>BSBN01001632.1:0-342004 GCA_027924645.1 Cunninghamia lanceolata | reverse complement strand
ATCCATACCTCTTATGGTTTTTCAAATGGTTTTCCTAAACCATTCATGGTTTCTAGTTTGAACCTTGCCTATTTATTGGTACTTGGAGTTGTATTTTGTATGAGTTAATTTGTAAGTACTATAATGCTACTAAAATTACTCCAAATTTGAATGTTGATGATACTCCTATAAAGTCTTTCTTTTCAAGTGTATTGTAACTATATTATTTACTAAATAATACATTGGGCTACTTTGGTGTGGTGGGTTTCTTCCAAAAGGGATCTCCTCAAGTACACTTGTGTTATGGTATATTGTTTATTTTATTTCTATATGTGTTTCTACTTATATTGCAATTGTAAAGACTGAAAATTTACACAATAATATCTTTATAATATTAGTGTAGGAAGTATTTATGGATACCTTGCTTCCTTTTATTTGGTATTAGAGCCTAATAATCTTAGATTCTAGATATTATGTAGAGGGTTGTTTGTATTAATCTTCATTTCATTGGGATCTTGTGCAAAGAGGGTTTTGATCTTATTGTAGGAAGAGATAGCAAGTACATCCACAATGGAGATGCAAAAGTATATTGGCACTAATTTTAACTTGTGAAAATTCAAAATGGAAAATATGCTCATAGATAGGAATCTATGAGCTACAATATCTGATACAAATCCTTTATTACAATGAAACAAGAAGAACGAGACTTGATTGGTAGAAAGGAGAGGGGTCTTTTTAGACTCTATTTGGTAGATTTAGTGTTATTGAATGTTCACAAGGAAACCACTATAGTAAATCTTTGGAAGTGAAAGGAAGCTAGGTGTGCAGAAATCGCTTCCTACACTAATCTAATGAGGGGAGGAGAGTGCAAATTCAAATCTATCCTAACTATTACAGCAACATTAAACCATTAACATGAGATATTGTAGCAAACACACAATAGAGAAAGTGAGACAGAAGAAGAGATACATAAGATATATGTGGGGAAAACCCTTATCGGGTAAAAAACCCCACACTCCAAAACCTGCACAATGTATTATCAAAACACAAAATGTTTACAACACACTTGCAATGCAAGCTCTCAGGAGTCTTTAACACTCATATCTGGAGACAAATTGGCAACATAATAGTACATGTCAAACCTGTAATACATCTCCTCCTCCAAGCACCTATTTATATAGAATATAGAAAGCAAAATTGCCTCTATCTTGGAATGGGCATCCAACTTGGCCTCATGCTCCAAAACCCACACCTATGGGCACTTGGTCAACATTGTAAGATGCATATGACACTTGTCCATAGCCCCCATCCCAAAGAGGTTGCTTATTTCCAAAATGGGCTATGATAGATGTTCTTATGACTCTTATGACTGTCATAGAATCTGTCATAGCAACTACAACTTACAATTGTAAGAGAATCTGTCATACATAGGCTATAAACAATATATTCTCTTACAACATGTCATAGTCCACCATGGGACGCCCAAAGATGCCTTTTTCAAAGATGCTCTTTGACACATGTCTTCACGTGTCATAGAATCTCCTATTTCTGACTCTTACATGTCATAACTTTGTCATAGGAATTTGGCATGACTGTTATGGTTAATATTCCCTTACACAACATTCAAAATGCCAACACATGGCAAAATATTCCTACCACAAAGTGGGACGCCTATCTCCTCATGTGAGGAAAAAATTACAAGTTGTCATCTTCCATGTAGGATGACACATCACTGTGCCACATCCCACAAAATGACAATATGGAATTTACAATTAATTTACAACATAGGAAATGAATAATTAAATACAATTAAAATAATGCAAGGAATTACCAAGCTTGAGACACCTTAATTCCCAACATTCTCCAACTTGTTGAACACCTTGTAAGAGCCAATAGAATAACAGGATTTACCTGCTATAGGCTGAGAGGCCCATAGACTCCGAACACCATCTAAACTTCTATGTGCCCACTAGCTTTGTCAATGCATCTGCAACATTCTTCAAAGTATCTACCTTCTCCAAATTTACCTTTCCATCCTCTACCATGTCTCGTATGAAGTGAAACTATACATCAATATGCTTTGTTCTGGTATAGAAAGTTAGATTCTTCGCAAGGCAATTTGCACTCTGACTATCACAACTGATCGTAATTTGACCTACATCAACACCAATATCTAAACACAATCTCTTAAGCCAAATGTCTTCCTTACAAGAATGAGTTGCAGCCATATACTTAGCTTCTGTAGTGGACAAAGCAACCACAAGTTGTCGCTTACTCATCCAACTAATCGCACCACTAAACATTGTGACACATATGCACTGGTGGATCTCTTGCTATCAATGCCACCTACCCAATCAGAATCCACAAATCCACGAATACAAACTGAATGTAGAGGCCTTGTAGCATTGCAATGATAGCAAATGGAATACTCAGAAGTACCCCTCAAATATCTGAACACTCGCTTAACTACATCCCAATGTACCCATCTAGGATTAGCCATAAACTGACTAAGGATTCCCATTGCTTGGGCAATGTCTGGTCTTGTGCAGACCATAGCATATATTAAACTACCAACAACACTAACATAAGGTACTTTTCTCATGTCCTCCACCTCACTAGGAGATTTTGGACAATCACTAATAGATAACTTTGTTCCCAATGAAACATGAACACTCATTGATCTACAATCTGCCATACTGAACCTGTCCAACACAGTCTTCACATACTTACTATGGCTTAACCAAAGTTTTATGTTTGCTCTGTCTCTCCTGATCTCCATTCCTAGAATGTACATGGCTACCCCAAGATTTTTCATCTCAAACTGTGCTGACAACTAAGACTTCAAATCAGAAATCATATTCTTACCATTCCCAATCAACAACATATCATCAACATACAATGCAATAATGAGAATACGATCATTGTCAAACTTGTAATAAACACAATGATCTAATTTCAATCTCAGATAACCAATTGACAACACAAAGGAATCAAACTTCAAGTACCACATCCTAGGAGACTGCTTCAAACCATACAAAGACTTCTTAAGCTTGCAAACCAAATTTTCTTTACCTTTCTCTATGTAATGCTCTGGCTATAACATGTAGATTTCTTCCTCCAAATCACCATGAAGGAAAGCTATCTTCACATCCATCTATTCTATCTCTAAATCATAAACAACTGTAAGAGATAATAGAAATCTAATGGATGTTAGCTTTGCAATGGGAGAGAAAATTTCACCATAATCAATTCCCTCCACTTGTGAGTACCCCTTCGCAACCAATCTAGCCTTGTACGTTTCAACACTACCATATGCACCAAATTTCTTCTTGAACACCCATTTGCAACCAACAGGTTTCCATCCATCAGGCAAAGGCACCAAGTCCCATGTTTTGTTCTTTTCTAAAGAAGCCATCTCATCCTCCATGGCCTCCTTCTAGGAACCTGCATCTTTCATGCCCATAGCCTCTTTCATAGTTCTAGGATCATCAATGTTAGAAAGTAAAGCAAAAGTACAACTAGAATCAAGTAATGAATAACCAAACCTATTAGGTTGCTTTCTTGTTCGTGTAGACCTCCTCAATGGCTGAGGTTGAGGTTCTGCTTCTTCTTCTTCACTTCTAGAGCTTCTAGAGCTTTCCTCATCATCAGGCCTCACAAGGTCTATCAGTTCAGTCTTCTCAGGGGTAGAAGGAAACTGAACCACATCTTCTTTCTTCTCTATTTGTTCTGGCTATAGAACAACAGAAGAAGGTATTAGATCTCTTAAGATAACACTTTTGTTATACAACACTTTTTCATTCATGGGATCCCAAAGCTTGTATCCTTTCACACCGACACCATAGCCAATGAAAATACATTTAACAGCCTTGTTCTCCAACTTAGACTATTTCTCCCTAGGCACATGTGCATTTGCCTCACAACCAAAAACACGAAGATGCGGTACTGAAGGCTTCTTACCAGAACACACCTCCATAGGTGTTTTGCCAACAAGAGATGATGTAGGAGATCTATTAACCAAATAGAAAGTAGTGGCAATAGCTTCAGCCCAAAAATTTTATTCGAGGCTTGCTCCACTAAGCATACTCCTAGCCTTCTTCATCAATGTCCTATTCATCCTCTCTGCAACTCCATTTTACTATAGGGTTTATGGAGTTGTCTTATGCCTTTCAATCCCTTACTCTTTGTAGAACTTATCGAACTCTATCGAACAAAACTCACCACCATTGTTAGTTCTCAAACACTTAATCTTTTTACAAGTCTAATTTTCAGCAAAGGCTTTAAACTCTTTAATCTGACCAAAGACTTCAGTCTTGCTTCTGATAAAATAAACCCATGTCCTTCTACTATAGTCAGCTATGAAAGATACAAAATATATAGATTTTGAAATTGAAGGAACATTCATAGGACCAAACACATCAGAATGAATTAGATCCAATACACCAGAAGACTTGTGAGAACTAGAGTAAAATTGAACATGATTTTGCTTTCCATAAATGCAATGTTCACAAAAGTTGAACTCAAGATTACAATCATTTAACCCCTCAACGACATTTTTATTTTTCAGGGTACACAGACCCTTCTCACCAATGTGGCCATATCTCAAATGCCATAACATAGTCTTTTCAGCAAGAAGCTTGGCTTCCATGGCATGTGGACAACCGTCGAAACTGATTACAATAGATTTCTTCATTGCATGTTTAGATGGTGAGGATGAAGTGACATCATCTCATTTCCTTGAGTCAGAAGCACTGTTGCACTATGAAGTGCATGCCTCTAGCTGAAATAGAGTACCCCTTCGAGTACCCTTCGTAAGCACCATAGATCTTCTTGTCATCTTGCATCCCTCCTTCGAAAAGACAACCTACACACCTACATCATTCAACATACTTAAAAAAAGAAGGCTCCATGAAAGGCCTAGAATGTGCATAACTCCAGTGATCCCCTTCACTCATACATCAGGGAATCAAATTGAGACTCTTCCATGACCAACAATCTTTAGATGACAGTCATCACCTAGGTACACTCTTCCACCATCGAACTCTTCATACTTTGTGAACCATTCTCAATGTGAGGTCATGTGGAATGATGCACTAGAATCAATCAACCACACATCATCAGATATATGGGTGGCCAGGGCTGCAATGAAGGCATCACCATCATCTTGTGACTTGTCAAAATCTAAATCAGGAGCTTTCTTCTTCTTTATCTTCTCCTCTTTGCATTCCTTTCAGAAATGCTTGGTTTTACCACAATTCCAACAAAGAGACTTGGACTTTCCAAGAGATTTGGATCTACCCTTTTCACCTTTCTTGTCCTTCTTCTTCCCTTTCTCTTTAGGTCTTCCACGAACTGCAAGAACCTCTTTGGCTACCTCAGAAGACTTTCTCTACTTCTCTTCAGATAACAACGAAGATACCATATCTTCTGTCTTGAAGGTGGTAGTGGTGCTTCTAATAGCCATGACAAGATGATCCCACAAATCTAGCAAAGAACAAAGTAGGGTCATGCATCTATCCTCCTCCTCCATTTTCACACCCACAAATGTCAACTATGCAACGATCATGTTGAAAGCATTCATGTGATCTGCAATAGATCCTCTATCTTCCATCTTCAAAGCAAACAAATTTTTTTTAGAAAAAGTTTGTTTACCAAGGACTTGGCCTGATAAACATCATCCAACTTCTTCCAAAGATCTTTCATTGTCTTCTTCTCATGGACATTCAATGAGATAGAGTTAACTAAATAGAGTATTATAAGACCCTTAGCCTTCCAATCTTTGAGGTCCCAATCAACTTGTTGCATTGTTTTGGGTTTTACAATGGATACCATTTCCCATAGGTCACGATCAACAAGTAGGTCCTCCATCTTCAATTTCCACAACTCAAAATTAGTGCCATTGAATTTTTCAACCTCTAACATTTTAGATGTGGTTGCCATCTCCTTGCTGCAATAAGATACAAAATACTCTGCACAAGACTCCCACTCAACCTAATATTAGCTCAAAAAACCCCTACCCAATAGCTAACACCAAAACTAGCCAGGCTCTGCTACCAACTAAAAGGAAGCTAGGTGTGCAGAAATCGCTTCCTACACTAATCTAATGAGGGGAGGAGAGTGCAAATTCAAATCTATCCTAACTATTATAGCAACAATAAACCATTAACATGAGATATTGCAACAAACACACAATAGAGAAAGTGAGACAGAAGAAGAGAGAAACAAGATATACGTGGGGAAAACCTTTATTGGCTGAAAAACCCCACACTCCAAAACCTGCACAATGTATTATCAAAACATAGAATGTTTACAACACAGTTGCAATGCAAGCTCTCAGGAGTCTTTGACACTTGTATCTAGAGACAAACTAGCAGCATAATAGTACCTATCAAGCCTATAATACATCTCCTCCTCCAAGCACCTGTTTATATAGAATATACAAAGCAAAATTGCCTCTATCTTGGAATGGGCATCCAACTTGGCCTCATGACCCAAAACCCATGCCTATGGACACTTGGTCAACATTGTAAGATGAATCTGACACTTGTCCATAGCCCCCATCCCAAAGAGGTTGCCTATTTCTAAAATGGGCTATGATAGATGCTCTTACAACTCTTATGACCGTCATAGAATCTGTTATAGCAGTTACAACTTACAGTTGTAAGAGAATCTATCATACACTGGCTATAAATAGCATATTCTCTTACAACATGTCATATTCCATCTTGGGGAACCCAAAGATGTCTTTTTCAAAGATGCTCTTTGACACATGTCTTCACCTATCATAGAATCTCCTATTTTTGACTCTTACATGTTATAACTTTGTCATAGGAATCTGTCATGACCGCTACGGTCAATATTCGCTTACACAACATCTAAGATGCTGACACATGGCAAAATATTCCTACCACAAAGTGGGATGCTTATCTCCTCATGTGAGGACAAAATTACAAGTTGTCATCTTCCATTTAGAATGACACATCACCTTGCCACATCCCACAAAATGATAATATGGAATTTACAATTAATTTACAACATAGGCAATGAATAAATAAATACAATCAAAATAATGCAAGGAATTACCAAGGTTGAGACACCTTAATTCCCAACATGAAGAAATTGGGAGATTGGTATGAAGCTAAATCTCTAGTTAACAAAGTCTTTTGAGAAATAAGTTGTACACTCTTAGGATGGAGTATGGTGGATCCATAGATAATCCTTTGAATCCCTTCAATAAGATAGTTTCCTATTTGAAATCCATGGGAGTAAAAATGGAAGAGGAAGATCATTGTAAGATTTGATTGTGTTCTTTGTCAAATTCATGGGACCACCTTGTTACAGCCATAGGGAGCACTACCACCAAGTTAAAAATAGATGAGGTGGTTACATTGTTTCTTTCCAAAGAGATGAGAAGAAAATATTTCAAATCAACCAAGGAGACCCTAGCTATTCATGGAAGATCAAGATAAAGAGGAAGAAGAAGGAAAAGAAGCAAGACAAGTCAAGACATAAATCTCGTGAGACATCTAAATCTTCTAGTAAGTGCAAGGATAAATGTTGGAACTATGGAAAGTCTAGTCATTTCTGAAAAGATTGTGAGTAGAAGAATAACAAATAATCATTGTGATCATGAATCTAATAACCCCAGGGATGATGGTTATAACTTTCTAGTATCCTTGCTTACACATGCATTGGAAGGTATTGTTGCAAATATGTTACCTAAGGTTGTTAATGTTGTGATTGTCATTGGTGTCAACACTCAGGTTGGGCTATTTGATGTCAAGACTCAGGTTGGTCTGTTTAATGTCAAGACTCAATTTGGACTATCATTGATTCTTATGTTGATGATGTGCTAACAGTGATGTTGTTGATGTTCATGGTTCAATGACATGCATTGATAAGTTGTATTGAGTATGTTTGTTGTTAGCAGAGATGATATCATGATGATATATTAAGATGAGAATTAGAAACATTAAGATCAAATAATGATATATTAAGATGGGAATTAGAAGTAATGCTTATGTTGAGAAGATGTTGTTGATGGCATCTTGTTGTTCTTAAGAAAGTAGATGTTGCTATAAGAAGGTTCTAGTCAAGTTGGATGTTGATGAAGGTTGTTGTTGCAGGAAGCTGCCTAGAAGACTTCTTAGTAAAATGCTCTGCATTCCTCTGTATTTGAAGATATGGTCATGTAATTTAGAAGTTAATTTAAGTATGATGTAAAGGTGATAAATCCAAAGTTTCACATTATTTTCTTCTCCACAGTGAAATTTATAAGTGACAGAGTTCTAGTCTATGCTCTGGCAGAATAAGGTGATGATGAAGGTTGTTTGGAATTCTTTGCATTACTACAGAAGTGAAGATTTGTCCATGTGGTTTTGTCGACATGTTCAGGGATGTTCAATACATGTTATTTGTCATTTTCAGGTGATTTAGAGGTCTGCAAGTTTTGTTTTCAAATGATAGTGTGCTACGGATAGTTCTAGATGCCCAATTGTTCTACAGAACATATGTTTGAGTACTTCTACCAGTTGGAAAATGTACAGATCAGTTATATGAGTTTATGTGGACATTCTACATGTCTATATGTTTCTCAAGTTCGAAGCACATGCAAATCTTTTGTGTTTGCTATACCACACAAATTTTTCAAGTCAATTTGTGAAGAGTCGTTGTTGTTGAAACTTGGGAATGTTGGTGATGTCTGCCACAAAGTTGTGTAGAGTTCAAGAAGTGTTTGGACATGTCATGTGGGTCATGTTGACTCATCTAGGAGAAGTGTAACCAATGTTTAATCTTACATGTGTACCACCAAGTTGTAATGACCGATGTGCTACAAGCTTCATTTTTTCTTGCTTAAGGGCGACCTAATTCAATTGTGTGAAGCACACAGATGTTATTTTATGAAGGATGTTGCTGTGAAGGATGTTTAGGAATGGGTTAAGCATGTGTTGGGATCCATAAGGCATGTTTCTCTTCCTACATTTGTGTGTAGTTCATGTTAGGGCTTTCCCTCTACATGTTTCATATTGTGTGATCTCTAGCTGACTTGTAATTATAATACTCTTGTTGTCTTTGGCCAACGTGTAATGTAATCAATGTAATATCATGTATATAGTGTAAACCTAGTTGATCTAGATGAGGTCTGATTGTGAATATGAGTGTGTGAAGAGCATAATATGAATATGTAATGCATTATGATGTGCGACTGAAAAAAGTGTAGATGTTGTCAAAGCAAAAGAGAAATAATCAAAGAGGAGTGTCAAAGTAGAAGTGCAATCATTAAAGGAGTGAGCTCCATTGTTAGTTTAGATAGTAGAAGGATTGTCATACTATAATCATTTCTGAGTTTGTTCTTAGTTCAGGGAGTAGATGCTTCTTTAGGTTGTACCCCTAAAACAAAGTTTGCAGGGAGTTGTAGCTTCCTTATGAGTGACCCTAAAACCTTTCTTTAGGGAGTATTAGCTTCCTTGGGTTGAAGCCCTAAACCAAAGTCAGCAGGGAGTAGTAGCTTCCTTGGGTTGTAGCCCTAAAATAAAGTTGTAATTGTTAGAGCAGTGAGCTTCATATATTGTAACTTAATCCTCACCGTGGTTTTTCCTTTTTGGTGTTTTCCATGTACATTTGGTGTTATGCATTATGTTGATCTTTTATGCTTTTTTTTAATGCTATAAAGTTTAAGTTTTAATCTACTCCGAAGGGTTTGTGATATGTTTGAATACTAATTCACCCCCCCCCCCCCCCCTCAGTATTAGGTGTGTTCAACAGGTGTGTGGTTGATTGACTCTAGTGCATCTTCTCACATGACCTAACATCAAGGTTGGTTTACACAATACAAAAAAAATATGATGGAAAGGTGTATCTTGGAGATGATTCTCATCTGAACATTGTTGGGCATGGAAGAGTCCCAATACAATTCCCTAATGGATGAGTGAAGGGGATCAGTTGTGTTCTACATATCCCTTGTTTTAGTATGGTTTTAGGACCAAATATTCAAAACTTTCATAAAGGTTTTAGTATGGTTTTAGGACCATGACTTGGGTCTAATCTAGAATAGGATGTCAACCAAAAAAACAAAATTTTCACTACTTACTAGAAGGATGCCAACACCTTGGAAATATTTTCCAACCATCAAGTAGTAACCATACCATTATCATAATGACAAGTAATTTATAAAGTAGGTAGAGGGAAGCCCCTAACTACCATCTTGAGGATGGTCATTAGATGTTTGTACTGAACCAAATGACTAGTAGATTTGGTATTGCATAAGTCATTAAATTACAAATAATACCTTATCCTTCAAAATCTATAAATATGAAAATTATGTGAAGATTTTCATATCAACCATAACTTTTTCTCAATGTATTATCTTAAGGAAAATGGATACAAAAATCCATCTCAACAAAAAATTGAAGTTTGTATTACTCAAAATTATTAAAGATTTGAAACAAGATTGACACCTACATTGATGCAGCACACAACATACACTCAATACAATTTTGCCATTAATCATGTGAGAGCCAAAGATTTGAAGACTGGAACATAAAAAAACTTCTATTCATCAACTCTACTGCTACAATGAGAGAAAACTCTCTTATATCATGGAAAAACAAAAAAAATCAAGAAATTACCTTTTTTGTTAGATTTTGCCATTTTAGGTAATTTTACAATCATATCTTGAAAATCTTGTTTTTCCCAAAATCTTCCTAAAACTAAGTTAGGATGAAATGCCAACTAATATTCTAAATTTGAAACATGAATTTCAATTTATTACAAAAACAACTTTTTAAAAATCTAGAAAAAAAACACTAAATTGCTATTTTGAGGGCCAAGATGAAAGTTTCAAGCCCTGAAAAAGTGCCAAGACAAGGTCCAACCCACTAGGATGGTTGCGAAACCAATTTCCACCTCATAACACATCCACTCGTAAAATTTCATAGAAAACCCACATCCGAGTAAAAAGTTATGATCTCCGAAAGTCCCTGCATCATTCTCCTCTGGTTGAAAAGAACACTGCTCCTACAAATGAGTGTCTTCAAACTGCTGTCATTTGACTGGATCTAACCTCTACACTTCCCACTCTATAATCCATGTGCTATCTATTGGTGGAAATCCTTCCCACTGTACTAAATACTTGTAATGCCCTTGCCGAGTGTAGATAGTTTTCTTATCAAGAACCTATGCAATCTTTTCCTTCTTCTTATGGGGAATGTGGTTGTGCCATGCCACTTCTGGTTGACTATCTTTAGCATCATACTCACCATGGAATGCATATAAATCATAAATATTAAACCCAGGAGAAATATCGAGATCATTTGGTAAACTGACCTCATATGCAATATCATTGATTTTCTTTGTAATTCTACAAGGACCAATTTTCCTGTACTTCAACTTGTGGTATGTTCTAGTAGGAAACCACTCTTTTCTCAAATATACCATCACTAAGTCACCTTCACTGAATGTCTGATGTCGCTTACTAGTATCCACTGTATTCTTGTACCTCTCATTACTGTCCTGCAACTTCTATCTCACTTCTTTCTGCAACTGTTGAAGGTGTTCTACAAATGCTTCCCCATCATCACTGGCCCTATCTTTCATTGGTAGTTGTACCAAATCTAGAACACCCTGAGGATTTCTTCCATACACAATATGGAAAGGGGACTTTCCTATTGATCTATTAACAGAACTATTATAGGCAAATTTGGCTTAGGGTAATGCCACGTCCCATTGTTTTGGCTTTTCTCCAACAATACACCTCAAAAAATTTCCCAGACTCTGATTGACTACCTCTGTTTGCCCATCCGTTTGAGGATGATAAGCACTACTAAACTATAACTTAGTCCCCATCTTCTTCCATAAAGTCCTCCAGAAATGACTGAGGAATTTGGTATCCCTATCAGAGATAATAGTCTTTGGAACACCATGTAGTCGAACAACTTATGAAAAAAATAACTTTGCTACCTTATTTGCATCGTTAGTTTTCTTACAGGTAATAAAATGAACCATCTTGGAGAACCTATCAACAAATACAAAAATGGAGTCATTACCTCATTGAGTATGTGGAAGTCCCAACACAAAGTCCATGTTCAAATCTATCCATGGTACAGTTGGTACTGGTAATGGCATATACAACCCTGTATTCTGTGAATGTCCCTTAGCCACTTGGCAGATTCTACACCTTGTTACAACTTAGTTATATCCCTTTTCATCTTTGGCCAATAATATTTATCTTCTATCAAGGCTATTGTCTTGTCCTTGCCAAAATGTCCAGCTAACCCACTACTATGAAATTCTGATAATGTTTTCCCTCATAGAGCTAGCTGATATGCATAGTTGTTTTCCTTTAAATAGATACCCATCTTGCATAAAATATTCACCCCTAAAGTGATCCAAGTTACCAGATACTGATGCCTTCAATTGTTCCACAATCTCCCAAAAATCATCAGACTCATACAATTTTTTGATGGCATCAAAACCAATCACCTCAGTTTCCATTGTGGTCAAAAGTGCAACATGCCTACTTAAATCATCTGCAACTTGATTTTGTTTTCCAGACTTATGCTTCAACACAAAATTGTAACCCTGCAAGAAAGAGACCCACTTGGCATGCCTACTATTCAACATTTTCTGTGTGTTCAAGTATCTCAGTGCAATATGATCTGTAAACAATACAAACTCTTGGGGAACTAGATAATGTCTCCAATGCCTCAATGCTTGAACAATTACATAAAATTCCAAATCATAAGTAGAATAATTCTTTCTCACGTCATTCATCGTTTCACTAAAGAAAGCTATAGGTTTTCCAGCTTGGCTAAGCACAGCACCTATTTGCACATGGGAGGCATCACATTCTACTTCAAATACCTTATCAAAATTTGGCAATGTAAGTATAGGTGCTTTTGTTACCTTTTGCTTCAAGTAATTAAATATCTCCTCAGCATCCTTGGTCCATACAAACTCCCTTCCTTTGGTGCAATTTGTTATAGGAGCTACAATACTACTAAAATTTTGAATGAACTTTTGATAGAAAGTGGCCAAGCCATGAAAACTTTTTACCTTTGTGATGCTGCTTCGACTAGGCCATTCTAGAATTGCCTTGACCTTTTCTGGATCCATTCTGACACCATCTTTAGAAATGACAAAGCCTAAAAATACAAACTGTCCTACATGAACCTACACTTCTTCAAATAGGCATAGAGTTTCTCCTTCCTTAACATACCAAAGATTATCCTCAAGTGTTGTAGGTGCTCTTCTTTATTGTTACTAAATACCATAATATCATCAAACTAAACTACCACAAACTTACCAATGTAAGGTCGTAGTATAGTGTTCATCAATCTCATAAATGTGCTAGGTGCATTTGATAACCCCAATGGCATAACCATCCACTCATATTATCTATCTCCAGTCTTAAAGGTTGTCTTCCACTCATCCCTTTCTCAGATCTGGATTTGGTGGTAGCCACTTCGTAGGTTGATCTTGCTGAAATATATGGCCCCTGCAAGGGCATCCATCATGTCCTCCATATGAGGTATAGGAAATGGATACTTGATGGTAATCTTATTAATTGCTTTGTTATCAGTGCACATCCTCCATGTTCCATCTTTTTTTGGGTCAACAATGTAGGTACAACACATGGGCTCATGCTCTCTCTCACCACACCTTTACTTATGAGTTTTGTTACTTTCTCATTCATCTCTGCATGTTGTGTTGGATTCATCCTATAAGCTTCTTGGTTGGGTAGAGTTGCTCCTGGAATCAAATCAATATGATGTTGAATATCTCTCTTTGGTGGTAGACCATCAAGCAATTCATTAGGAAAAATGTCAACAAATTCTTTCAATAGCTCTGCCACTTCTGGGAGAACTGAAATGTCTTCCTCTTCACCTTTTTTCACTACTAATGCATAGAAACACCCTGTCACCTTCATTTCTTTAACAAGATCTCTTTCAGACAACATGGTCTCACCTTTTCCTTCATCCTTGAGAGGAAATAAAATCACCTTAGAGCCATCTTTCCAAAAGGTGTATGTGTTTTTCTCTCCATCATGCATAACTTTTCTATCATACCACCATGGCCTTCCCAATAACACATGACAGGCATCCATTGGGACAACATCACACCATATCTCATCCTGATAGATCTTCCCTATGCTAAACTTAATTAGGAATCTTTTATCAACACTGACTTCATTTCCCTTTTTAAACCATGCAATGTGATACAGATGATGATGTTTTTCATAGTGTAAATTCAATTTTTCTACCATTTATTTAGAAACCATATTTTCACAACTACCTCCATCAACAATAACTTGACATACCTTGCCACCCGAAGTGCATATGGTTCTGAAGATATTGGTTCGAAGCCATGAACCATCAAAGCTTTTGGCTTGTGTTTTCTTCTTCTCTAGAATCACCATTGATCTTCTCATCATGAGACTTTCTCCCACATCTGGTGGAACCTCTAGTTCCGTCCCTTCTACTTCATGTTGCGTTTGAATTAGGTTCACCCTAGGTTGTCCTCCTTGATTTCTTTCTTGCATGTTATAATTTGAGCATTCAAATGCCCTATGACCTTCTTCTCCACATCTGAAACAAGTGAAAGGCCTTCTCTAGTTTTCCCATCCTCTACCGCTACCATAACCTCTACCTCTTTGAAATTCCCTTCCTCATTCTTGATTCAGAGGATCTTGTCGAGTGTCTACTTGTTTTTCCAATCCATGGGATGACTCTCCCTTGCCATAATTTGAACCTCCTCGAAATGGGGTTGATGTACCCCTTCTTCCTCCTCTATTCCTCTGATGGTACTGTCTATTTTGTTTTTCTTTAGCCTTTAGAGCTAATTGGTAAGCCTCTTCCATACTGTTGAGTCGATGCATGCTCAATTCATCTTGAATAGAGAATTTCAGGCCATTCACATATCTAGCAGCCATCTGTTCATCAGTTTCTTGATGCTCTATATGTATAGACAACATATAAAAATCATTTGTATAATCTTGTACAAAAGAGAGGTTCTACTTTAAATTTTGAAACCTACAAAAAAGGGTTTGTGCATAATCTATGGGCAAAAATTGTTCTCTCAACTTCTCTCCATTTTATTCCATGTCATGATCTTATCCTTGCCTTTCCTTGTTTGTTCCTTTTGAAGATGATCCCACCAAATCATTGCATGACCCTTTAATTTGGTGCATGTGAATTTCACCTTCTTTTCCTCTGTCATGGATTTCCATTCAAAATATTTTCTCATGTCATTCAACCAGTCTATCAACTCCTCTGGGTTAAGACTACCTGCATAATCTGAAACATCTACCTTGATCGCTTTATTTTTCCCTTCTAAGGCCCTAAGCGTCCTCTCTTCAAAACTCATGCCTTCTAATTCTTCTTCTTCATGTTTTGTATCTTGATTTGCACCTCCTCGACCTATCTCTTGATCAGATTCATCTCCTCCTCTACCCAGTCTTTGGTTTTCCATCCGTGTTGTAAGTTCTGCTATTTGCCTTTGCAAATTTTGCATTTCTCTATGCATCTGGGCAACACTGCCTCTTCCTCTTCCTCTCCCATCCATCTTCCTACTCTGATACTAGATGATGCAACACACAACATACACTCAATACAATTTTGCCATTAATCATGTGAGAGCCAAAGATTTGAAGACCGAAACATCAAAAAACTTCTATTCATCAACTCTACTGCTACAATGAGAGAAAACTCTCTTATATCCAAGAAAAACAAAAAAATTAAAAAATTACTTTTTTTGGCAGATTTCGACAATTGTCAGATTTTGCCATTTTAGGTAATTTAACAATCATATCTTGAAAATCCTAATTTTTTCCCAAAAGCTTCCTAAAACTAAGTTAAGATGAAATGCCAACTAATATTCTAAATTTGAAACATGAATTTTGATTTATTATAAAAACAACTTTTTAAAAATCTAGAAAAAAAACACTAAATTGCTATTTTGAGGGCCAAGATGAAAGTTTCAAGCCCCGAAAAAGTGCTAAGATGGGGTCCAACCCACTAGGGTTGGTTACGAAACCACTTCCACCTCATAACGCATCCACCCGTAAAATCTCGTAGAAAACCCACATCCAAGAAAACGCATCAACCATATCTTTTTCTCAATTTATTATCTTAAGGAAAATGGATACAAAAATCTAGCTCAACAAAACATTGAAGTTTGTATTACTCAAAAATATTAAAGATTTGAAACAAGATTGGCACCTACATAATGCCTTGCTATTTGGGTCTATATAACTAGTGGATGAACACACATCAAAATAACCATATTTGCAATCACATTTAGATCAGAGGTAGTTTTTTATTTGGAAGTAGAAATGTTTCACCTTTGTATCTCATTGGAAGGCCTTCTTGATCATGAGGATTATTGAGATTCTAGGTTAGTGGAGATTGATATGTTGGATCAAACCAATCAAAAGTGGTCCAAATGCAAGAATCATTTTTAGCATGGTTCAATCAACAATAGAATAAGAAATTTTATTCTTGAATGATTAAGGTTGGACACCTTGTGATTAGAGTTGAAAACATTTAATTGTTAAAAGACTCAATGAAGGATAAAAATTTAACCAAATTGAACTAGTCCATACTTGCTCAAGGAAGATGTTATTAATGACACTTTCCTATTGTGCACCATGGAAGGTGAGGAGATTTGTGAGACCATAAATTATCTCCACCTTAAGAAATATTACATTTAAAAATTAGAAAAGAAACCCATGCATTGCATTTTGTCCATTTCACCTTGATATGTGTAGTTGGTTTCTCATTTTTTATTTCCATCCTAGTTGGAGTTATAGGTTCCTAGTCTATCAATTGTCTCTACTAGGTCACAAGATTTCCCAACACAATACACCATTTATCCCCTCTATTCTCCTAGCTATTTGAACAAATTAATCTTGATAATTAAATTGGTCCTTATCTTAGTCAATATAATTTCTTAGTTTTATTCCCATCAAGTAATCTAGCCTATAGTACTACTTAAAGATAACAAGCAAATCTCTCCAACTCTCCTCAACAAGAAGGAAGTCTTAGAAGCCAATAAGTACATGTATGGTTGTGTCTAACCCCTTACTTTACCTAATCCTAAATGATGAGCCCCCACTTCATACTAGTAGAATGGATTTAGGTTAAGGGGGTCTAGTACTCCAAGAATCAAAAGCCAAAATCCATAAAAATGAAAATAAAAATAGGATAAAAAGAAAAGAAAAGAAATCCATACGATAATGCACATACTCTTAGGTGTAGATTATGATTGAAACTATGAGGGTGACATTAAAAAAGGAACTTATATAAGCAAAGAACACACAAGCACAAGTTAGGTGAAACAAGCAACCTGGTGTTTCTTTCCTTCAAAGGGCCAACTAATAATATCTCGTGTTAGTTTAATGGTCCATTAGATTTAGATCAGTCATTTTTCCTTTATGATCCTGTGCCAATCATCCTTTTCATTTTTGTCATTCCCACCATATCCCTGTAATCATATGCCTTAGAAATCTAGTGACCAAGTTATAGCATATCAGTATCGTCTAATAAATAAATCATTGTATAGTGAATCCATGCATTTGTTAACTTAGTAAACATGTGAATCCATTGTATGCATACATACCAATATATATATTGACCATGCATAGGTCATAAAACTAGTATACATGTACACATACATCTGCAAGTAATATAAGCTAAAACTTAAAACCATCCATGTGTGCAATGTTCAAGGGAAACTAATATATATGAAGTTAAGCAAGATAAAGTATGAATCATTCTAATATAACCTAAACATATATATGTACAACTATCAAGTTCTAAGCACCAGGGTCCCCTCATTGAATGCATAAAAAATTAAAGAAATCAATGAATATCTACATATCTTGATACAAAATATCTCCATGAGAGGGGGTAATTCAAAGTGTGTTAAATATAAATTGAGAAATTCATTGAGCATCTAAGTCATCCCCAAGATCCTATCCACCTATGGCTTCTAATCCTCTGTACCTCCATCTACTATCTACTATCTCCAACTGAGTAGGTGTCCTCTCTCTCTGCCCATGAGTTTAGAAATTGGTGATGTCTGATCCCATGCCTAAGAATGTGTGTGGTGGCTAGGACTATATCTTTGTCCCACCATACTCCTCAAAATCCTATTCTTTTCCTCAAGACCACTAATCCACCCCTATAGGGCCATGAGCTCCCAACTAGCATTATAGGTAGGAAAGATCATATATGTATTAAGGCCTATAGATAAAGCCAAGTGTGACTCCACTAAGAGCTTACATTTCCTCTACATGACTAGAACTTAGGCATCTAGTAGTGAGGTTTGAATCATATCTCTCCACTCATCCATAAAGCCTAAATTGTCCAAAACATAGAGAACAAGAAAGTGTCAAAGCCACATAAGAGAAATAATTGATAACCCACACTAAAATATTATAAACAATGATAATATCATACATCTCAAAGGGTAATAAAAAATGTAAACTATAATCAAGAACTCACTAGGATCTCTTGGTTGCTAGCTAGGATCATGCAAATGTGGCCTTTTCTATGGGGGATTTTATTCTAGGGGAATATCCTAATAGGGGACCTCCTCGTAAACTTTATACTTACCTCCTCCTTCTCTTTTCTAGAATATTCTACCCATTATCAGATCCTTGGATGCTAATGTCCAGCCATTAGTCTCCTCATGGACCTCATTTCTTGACATGTATTCATCATTAGTCTCATCATATGAATCATCTCCACTCTACACAATCACCAACTAGTGTACCTAATAATTTTCTAATTGTGACCCAAAACAGAATTTTTTTATTCAGTTTGACTTTGTATTCATTCAATCTAGTTAAAAGGACACATAGGTCTTTGGGACTATTTTCTCTCTTTTCAAATTTTTACGGTAGATCATTGACATAAGATTCCACTATGTCAGCGATAAGGTGATGAAAATGGTGTCATAGCCCTTTAGTATGTATCCCTAAAAAATTTCAACCTGAAGAGAATTGCCACATAACAAAAGGTTCCCATGGCATGATGAATGTAATTTGATTTTGATTGGCTTCTACAATATGAATTTGATTATAGCCAAAGAAATCATCAATGGGGTACACCATTTTGTAACCAACAATAGAATTAGCAATCTGGTTTATAGATGAGAGAAGAAAATCATTCATAGGGAAAGATTTATTAATGTCTCTAAAATTAATTCATATTCACACATTCTCAAAATTCTTTGTGAGCATTAGGACCATTCTTGATATCAATGTTGAATAATCTAGTAGCTTGATAAATCCTCCATTAAGATTGGTTTTGCATCTAGTTTAGTGACAAACTTATGAACATCAATATCATGATCTAATCATGTGGCATGTCTAAATATTGTAAAGCGAAGGCATCTATGAAATCAATAATTTATATGTAATTATATATCTCTTCATCTTCAATTCATCCTTAATTTTTACGACTTCTTTTCTAGCATACCAGTGTTTAAACTAGTTGTATTTCCTATAAAAGAGGGATGACCTTCTTTAAATATTGATGGGGTAGGAGGTATGTCATGATATGGAGAAGAATATGTCATCACTATAGGACCATATCAGAGATAACAAGTTCTTGAGGGGCTAAGAAATGAGATATAGAAAATTTTGAATGTGTTCCGGAGTAGAAGAACTAGTAGAAGGAATGCAAGGAGTATCTAGTTCGAATGAAGGGAAGGGGACCAGAGGGTTATACTTATATCTCTAAAGATGAAGTGCATTGGTTAAGGTGGCCACAACACCATCCCTCACTTCCTTAATTTTAATCATCACGCACAAAATTTTATTACCTTGGGTGTCTAATATAGGAGCATCTTAGGGTGGGAATCTTGCATAATCAAAAAATATTTTATTTTTGTTTTCTTTAGTTTGAAACAATTTTGGAGGTCTACAAGCTACTAGTCTTGCCATAGAAGCATTCTTCTTACCAAAGAGCTCATTTTAACTAGCATCATGTCCTAGCAATTGATAATATTTACCACAATTAACTATAGTTAGACTTCTTGCTTTGATATTTTAACATTAGAATTGTTGAATGTGGACACATATATCTCACAAAAAGGGAGCTTCATAAGGTAGAAGATTGTCCTCAAACCAAAAGAAAGATGGAAGGCTACCTACTATCATGTTGTCACTTGCACACACAAATATATAAAAAGATTAAAAAAAATTAAAATAGTGGAATCGCCGTATTGATTTTGTTATATCTAAACTACTCCAAGAGAAACAGTTTGAATCGGACGTCTTCATCGCTTTCAGATAATTCCGAGATTGCCTTCAGATAATTACACGGCAGCAATATAAAACTAATAATAATAATAACAATCAATAAATAATAATATAAAACTAATAATAACAATCAATAAATAGCAATATAAAACTAATAATAATAATAATTACACGGCACGCACGAAGCAGATTAGCGAAGAATAATTCTTTTTCTAATACAAATATATGTGTATTTGCTCTTTTCATTAGTCACACCGCCTTTCGCTTCTGCTAATGGTAAATATGCATTCTTCTTCTCTTTAATAAATATTTCCTTTTATGCATTCTGAACTACTGACTAATATATAGGGTATTGCGGAACTCCGAGCGGTACATTTAAAGGGCTTTGTATAGTTGAAAAAGATTGCGAATAAAGATCAAGCCGAATTAGGAGATTGCAGTTGGAGAGAATTTTTCAGTGGGATTTGTGTGTGTTTTAATCCCTGTTAGAATAGCAATGCTACGATTGCTACGAGGTTGTGTGTTTTTCCTGTGATGGGAGAATACAGATTCAGTTAAACTCCTATTCTTATAAATGTGATATTTATCTAAAATAAGATATAGTAATTAATTGATTGGACTGTTGAACATTTGGAAAACATGGACAGTGGTTGAAGATTTATTTTAGATTTTGATGCATTCCTTTCATTTGTTTTACATGACACCCATGTTCTTGATTCATTCATGCTATTCTATGCTTTCAATATGGATGTCATCTCAATAAGGTTTTGTTTTATCATGTCTTATCTTTTTCCTCCTTGATATTGTTAGTGAATCAAATCTTATGCTTTTGGAGATCCTATGTTCCTTTGTTCATTCCATGCAAGACGATCTCTTTCCTTGTGGCATTAACAATCATTCTTTAAGCAAGGATCTATCATGTGCCCTAGCTATCCATTACACTATCATGCCTTGTAATGACCTATCCTTATAGTGTCATGATAACCCAAATTTATGTAATTTTGATGTGTCATCTAGCATTTTGCATGATGATGATGAGCTTTGTGATGACTCTATTGCTATTCATGTTCCTACACATGATCGCTCATGGATTCGTAATGATGATTTATTAGGGGGTCATATTGACAATACTTCATTGCTTTTACATAATGATAATATGGATCTTTTGAATGATGATTATGACGGCTCTACTAATGCTTTGTTGTTTGTGAAAACATTCTTCCTTGCTAATTACAAACTTATAATGATGATTGTAATATCCGGGCCAACAAGTTTTAATATAAAGTATTTACTAATTTCTTATCACCAAGATCTCGTGAGGGTGAGGTTAGAGCATTCATTGAGTACAAATATTATTGTTCACCACTTTTTGGTCACCCATGTATATTATGAGGGAAAGTGAGATCATATGGTGGATGAATAATGATTATAAATATTATTTCAATAAGAACAATTCCCAAAAAGATGTAACAAGGATTGCACAAATAATACAAATATGTTTGACCTTGTCGAGAAACAAGGTGAAACTAATGCAATAAAATCTTCTAGAAAGTGTATGCAAATATGAAACTTGTTCATTTTTATGAGACTACCTTAAATATTATGTGTAGATGCATAAATCGGCAAATAAGAAATAAAATCAACAAACTAAGGTAATGTCACTATATATCCATTCCTAGACACACTTAGGATAGGTGCACATAGTTTTCCATCATCTTTATCATTTGGCTGCTTGTGGAGGTTGAAAGACAAAAGTAGGGCCTTGACCATTCTTGGCAATCTCCAAAGTAGTCCCAACTTTCTTTTTGGTCCTACTAGAACTAGGTCATATGAAGAAAATCAAATGCACAAAGGTTTTCATGCATTTAATTTATCATTTTTGTAGACTCTATCATTTACTATTTACTTGATTTATTTGTCAATCTAGATATTATGCATATGTTTTTCCCATATTTCATTGTGTAAGTTTATTGTGAAATCACTCGGGTAGAATAGAAGCTCGGTAGGGAGGTACAAACTATAACTTCTTGACCATGTTGTTTATACTGCATTATATAGATGATATCAAGACCTGCTACCATCCTTGGTTGAGACTCCCTCCTCTTAGTGGAAGGTTTTATTTTCATTACTATTTTGTGATCAAGTCTCCTTTTTGTGGTTTAATCATTCTATTTTCTATAAAATTACAAAATTAGTTATAACAATCTATTATTTGTAGATTTAGATTAATCTTGAATAATTTAATCTAGTTTGCAAGTTATCTTTCTATTATTTATTTTAAAGGAATTAAGTAAGAGCTCTTTTTCCTCATCCACAACTACAAAGGCATCTTTGATTAATAACTTCCACTCCTCAATCCTAATGCCTAGAGTTGGGAATATGCATTAAATGAGTTTAAAGGAAAAAATAATTATCACTGTAGTGCTCTACCTTCTTCATGCATGCATATGACAACTAATCCCAAGAATCTAGGGAATCTAAATACAAAATAAATTCTCCAATTATATGCTAAGCATCCAAGGACACTTTCCAAGTTTTGAAGACACATAAATTATACATAGGATTGTAAGGTAAATGGCACCTTCATCCTAACAAACACTTCAGAGAATAACACATAAATATGAATAAAGCTTTTTCCATAACATAATGCTTCTTTAGTAATTACAAGATATATGCTTCCACAACATGTTAGAAGCTTCATAAAAAAATATGTTGCCAATACCAAAATATATGTTGAAATCTAAATAAATCTTTGAAGTACAAATAGAACATCTCTATGAGATTGCCCCTAAGAAATCAAAGGGTTTTCATCCTTCAATCTCCAAGAAATCAAAGGGGATTCATCCTCTAATCTCCAGAATCCAAATTTTTTTGTCCTTAAATATTATAATTGATCAGAAGGCTCAAACTATGACAAAAAGGACTAAATAATTGGTAACAATCTCAAAGGCAACCAAGCATCCCAATATATAGCACAAATAGGGCACAAATTCCAATGCCCCATTTTCCCTCTTAAAGATAGCAATTAAAATATTAATAGGACTCCCTCAAAATAATAGCACCACTTTCTCTTGTAACTCCTCATTGATTACTTCTATTTCCCCAACCCATGACCTCTTTATTAAAATATTAAATTATATTGTTATTAGGAAAATAATGACAGGTCCCACATAAACTAATTATATAAAAAGGGAAATTACAGGTTTTCCCTTCCTAAAACTACTTTCCCACAAGCAACATAGAGTTGGGTGCTCAAGAATCTTTGGTCCCTTCTATGTATCATCTTTGATGAGTAGGTTCCCCTAATAAACTAGGTACTCTATGATTGTTCTAGTTTTAAGCTTCTTCACTCGTATTGCAAAGATGGTATTTGACACCAGAACGAGATTCCCTTCATCAGCTAAGGGTGGAAAATCAGCTAATAGGGTTGAAAGGTTAGAGTTATGTCCCACTTTGGGCCAATAAAATAATTTTAGGCGAAATAGATTCACCTAAAGACTTTTTTATTGAAATTGTTTCACTTGAAACTATGTGGTACCTATATGGCATAAAGGGTTTCTATAGAAACTCTTTCACCTAAAAACTTTAAATTGATATAAAAATTAAAATTGATATCTATATGTAGAGCAAGATTTCAACTAAAACCTTTTTGGGTAAAAGTGTTTCATTTGAAATTCTTTTGCTCAAAATGACCAAGTTGGTAGTCGAACCCTCTTTTAGGGAAAAAATCAACAAAAATGGATCTTCAACTCCACATTTATCTAACTAAGCATATTTTCATGAAAATTTGAAAATACCCTTTTGTAGGGCTCAAAGCCTAGGATTTGAAAAAAATAATGATTTAGTTTTATTATTGTTATTTTTAAAACTTACTACAAGTAGGTTATTATAATCAAATATAAATCTAATCATCTTGCATGTAGATTTTCACTTCTGAACATTCTTGAATACTTTGCAAGAATTGGAATAATTTGAGAGGCATTTGCAGTTCACTTTGTTCATCTGGATGAATAACCTTATACTCATTTTTCCATTGGGTTATGTTTGCATATCCATTAAATATCTTATGTACTTTTTGGGCAATTCAAAAATGATGGGATCCTCTGTCCCTATGGTGACTCACATCTTAAGTTCCTTTCAGAATTCTCCCTCACTCACCACATCTTCATTTGGGAGTCTTCCAACCATTTCTATTTGTACTAAGGGTGCTTCCCACTCACCTACATCGTTAGATTGTATTGAGGTTGAGGCAAAAGGTTGCTTGTGGTTTTGAGGAGCTAGGAAGGCTCTTTGCGAAATTTTTGGAATGTTTGTTGATTCATTGTCTATGGAGTTTGTTTTTTATTGATAATGATCCTTTACTTTCGTAGGTGGTTTCAATGGTGTGTAAGAGTCCTAATAAGGTGAGAGTGGTGTGTACGAATCATCATTCTCTTGTGTTTTTGGTATATCTCACTAGATGTCATTTCCTTTGGTGGCGTTAAAGGAGTATAACTTTTAGAAGTATCCTCCTTAGGATCTAAGAAGCCATGTGGATCTACTCTGTTTAAGTCCAATGTCTTTGTTTCAAATTCAGGCCACTCTCTCTGATGGGGTTTTTCTCCTATGCATGGGAAAACGTGATTAAATCACTCATCTTTTGAGAATATGTTGATAGTGAGAATCTCTAGAGGAAATTGAAGAGGTCCATCTTTCTCCAAGCACTCCATGATTTTTATCATCATTTCGTTTGGGATGAAGTCCTTTTGTTTTGATGATTCCCCTTTCTCAAAGGTTCTTATTTCCGTATTTTTTACAATTTTTGTAGGCATTTCTATCCTTTTAATTAGTATTGATTGAGATGTTGGACTTGGGATAGAAATCTTGTTTGTTGGAAGCATGTAATCAATTAGGATCCCTATCTTTTTAGATACATCAGTTTTAAGCATACTGAAGGGTTTTGGGTCCCCTTTTGTGACATAAACTTTTCCAATGTGTAAGAATCTGACCTCCTAGAACAATGTGGAAGGTACAACCTTAATTCAATGTATCCATGGTCTTCAAAGTAGCAAGTTATACTCGGTATCTTTTTTGATGACATAGAATGTCGTAGGAATCATTTTCGACCCTAAGGAAACAAGTAATGTGATCTTTCCTATCATGGAATCTTTTAAGTTGTCATATCCTCTCAAAGTGTCCTAAGACTATCTTGTAGAGACGTAGTGATATTAGTATGCCCATATCCTATCCTTTCCGATGGGGAAAACAAAACTATGTTCATGGCAGCCCATCGTCAATTAAAGTCCTTTTATTCATGTATCATAGATCCACACTTGCAAGTATATAGCAATATCTCCCTTCTTAGTCAGATCTACCTCAAAAGGCATTTTTGTAAGATCAAATAAAAATCTTGGGTCTTTTAGTTCAACATTGGATGGATTTATGTCAAAGTCAATCTGATTTATTTGTTCACTAGGCAGAGGAGTGATTTGGTCTAGATACCTTAATCCAATTGCTTTCAAAAGTGTTGAATGATGAGATGGAGAATTCTTGAGAAGATCTATGAATGATATGTGAACATAGGTCTTCTTCAAATCCTCAATCAATTCATAAGGTCCAATTAGAGTACGAATTAGTTCTACTACCGACACTACCCCCTCATGAGTTTCTTCTTTTTGTTCATTATTGAGTTCATTTTCTTCATCATGCAATAGTTTGACCAATCCTAACATCCTGGTATCTCTTTTTGGTCCTAATTGAGCTAGGATATTTTTTTGATGGTCATAGTCATTGCGTCTTGATTACTTGTTTCAACATTGTTGTGATTAGGAAAGGAATCTTAAAAAATCTTCATGTCAACATTTTGTGGAGTAATGGGTACATGTGTTTGTCTTAGATATTTTTATTCTTAGGTGTTACTTCTTGCGATTTCAATGTTACATCCCCAACTTATGATTTAGCATTAATATTATTTTGTGTGGTAATCAGAAGGATTAACCATAGTCTAATGATTAGATATTGTGGAAATATCTAAATTAAGCATTGATTATGATTATAGACTAATGTTAGTTAGACATGAGATTACATGCTCATATGATTATTTAATTATTATGAATTTTGAATCAGATGATGATGTATTGATCATGATTTTATGATGGTGAGTCTGAATAGGAAAGTAATCATCCTTCGAAGACAAAAGGAGAGTTTCATCTAGGAGGAAGAGATAGATGTTGGGAAATGGGGTCAATTTCCATCTAAGTGTTAGAGATTATATCCTTCCAAACTTGTGTAGGTTGGTGTAAGTTACACTTCTTTTTGGACAATTGATTTCCTTTGGTGTCATCTTGTTGATTTAGTCATTTCGACAAAGTTACATCGACTCGACCCAATGATGTTCTTGGAATATCAATGCGAGTCGAGAGTAAGTCTTTCTTTTTGTTAGAGCATGTTCTTATCACTCTAAATATTTTTGAACTTGGATTATGAATCCATTATTCTTGGTCTGTTATGATTTGGGTTCTTAGAGAAGAAGGGAGAGTGGTGCTTGATCCCTAAATTGCAATTTGACTCTATCTCCATGAAGGAGGTGGTGTTTGAAGATGACATTTTGGTTAGTATTTATTTTCGCAAACATCTAGTAGATGCATGCAATAGTATTATACAATAAAATTATATAAATTTGATGTGTAATATCAAGCTATGTTATTGTGTTCATTTTTGTTATAGTTGGCATTATATCTAATGGGAGCATGGAGCTCACCATAGCCTTGCAGGTGTCATGCTTGCGCGGGCCTCTTATAGGTAGTTGGTCGAGTGGAGAAGCCACTCCCACTACCTTATTTAAGGGTGGTAGTTCTCCACAATAATAGGCATGCATGTGGAGAGGAGGTAATACCCTAGAGTCATCTACGAAGATTATGTTTTTATTTTTTTCATTTTGAGGGGGGTTAGAGTTTTTAACAGGTTTTCTTGGGAGAAGAAAGGGAGAAGGAGAGCTATCACTCTGCACTAGAAAGACTTCCAGGAAAGGAAAATGAAGTTCAAGATGAGAATACTTCATTTGTAAATGATTGTACTCAGGTAAAGAAAGTTATTTTATGTGCATTAAGGGTGACAATTTGTTGTTATATAGATCTCCCATACATGCATGTCGTACGGAGCCATACTGTTATGACTATCGCTATGGTATCTTACCACTATTATATGCTTAGCAATAGCTCGAGGCCTTATGACCAAGCTTGTAACTTTAAATGTATTTTCTCTTTTTGAGGCTCGTGGCCTAAAGCCAAGCCGTATTGCAATAGATATTCTTGACTGTGTTTGTAAACATGGCCAAGGCCAAGCCATATTGCAATAGACATATTTGACTATGTCTGTACTCAAGGCCTATGGCTGAGCCAAATCGATATTAAATTCCTTCCTTTGATATAGTTCGAGGCCATGGAGGCCGAGTGATCTTGCAATGAAATCTTTATCATAGCTCGAGGCCATGCAGGCTGAGTGGCATTGCTTTATATTCTTTATTACAATCTTTATCACCATTCAAGGCCATACATGCAAAGCAGAATTAAACTATACCCTTTATTGCACCGCTAGTTTGAGACCATAGAGGTTGAATGGCATTGTATGACATTCTTTGTTATGCTACAGATCAAGGCCAGGGTGGCTGAACTTTTAATCTTTATACTTTTTAACTATGCTAGGAGCTCACGACTATGAAAGTTGACCTATTTAGCATTGTTTGCCAATTTATATGTATAGCTCTTGACCATGAGGGCCATGCTAAACACTTCAAACAAATACCGCACTGAGGCTCGAGGCCATCATGGCCAATCCCTTGCATTATCTTCAACATGTATATGTCAATTAATGATGATTGTGTTTATGGCCGATATGGCCTTAGCAAATCAATGTTTAAAGCACTCAAACAAAAGATGGCTCAACTTGTATAAAGGTCTAATGTGGTTTAATAAGGGTGTAATTATTAAGACTGTGGTTATACTAAGTGGCAGCTTGCATGCTAGCCAAGTCACTAGAAATGAATTGATCTATTAATGATAACTACCCTCTATTTTATTAAGTGAGATTAGAGATACTACCAAAGCTCATAAGGGTAATTATTGCAAGTATGTGCCTAATCGGTGTTGCCATTGATGTCAACATATCAGTGTTGTCATTGGTGTCAACTATGCTCTTCATTTTGATGCTTTCTTGGTTGCCTATGTAATGTGTAAGTGATCTTGATATTGAGTTTCCAAGTGCTTTTGAGAAAATTTGCTCCTCCGGTAGAAATAGTGTAGAAGAGAGTCTCTTTGCTTACAGCAGAATAGTCAAATAGTTTGCTCCACATTTCCTGTAGAATGAATATCTTTGCCTATGGATTGGAAGTTATTTAAAGGCATGTACAAAAATTTTATGTTCCAATTTTGAGCCTCTGATATGAAGATTTGAGAGATTTATGTTCACCAAAGTAGAAACTATTTTTTTCTATACATTCAGTGGTGACAGGGAGAAAGTATTTTTCTCCGCATTCCTCCGTATTGAAGTTTCAGATTCTATGTTTCTAGAGTTAAGTCTAAAATGATGATAAATGCCTTCAACTCCAATGGTTCGTGATTTGGTGGTTCACAAGTGATCTTTTCTTTATGACAGTAGTTGATAGTGTTGTTTATGTGCTCGAGTTTGAAGAATCTTCTTGACAGAGTGGTTAGAGATGGTGCGGTTATTCTTGGTGATTACAATGTGCTTGTGGATGTCTCTTGATCATGTTCCTACCTTTGGATTGGTCCACAAATAGAAATTTGGATCGTGGATGAAGATTGTTCTTAGAAGACTTAGTGTTAACACCAGTCTTGGCTGACTTGGTTGTTTTCACTTCTTGCGGAGATACATCAAAGATTGTGGAAGAATGTCGTGGCATGGGAGATTGCATCTATGAAAAGAGACAAATTGTAGGGCCTAAAAGTGAAATATGAGGGTTTAAAAATGAGCAAAGATGAGAACATAACAGCCTTCATGCAAAAGGTTGATGAACTTGTCAATGGAATAAAAGGTATGGGAGGAACTGTTGATGAAAAGGAAGTTGTGATGAAAATTCTTAGGTCATTACCTAAGTCCTACAGTCACAAGGTAGCTGCAATTGAAGAAGTAATGACTGTGCAAGATGTCACTAAGGATCAATTGCTAGGAAAGCTTACAACTTTTGAGATGAGAGAGTTTGGTGATACCCTGCCGAAGGTTGAGACTGCTTTCAAAGCTAGTACTTCTAAGAAGATCTCCAAAGATGAAAAGTACAAAGTGGAGCCTATTGATGACCTTGATGAAATTGAAGCAAATTTTGTTGACAGACTACAAAGAGGTATCGGTAAGTTCAAAGGCAAATTACCTTTCAAATGTTTTACATGTGGTAAAGTAGGTCACTATGCCTCTAGGTATTCGGAGAGAATTGAAAGGAATAGAAAGAAATTTGAAAGTAGACCTAGAGTTTCAAAGAAATGCTATTATGTTAGAGATCTTGATGATGAAGGTGTGATAGATGATGAATCTGATGATGCTAGTTCTAGTGCAAATGAGTTCTTATTTATTGCAATTAAAGAAGAACCCGTGTCTACTAATCATACTAGCTGTGTAAAGGAAGAAAAACCAGTGGAAGAAAGTGCTTTGGATGTTTAGGTTGAGAAAGATAAGGATGAATGGGTTATTGATAGTGGATGCTCACATCGTATGACTGGTGACAAAAGTAAGTTTGTAAGTTTGGAAAAGTATGATGGTGGACTAGTTAGGTTTGGAGATGATACAACTGGTAAGATTTGTGGAAAAGGATCTATTTCTTTTGATGGAAAGCACAATACTGATGATGTTCTATATGTGAAGGGTTTAAAGCACAATATTTTGAGTGTTGGTTAGATGTGTTACAAAGCTTATGATCTGAGATTCGAGGACAATGGATGTAAGATCATGGAAAGCTCCAGAACAGTGATTTCTACTAGTAAGAAGACTAAGGGTAATGTTTATCATTTGAAAGGAACTAATGACTATTGTTTGTTATCTCAGACTGATGAGAGTTGGATGTGGCATAGAAGAATGTGTCATGTCAATTTTGACAATTTGGTTAAGATGATCTCTACACAAGCTATTAGAGATCTATCTAAGATTGTGAAGCCAACTAATACCATTTGCAATGAATGTCAATTTGGAAAACAAACAAGAATAAGTTTCAAAAGAAAAGAACAATTCTCTACTAGATTGTTGGGGTTGGTACATACAGATCTTTGTGGCCACACAAGAACAAGAAGTTTGTAAGGAGACAGATACTCTATGTTGCTTATTGATGACTATTCTAGAATGACTTGGGTAACTTTCCTAAGAGAAAAATTAGAAGCCCTAGATAAGTTCAAAGCTTTCAAGGCAATGGTTGAGAATGAGTTTGAGTTGAGAATCAAATGCTTAAGGTTTGATAGAGGAGGTGAATTCACATCAAATGAATTCAATATTTTATATGAAGAACAAGGAATAAATAGATAGTTGTCTGCACCTAGAACTCCTCAGCAGAATGAAGTTTTTGAAAGGAAGAATAGGATAGTTCAAGAAGCTGCCAGGACTATGTTAAAGGAAGTTGACCTACCGGAAGTGTACTGGAGAGAAGCCATACATAGTGTTGTATACATCCTAAATAGAGTTCAAGTCAAAGGTAGCAGCTCTAAAAATCCTTATGAATTATGGTATGGAAGAGTTCCTATAGTGAAGTATTTCAAAGTATTTGGTAGAAAATGTTAGATCAGAAGAGAAGAAGAACTAGGCAAATTTGATGCTAGATGTGGTGAAGGAATCTTCCTTGGGTATTCTACTAAGAGCAAGTCCTACCGGTGCTACAACAAGAGACTGAAAAAGATCATTAAAAGTGCTAACGTAAAGGTTGATGAAGAAAAGGAAAGAATATCATAATTAAGTTTATATGAATTAGATGAACCTATTTTTGTAATAAATGAATAAAAAGTTGAACAAGAAAACAGTCAAGATGAAGAAGAAGAGGCTCCAAAAAGTGTTGTTAAAACTCCCAGGTATGTAAGGATCAACTATTCTAAAGATCAGATTGTAAATGACAAGAACAAAAGGGTACTAATAAGGAAAAGAGCTACTAAAGAATAGGTAAACTACTATTTGCTTTCCAAAGTTGAACCTAAAACTGTGAATGAAGCTTGCAATGATGAAAATTGGGTAAAAGCTATGGAAGAAGAACTGATGCAGATAGAAAAGAATCAAACTTGGGAATTGGTCCCTAGACCTGCTGATAAGAATGTGATTGGAACTAAATGGGTTTTTCAAGAATAAGCTGAATGAGAATGGTGAAGTAGTTAGAAACAAAGCAAGGATAGTATGCAAAGGATATTCTTAAGTTGAAGGGATGAATTTTTGAGGAGACCTATGCTCTTGTGGCAAGAATTGAAACAATCAGAATATTTTTGGCATTTGCTGCATTCAAAGATTTCAAAGTGAATTAGGTGGATGTTAAGTCTACATTCTTGAATGGTGAGATCGAAGAAGTCTACATTGAACAACCAGAAGGATTCAAGTTATCAAACCAAGATGACATGGTGTGCAGATTGAAGAAGACCTTGTATGGATTGAAACAAGCCCTGAGAGCCTGGTATGCAAGGTTAGACAAATATTTGTTACAATTAGGGTTTAGTAAAGGCACTGCATACAATAATTTGTATTTCAAAATCAATGATAATCAAATCCTGATTGTTGCAGTCTTTGTTGATGACATTATCTTTGGAGGTATTGAAGGTATGTGCATGAAGAAAAGCCTTCCAGAAGAAAGAAGACAATAAAGAGGAAAAAATTAGAAGCTGATACTGAGAAGAAAATTCCCTTTATGAAAAATATGGTAAAGAAAATCATTGTTGATGGGAACTTAAAACCATTAACTAAATTCTATGATCTTTGTAGTAATGCTGACTAAAGACTCTTGGAAGAAGCTATTATCAAGTACTTGAATGTGTTCAATCGAGCACTGGTAGAAATTCTATCTGAAGTTCCAAAAGATCTGAAGGATATATTGGAAATTAGGAAAGAAACTACCAAGGAAAAAGATATGGAGTTAAGAGAACATGTATTGACCACTCTATGTCCAGTAATATCCAGCAAAGAAGCAGACAAAATCTTCAAAGAGGTCAAAAAGGAATTCAAGAGAAAGAAGAGAATGAATAAACTGATGATTGGAGAGATAGATGAAATAGTTCAAGAAACTAAACAAATTTTGAGAAAAGTATTGGACAAAAACAAGTTCTTTGTTATGTCAGATGAGCTTACTGATAACACTCCAGTGCTGAATGAAGAAGAGCAATAGAAGGATGAGAAACAATATGGAATAGATGACTCCTCTATTCTGGAAATGGAGCAAATAAACAAGGAAGATACCGAGATGGTGAATAAAACTGATGATGTAGGAGATACTCTAACTCCTCCTGATCAATCCAGAAAAGAAGACAATGATGAGAATACTGCTGCTACACAAGATCCTCTAAAACAGATCTCAAATGGTGAGGAGAAAGGAAAGAATCCCACTACAAATGACAGAGAAAGGTGAAGCAGGGAAAGAAGAAGAAGTCAAAGGTAAGGAAGATAAAGCAGAAGAAGATGGTGCAAATGTTGATGCACCCAAACAAAATAGCCCTGTCACTGAGAAAACCCAAGGAAAGGAAGGTGGTCTAGAAATTGTGGCAAGAGATGTTGCAGATGCAGTGAAGAGATTTCTGAGTAAAGAGATACTAGAGTTTGATGAACCAAAATTGATTCAAGGACCACTTAACCTGGATACTTTCTCTCTAGTCCAATTGATGAAGATAACATCTTTCACACAAGACAAGGCAAGAGAAAAGGTATTGAAATCTCACATAGAGGACAATGACCTACTAGGGATTGCATCTAGTATATTGGAGAAGTTAATGCCAACTTTCTAGAAGAATCCATCTAATTCTCCCTCCAGAAATCTAAAGAGCCTTGTAAATTCTATGAGTACTCACTTTGAGTCCTTTGAAAACTCTGCAGAAGTTAAATTTCAAAATGAATTTAATACCAAAAGATTTGATGCACTTAAAGGCATGATTGGGATAGATAGATTAGTGCTAGATAATAGTATAAAGAATATTCAAAATGCTCTTTCAAAAGGAGGTAGTGTATATAAGTTTTGTTTATCTACTCCTAAAGTCATAGAGAATATAGAAGATAAAATAAAGGACTCTAACTAGAAATTGTCAAGTATGTCCCAAGCCTTTTATCCACTGACAGTATCAGTGGCAAGTAAGGAGTGCTAAGCAATCAGTCTGATGGAAGAAATAAAGAAATTGATAAGAGAAAAGGAAAACATTGAAGCAAGAATGGGTGAGCTCTAGGGATTGATTTCCCCTAAGATAGAAGCTATGTTCAATGTTGTAATAGAAGCCCAAACTGCTACTCAAACAAGTGATCCCATTGACCTCTGGAAAGACGAAGCCTAAGTATTTTTGTTCAATAGCCACATTACAACTTTGAATAATATGAAGAAGAGTTCAGATACAGAGTTAGCCCTGCTGAGGAATATTTTTGGAGATGTACTTAAGTATATGTAAATATAACTTAAGGATTGGTTATACATATACGACATTGTATACAGAATTTTTGGGTTATTTTTGGATTGTGAATTCCATCCTTTGCCATTGATGTCAAAGGGGGAGTGAAGAGCAATGAAAAATGCAATAAAATGAAGAATCCATCAAAGGGGGAGTAGTGGAAGAATATGTAAGTGTACATAATGTTAGATTTAGGATAGACAACTGAGAGGGGGGGTGAATCAGTTGTCCAAAACTTTCTTCCAATTAATCACTTAAATCCTTTTTCTTAATTCAGCAGCATAATAATAAATCAATCATGAAAACATAATGCAACAATTCAAGAGCAGAAACACATTAACACATATGACACCAAGATTTTTAATGTGAAAAAATCGGTTAAGAGAAAAACCACGGGGTGACTAACCCAAGATTGTATTCTCTATTAAAAGAATAGAAAGAATAAAATGGCACATGCCAATTAGGGCTCACTATTCGAGCACACTGCTCACAAGAGGCCCACTGCCTACAAGAGACACACTGTCTACAAAATAATAAGTATTACATACTTGAACTGAAGAATAGCATCTTCACCATTCTTGAGTCAGTTCCATTTAAGCCCAATACTTATGCTCTGCATTTCGCTTTGCTCCTCTCTGCCACACTCTCTTCTCCACTAGATGCATTTGAAATGTCTTTACAATTCTCTTTTTATACAAGACATCGACAAGACATCGACTTAGGGATAATCATCCAAGTCAGCATACATTACAAAACAAATACAACATGACTAATTATAAAAAGACTTCTCGCAGATACCACACACTGTCAGCCACACAGATCTGAGACTTCAATCTTCCTTTAGGGACACACCATTCTTCACAGAACATCTTCAAGATAATCTGCAGGATGTGTAACTCATCCGGTCGGCCTAACTTGGGAAGAATATCATCATCCAAAAGTAATTCCTCAATTACGAGATCAATCTTCAATGCGAACCACCAACACAAACTGGAAACAATCTAGGGACCTCCACAAGCTTGCCTGAATTACCAAGAACATCCACACTACTTCTTCTTACTAAAATCATTCTCTCCTTCATCTGGAACCTCAAGAACACAGTCTGTCATCACTATCATATTGGAATAGATGCTTACAGACCACCAGGCCACAAACCAATTGAGTTGTCAATTCACATTGACTTCCTAAACACTCCACCAAATTTGTAGAACAAGATATTGCATTTCTGGAGCTCACCAGACCTATCTATGTCACTCTATCACTTTTGAACATCTGCCAGAACCAATTTTACTTAAGTGGCCATATCTTCTTTAGATCTTCATGCGGACCTCTAAAATATTTACTAGATCATCTTAAGACACATATCTACAAACCCTATGATGCGCATCCTTTGATCTTCATCTTAACTAGGATCTTTACCTCACAGTCGTCACTGTTCTTCTATGTTCTTGATAGGACTGATTTTCTCAATATCCTCAGCATACAGCTCATCCAATCCTTATCATCAATGCAATAGAAGTATGTTGACATCAATGACAACACTGGTTAGGCGCATACTTGCAACAATCTCCCCCTTTGTCATTGATGGCAACATATGATGTGAAAAACTATTTTAACCATCAAGACAAGAACTTCTTCTCACTGACATAACTCCCCCTATCAAAAACAACCATTCACATGTCTTCTCTTCCTTTACTGATTCCCCTTTGATTAGAAACTACTTGTTTTTCATATGTCTTATCTCCCCCTTTGACATCAATGGCAAAGGGCACATACTTGCATCACTTCAGAATCATACCAACTGCTCCCCCTAGTAGCAGCTTCCCATCATCAATCTAGACCATAAGATATGACTGTGAGATCCACCGGACTAATGCACATTAGTGCATCTTAATTCAAAACCAGAGTAGTAATAACCCCTAACTTCTCCCTAAGATACTCAAAAGAGTCCTTAGGTAGAGGTTTAGTAAAAATATCTACAATCTGATCTTTGGAAGGCGCAAACTCCAATTTGACTTCATTCTTGTTCACTTGCTCTCTTAAAAAGTGAAACTTGATGGATATATGTTTAGTCTTTGAATGAAACACCATATTTTTTGATATATTAATTGCACTTGTATTATCATAGAAGATTGTGATAGGTTATTCATACTCCACTCTAATATCTCTTAGTATTTGCTTCATCCACAATACTTGAGTGCAACTACCTGTTGCTGCAATATATTCTACTTCTGCAGTGGACAGAGATATTGCTTCTTGTTTCTTGCTCAGCCAAGAAACCAATCTTTTCCCCAAAAGGAATGCTCCACCACTGGTACTCTTCCGGTCATCCACATCTCCTACCCAATCTGCATCTATATATGCATGAAGAGAGAAATCATGATCTCTAGGATACCACAAACCATACTCAACTATCCCTTTTAGATATCTAAAAATCCTCTTGATTGCCATGACATGAGATTGTCTAGGACATCTTGAAATCTAGCAACAAGACCAACATCATTCATAATGTCAGGTCTAGTTTGAGTGAGATACAATAATCCTCCAATCATTAACCTGTACTTTTTCTAATCAGCCTTAGGAGATTCATCATCTTTGCTCAATTTACATCTGGTTGCCATGGGAGTACTCATTGGTTTTGAGTCTTCCATCCCAAATTTCTTCAACAATTCTTTCACATATTTGGTCTAAGAAATGAAGATTCCTTTCTTTGTTTGAATGATTTGTAGACCCAAGAAGAAATTTATTTCACCAAACATGAACATCTCAAATTCATTTTTCATTTGATTTGCAAAAGTTTTACACATACTATCTCTTCCTCCAAAAATGATATCATCAACAAACACTTCAACAATCAAGATATTTTCATGATCAATTTTGAAGTACAAATTACTATCAGCAGTACCTTTGTTGAAACTAATCTTTAAAAGATGCTTATCGAATCTTTCATACCAGGCTCTTGGGGCTGCTTGAGTCCATACAGTGTTTTCTTCAACTTGCAGACCATATCACCATGATTAGATAATTGAAATCCATCTGGTTGCTCAATGTATACTGCTTCTTCCAAGTTGCCATTTAGGAAGGTAGACTTGACATCCATGATATACTTTGAAGTCCTTGAAGGTAGCAAAGGCAAGAAATAACCTGACTGCTTTAATTCTTTCCACTAGAGAAAACGTTTCTTCAAAATCAACTCCTACTTGAGAGTAGCCCTTGCTGACCAATCTGGCTTTATTTCTGACTACTTCACCAACTTCATTCAATTTGTTCCGAAATACCCATTTGGTTCCAATCACATTCTTTTTTCTGGGTCTACGAACAAGATCCCAAGTGTGATTTTTCTCAATTTGCATTAGCTCTTCCTGCATTGCTTTAGTCTAGCTTTCATCATTGCATGTTTCATTTACTGACTTTGGTTCAATCTTTGAAATCAGACAATACTCTTCTGATTCTTGAGCAATCTTTCTTCTTGTTTGAACACCTTTACTTTTCTCACCTATGATCTGATCTTTAGAGTGATTCAGTCTTACATACCTGGGAATTTTGGGACTTTCTTGCATTTCTATTTCTTGAACAGGTTCATTCAAACTCATCTCTTCTACCTGATTCATCGAATCAGTTTAAATCTAAATTTCAGAAGGGGCTTGGACTCCTTGGATCAAAACATCATTCTGATCATCTTCATCATATTCATAAAACCTTGAGGGTTTTTCAATACCTTCATCAACCTTCACATTTGTACTTTCTATAATCTTTCTCAATCTCTTGTTGTAACACCGATATGCTTTGCTTTGAGTAGAATAACCAAAGAATATTCCTTCATCACTTCTAGCATCAAATTTGTGTAGATCTTTATCTCTTTTAATGCAACATTTTCTACCAAAAACTCTGAAATACTTCACAGTGGGAGTGATGCCAAACTAGAGTTCATAAGGAGTCTTACTAGTATTGCTTCTGATTTGTACTCGATTAAGAGTATAGACTGCAGTGCTTACAACTTCTCTCTAGTAGATCTGAGGAACATTTGCTTCCATCATCATGGTTCTAGATGCTTCCTAGATGGTCCGATTCTTTCTCTCCACTACTCCATTCTACTGTGGAGTCCTTGGAGCAGACAACTGTCTTTTTATTCCATGTTTCTCACAAAATTCTATGAACTCACCGGATGTGAATTCTCCACCTCTATCAGACCTTAGACATTTTATGTTCAATCTGGTTTCATTCTCTACCATAGCCTTGAATATTTTGAATTTCTCAAGAGCCTCTGATTTCTCTTTTAGAAAAGTCACCCACATCATCTAGGAGTAGTCATCAATTAATAAGATGAAGTATCTATCACCTTGCACACTCCTGATTCTTTTCGGACCACATAGATCAGTATGAACATAGTAACATTTCTTTTGGAACCTTGATCTATTAGGGTTTGGCCTTGAAAATCTTTCTGGACACCTTGAGGCAAAATGACCAATCTTATTGCAGTTAAAACATTTAAAAGGCAATTTCCCCTCATACTTATCGGATCCTCTTGGTAGTCTTTTTGCAATAAGGGCTTCAAGTTGAACAGCTTCTGCTTCATCTTCTTCTAGGTCTTTTCTTGCTTTTTCATACCATGATAGTTTCTTTGAAGAGTTCTCTCCCAGATCAAACTTGTGTTTTCCTTTTTACAGAGGCACTAGCTTTGAATGCAAATTTAGTCTTGGGGGGGCATCTCCAAACTTAGTCAATTCAAATGCAGCCAATTTACTAACCAATTGATCTCTTGTGATACCAGAAAAGGATCTGAATTCTTCAATAGCACCAACCTTGTATTTGTAAGAATTAGGGAGGTATCTGAGAACTTTGCCAATAATTTCATCGTCATTCAAGATTCCACCAGCACATCTAATGCCACAAACAAGCTCATTTACTCTTGGCATAAATGTAGTGATATTTTCATCTTCTCTCATCTTTAGATTTTCAAATTTTCCCTTCAAACTCTGTAGCTTGGCACATTTGACATACTTGTCTCCTTCATGCAGAAGTTCCAGTTTTTCCCAAATCTCATAAGCAATTTTTAGGTCAATAACATTTGTTAGTTCTGAATCAAATAAGGCACTTAGTAGAGCTTCTTTAGTTCGAAGATTGTTTTCAACATCTCTACTTTCATCTATGGTTCTCAAACCTTCTATGGAGGAGTACACTTCTTTGAAGCCATGATCCAATATTGCATTCCCATACATTGCAAGTGGCATTCCATGCGACTTTTCCAAAGAGTGAAATTGATTCCATCAAAACTCAGACTATCCTTCTTGTAGGATGACATCCTGGATCTCCTCAAGTGATTAAGCTCCTTTTAGAGGAACCTTGCTCTGATACCAATTGTTAGATTTAGGACAGACAACTGAGAGGGGGGGTGAATCAGTTGTCCAAAACTTTCTTCAAATTAATCACTTAAATCCTTTTATCAATTTAGCAACATAATAATAAATCAATCATGAAAACATAATGCAACAATTCAAGAGCATAAACACATTAACACATATGACACCAAGATTTTTAACGTGGAAAACCCAATTAAGGGAAAACCATGGGGTGACTAACCCAAGATTGTATTCTCTATTAAAATAATAGAAAGAACAAAATGGCACATGCCAATTAGGGCTCACTACTTGAGTACACTGCTCACAAGAGGCCCACTGCCTACAGGAGACACACTGTCTACAGAATAATAAGTATTACATACTTGAATTGAAGAATAGCATCTTCACCATGCTTGAGTCAGTTCCATTTAAGCCCAATACTTCTGCTCTACCTTTCACTCTTCTCCTATCTACCACACTCTCTTCTCCACTAGATGCATTTGAAATGACTTTACAATTCCTTATTTATACAAGACATCGACTTAGGGATAATCATCCAAGTCGGCATACATTACAGAGCAAATACAACATGACTAATTATAAAAAGACTTCATGCGGATCAACACACTATCGGACACACAGATCTAAGACTCCAATCTTCCTTTAGGAACATGCCATTCTTCACAGAACATCTTCAAGATCATCTGTAGGATGTGTAACTCATCTAGTCACCCTAACTTGGGAAGATCATCATCATCCGGAAGTAATTCTTCAATTACGAGCTCAATCTTCAATGCGGACCACCAACATGAACTAGACACAATCCAGAGACCTCCACAAGCTTGCTTGAATTACCAAGACCATCCACAATACTTCTTACTGAAATCATTCTCTCCTTCATCTGGAACCTCAAGAACACAGTCTGTCATCACTGTCATATTGGAATGCTTGTGGACCTCTAGGCCATGAATCAATTGAGTTTTCAATTCACATTGACTTCCTAAACACTCCACCAAATCTGCAGAACAAGATATTGCATTTTCAGAGCTCACCGGACCTATCTGTGTCACTCTGCCACTTCTGAACATCTGCCAAAACTAGTTTTACTTAAGTGGTCATATCTTCTTCAAATCTTCATCTAGACCTCTGAAATCTTTACTGGATCATCATAAGACACATATCTACAAACCCTTTGATGCACATCCTCTGATCTTCATCTTAGCTGGGATCTTTACCTCAATGTCTTAATTGTTCTTCTCTGTTCCTGATAGGACTAATTTTCTCAATATCCTTAACATACAGCTCATCCAATCCTTATCATCAATGCAATAGGAGTATGTTGACATCAATGACAATGCCTGTTAGGCCCATACTTGCAACACATAATAGGGGGAGTCAATCATGATGCTTAGTTATTTTTCACTAAGTGTTGCCATCAATGCTAAAGGGGGAGATTGTTGGCAAGAGACACTATAAGGTATATCATGTGTTGTCATTGATGGCAACTAAGTCCATTCCACACATCCACAATGTAGTATCAGATCATACTAGAAGTTAGTTTCAAGATTTGACAAGACCAGATAGATAGGAATAGGGTATGGCAGAGTTTAGTATTTTGGTTAGCAGACTTCTCCAGTTAATCATTGTGTGTTTTGAATCTAAGGAAGTGTAGAGGAATGTTAGGACAATCTAAATCTAAGATTTTAGCCTCTGGTGACAAAGGGATCAAAGGTTATGAACATCTCAGTACCGGATCCTAATATGATAGAACAGTACAATGAAGAACATGCTGACTTGTGTTAGATTCTTTTGTGGATCTAGTAGAAGTATTTTGGTGAGTTGTGTATGGGATATAATGTTAGTGGCCAACATGTATGGTGACCTATAAGTGATATTTTTGGTATGCATCAATATTGATGTATGGATTCAGCCAATAGAATAGAGTACTTGTATTGTTTGTTAAAGGTCGACAGATAAGTGATCGAGTTTGTTGATGTGGATATATATAACCAATGGATTCAAGTGTTGTGAAAAGTGATAGGAATGAGAATATGGAGTAAGTGTGAAAAAAGGTAGATAGAAGTCCAAAAGAAAAGAGATCTGAGGTCCGGATTATGGTAGAGCAATAAACAGGGTAGAATAAAGATGAAGTGTGTAAAATCAGTATTATGTGCTTAACCGAAATTGAATTCTTGCATTGGCAGATGCTACTTATCAGTTCAAACAATCTGTAATCCTTTTGTAATTATTCTTGTAGGTAGTGAGCCTCTCTTGAATAGTGAGCTCTGGACAGTGATCCCAAAGGCATGTGCCTTCCCCTTTTGTAATACTTTTAACAAAGTATAATCTTTGTGGGTTGACCCCCAGCATGGTTTTTCCCTTATCCAATTTTCCACATCAAAATCTTGGTGTCAAGTGTGTTGTTTATGTTTCTGCTCATGTATTATTAATTCTTTCTATTCATGATTATGTCTTTGATCTGTTAAGAAGTGGTAAAGAAGAATTAACTACAACAAGATTTAAAAGTTTTTTAGACAACTAATTCACCCCCTCTTAGTTGTCAGCCCTAATTCCAACAGTTGCATCTGACAATTAACTTCCCAGCTCATTTTTTTAACTAGGGTTTTATAAAGATAATCGCACAAATCAGAGAAACCCTATTTTTGTCTTTATAACACTAATCATTCATTGTTAAATGCATCTACAAATCCATTTAAAGAAATTTGAAATTTGATGTGGCACAAACCCCCATTTTTTGAAACCGTAGCTTGTAATCAAAACCCTAGGCCCGAGAATGGAACACTTACCTAATTTATAGAAATGAAATCTAGTGATAACACATGGGTGAGAATGCTTTTGGGTCAAATCCATAAGTTACTTGCAGAAGATTGATTCCACACCATTTGCAGAGCTCTCTAGTCAATTTCGAAGTGTAAAATGAGCTCAAACAGATCAAAAACACATTTATCTTCACTTATTGATCGCCATAAATGCAAGGAGTACAGAACAATTTCATGGTGTATGATAGATTTTTTAGGGTTTTGCAAAAAATTGGGACCACTGACTTTGTGTGATTTTAATGGGTTACCGACCTAATTGGATGCATTGGATTTTAGCGCAGGTTCAAGCCTTAATATTTTCAGTGCTTTGTGGCTATTTTGAGGTTTTTGGACTTGTGCGAATTTGGTTTCCTTTTGACCTCAGTTGGTAGGGTGAGGTTTTAGCGCAAGTTAGACATGGAGCTTTGTAGCACAATGTGTTGGTTTCAAAGTTATCAGACTAAGCATGGATTTTGACATGGTCTGACTTAATCGGATGATGTGCTTTGTAGCACAAAGTTGAATGAGGAGGATTTTAGCACAAAATTCAATTGGAAAAAGAAATAGTGCAAAATGCAGTTGACAAAGGAAATAGCACAAAGTCAAATGGATGGGCATTTAGCATAGAAGTCGGATGGTCAAGAATTTAGTGCAAAATGTAGTTGCAAGGGTTTTTAGTGCAAAAGGCACTCAGACCTAGTTTCAATGAAGGAAAATACTTGGACTTAGTGGATTTTGAAATGACTTAATGGCACTGACCTTTCTAGCATGGAAAGAGATGAAATTGACCATCTTTTGACATTTTAGGAATTAGACGAACCAGACATACACTCTAATCCAAAGCTTGAAAGAGGGGGTCGATGTTTCACAAAATGGGGTGTATGTGCAAGGTACAACAAAGGGCGACTTTGCTGGGAAATGCTCTGGATCATTTCAAAGAGAAACTTTTAGTTTGAACTAAGAACTTCTATGTTTCCCACATCCTAGACAAGAAAACATGATATCTTATCAAATAAGCAAAGCTCAATAACCAGTGCAACCATCCATATCCTAAAAACCTGAGTGTGTGCATTTGCATTCATTCCCATCCCTTAGTGACTAAGCTCATCTTAGATCCTTCACATTAAGCTATGTGATTAGTACACACCTTCTAAACTACCTGGACATTGCCCCACTGCTAGTGAGCATCTATAGCCCCAACGGGGTTGTCTCAGAATTCCACTCAAGTAGAGCCCCACTACCAGTCAGGCATCCATAGCCCTAGTAGAGTTTACTTGATTGTCCATCTAACTAAGTTATGGTGTGTGTAAGTGTGATTTTCTTTGTATTTCTTTTCTTTCATGTTTTTGATATTTCATTAAGCTTAAATTTGGTAGAGTACAATGTAATACTATTATCTTTGTGATAACTCAGCTAGCTAGGTGTAGACTCTCGATGGTGGCAAAGGTGGACCTTGGATTTTTCACTTAATGCAAGATCACCAAGACTTACTTAGCTACTTTAGGATTACTTAAGAGTGTGAGAGATATATGGTTTAGAAAATACTTTAGGTGCACTGACTAATGACTCCTTTCCAATGAATAGACATCATATCCCCTAGTATAACAACAGAACCCACAACAAGGCCTAAGCAAAAACTTTAGCCTCTCAAAGAAAAAACTCTAGATTATTCACCCAACAAAGAAACACTTGCAAGTCCGCATAATTTGCACCACATTCTAGAAACAAAGATTCCCAACAAAGAAAGCGTAGCGAGCAAAAGCAAAGAAGGAAAGGACCACTAAAATAAGTGAAAGAAAAACACATAACACCTAGGGAAAACAAAGTGGGAAAGCAAAGACTAATCTAAACAGCAACCTAACATAACCAAAACAAACAAACAACCTAACTATATACACTAACAGAAGGTAAGGCTGCCTCCTAAGGCTGGAAATAGCGCTTCAAAAACTGTCCATTGATAGGCAATGGAAGCTTCTCACCAGTAAGGCTCTTCAGTCGATACATGTTGTCAACAAGGATCTCATATATCTAATATGGACCTAACCAAAGTTTGTCAAACTTATCATGTTCACCTTTCCTCTCATGGGCCTTATCCTAATACAGTACTAAGTTAGAAATGTAGAAGGCCTTGACTTTGGCTCTCTTTTCAAACCATCATTTCACTACCCCTTAGTGTTTGGCAAAGTTTTATATAGCAGCGTCACGTTTCTCTTCAAGGTGCAGTAATTGGGCTAATCATGAAGATAGCTGATCATCTAGTTCAAGACAATCTTGCATGAATTGTAGCACAGGGATTCTCAAATGAATGGGGAAGATAGGCTCGGTACCATAGACTAAGTGATAGGGCAATGTCTCCAATGCAGCCTTGTCTCTAATTCTGTCAACCCATAAAGCAAATCTAAGCTAGGTATGCCAGTCTCTGGGGTTCTTATCCAGTAGTTTCTTAATTACCTCAAGTAAGTTCTTTTTTTTTATTCTACTACCCCATTCCCTTGAGGATAGTAATTAGACAAGAATTTTAGAATAATCCCATAATCAAACACCTAGTTAGAAAAAACGTAGTGATGAAAAGGCAGGGCCATTATCACAAACTAAAGAAAACAGACAACCAAACCTGGTAATAATGTGTTTCTCAACAAACTCAATGACTACATCTATGGCACATTGTTTGAATGCTATAGCTTCAGACCATTAGGTACAATAATCAGTAGCGATCAGAATATACTTGTGGCCTGCAGAGGAAGGTGGGTTGACCATATTGATAAAGTCGAGTCCCCACTATTCGAATGGTCGTACCTCCAAGATTGGTTGTAGTGGCATAGTAGAATTTTGTTCTCTTGTGGCAGCTGTCTGACACATGTGACAAGTCCTTACATGTGAATAAGCATCTTTGAACAAAGTGGGCCAGTAATACCCTACCCAGAGGATTTGATTGGCAGTTGAATGGGCTGATCCATGGCCCGTCCCAAACTTCTCATGAAAAATTGTTAGGACCTATTCTACCTTGGTTTTATCTAGGCACCTCAAATAAATCCCTTTATGATTTTTCTTGTATAATACTGATCCTTTTATCATGTAGCTATTACTTTTCAATCTAAGTGCTCTTCTCTAGACGAAATTCAACTAAGGTGGATAGTGCTGATTAAGAAGATAAAACACAATGTCTCCATACCATTCATCCTTTGAAATGTCTTCTACCATATACTATTGGGAAACTAAGCCCAGGCCAACTTCTGCCATTGTTTTGGTTAATGCCTATCCTTGTACTAGTTTCATAGGTTGTATCTCTATGTCAAATTCCTACATAATAATAACCCATTTTCCTCTTCTTTCACCCTGTTCACTCTGCATCAACAATGCTTTAATTGTTGCATCTAGCACTATGGCAATCACTTGGCTTCTTAGAATGTAATGAAGAAATTTCTTAACTACCTTAACCAATGCGTATGCTTGCTTTTCCATGTTTGGATACCTTAGTTCCGCATTTCAACAAAGTGCTCATAAAAGCAATGGGTCTTTCATCATCAACTGCTCTTTTTTGCATTAGTATGGCAGCACAAGTATGCTCAGAGCAAAAGAATAAATACATAATGGCAATGTGTAATCTGGACTCACTAGTATTGGAGCATTGGATATTGCATGTTTGATCTCTGTGAATACAGCCTTGGCTTCTAGAGTCCACTCTATCTTTGCATCTTGTTTCAACATGGCATTCAATGGGTGGACAATTTCAGCAAAACTAGTGATAAATTTATGGACAAAGTTGATCTTACCAAAGTATGACTTGAGTTCCTTTTTTCTGGCCTGAGGTGGTATCTTGAGGATTGCTTGGACTCGGTCTAGATCAATAGATATGCCTTGTTCAGAGATTACATGTCCTAGCAAATTTCCTTCAGTCACTCCGAAGATACACTTCTTAAGATTGAGTGAGATCCCATAATCTTTACACCACTGTAAGACTTTCCTTAAGTCAGCCAGATGATCTTCTCATTTCTTTGAAAACATAGTAAGGTCATTCATATAGATTATAATACACTTCCCAACTAGTCCTTTGAAGGCTACATCCATTGTACATTGGAATGTGGCACCAGTGTTAATCAACCCAAATGGCATCCTGCGATATGTGTAGATTCCCCATTTGCATGTAAAAGATGTCTTTAACCTATCCTCATAGTCGACCATCACTTGGTTATAACCTAAATATCCATCTAGAAAAGACATCATGTGAGAGCTATTGACAATTTGTAGTACTTCATCTAATGATGGTAGCAGATAATTATCCTTCTCAGAAGCTCGGTTCAAATTGTGAAAGTCAATGCAAAGTCTGATTTCTCTATTTTTCCTATGGACAGGGACTAAATTTGCCACCCAGGATGAATGTTTGATAGGGAATATAATTCTTGCAGACAGTAATTTCTACACTTCATTGAAAATCAATGGTTCTAATAAAGCATTCACCAGCCGTTGCCTTTGTCTGAATGGCTTTACCCCTAGTTTGAGTGGTATAGTGTGAGTAATGATTGAAGTATCGTATGTCTTGAGGTCTTCATAACTCCATGTGATGACTTCATGATAATATTTTAATGCATGGATTATACCTTCTTTCTCTTCCTTTATGCTGGCCTTCCCAATGAACACATTCTTAACTTCTTCAGCTGTCCCCAAATTGAAAGGATTGCATTTCCCTCTAGAGGATTCTCCTTCTTTCCTCTGGGTTTCAAGCTTGTCCAAGTTGAACAATCATTCCAATTCTACCATTCCTTGTGGAATTGTATTTGTTTTTAAATTAAGAACACCTTCCAAGTCCATCTCAGTAGGCTCCATCTCTTCTTCATCTATTATTTGTGCAGTAAAAACATCTAATGAAGTGAGGAAGTCAATTCTATGCTTATCATCTTCGAAGACTTGAAAATTTGTGATGTTGTCCAACACTGATGGAGTGGAAACAAACTTGATTGTAAACTTCTTTAATCCTGACATAGATGTTGGTTCCAACAAGCTTGTTGTCGATGCTAAAGCATCAGCAACATGATTTTGCCTTCGTGGGATCAGCTAAATGTTGAAATCATCAAAGCACTCAATCAAGTCCCATACTTGGTTCCTATATTGACTCAACCTCTTATCATTGCAAGAGTATTGCTTTCTCACTTGTTTGACAACCAGTTCTGAGTCACAAAACACATGAATCACCCAAACTTTCTTTTGGAGGGCCATCAACAATCCTTGCACTAAAGCTTCATATGATGTCACATTATTCATACAAGGGAACTGTAACCTCTATGATGCCAAATATGAACTTCCTGTGGGGCTAATTAGTTCAAAGCCCACTCCAAATCGTTGTCTACATCTTGATCAATCAAATCTTAGAGTCCAGAGGCAGAAGTCCTTACTGTCGTCCTTCCTTATTTGTCTTTTTTAATTTGGAGACAATTGGGAACTTACTTTCTTTGTAACCATCAGATCTTCCTTCGGAACTATGGGAATCTTTAAATGTTTCTGCACTTGATCTACTACTTCTTTACAAAGTAAGCATGTAAACTCAGAATGATATGCATCATGGATATGGTACCAATTCGGCAGCAACAACTCTTCCATTTGTATTTTCTTTCCAACAACCACTTGATCACTTATGAACTTAAGTATAGAGTCTCAAAATCCCTCAAATATTCCTGGCTCATCATCATGATAAAAGGATTCTGAGATTGACTACATACATGCTTCAGTAGTCTCTTGATATTCTGTGTGCAACTAATCAGAAAATTTACTGCAAGTTAGCATGAGTATTTCTTCTTCTTGATCAACATGGAGAAGGTAAAATCCCAAATCAACTTTTGAAAACAAGATTTCATTCGTCTAATTATACTCTGTGATCATGTGTTTCATTTTTGGCTCCCTTTCAATGCAAATTTGGTTTGCCAATCCCTTCCATGGTAGCCACATGCGAGAAAAGTATGTTGCCATGTAACTGTTCAAAGTCCTAGACCAATCTTGACTTAACAACATGTAATGATCTGGAATATCCACTACCTGAATGTCCATGCATTGTTGTACTCTGGGATTGGAGGCCAATTGCATATGTATTCTATTCAACTCTCCCATTACATTTATTTCAGTTTTGTCTAGCTGAGTAACCTTCCTGGAAGACTTTGTTGGGGTGAGACCAAGTGATTTGCACACTGATAAAGGTATCACATTAGTAGAAGCTCTCAAATCCACTAAACAATTGTGAAGGTTCTTCCTGAATATTCTGAGTGTCAAGAGGAAGGGAGGACTTTCTCTCTTATCCTTTTACAAAGAGACCTTTTGTTTACAATCTATCACATGGACTTTCTCCTTACCCTTATCAGTGTTATCCTTTATGGGAGTCTCCTTCTGAGAAGAAACTATTTTAACACTTGCCCGATATCCTAAAAGAAGACTGTCATAATCTCAAGTACTTTTAGTAACTCATAGATGGACAAACTAACTTTCATTTTCTTCAGCTCATCTATAACATGCTATCCCATCTTTGCTATATTAGACCTTTGGGAACTTTTAGTAGCAGCTCCCTGATGCATCAACTGAGGTGTGACCTTTGGGGGTTCGGGATTGTTGGAGGCTTTTGGATCAGGTGGGATTTGGTAGTTATTTGGAGGGATTGAGGTGGTATAAGGTCCTTTGGGCTTGTTACTCCTTGAGTTGTATGGAGTTTTATTGTATTGTTGATAAGCATTTACTTCATCAAGTTCTTCTTCCTTAGGTTGGTTATCATCTTGAAATGGAAATATTTAACTATCAAGTACCATGGTAGTATCATACCTCTAGGAAAGAACTAGTTCATACCCTGTCAGTGGATTCTCTTGTGTTTTAGCATTTTGGATCTCCATCTGGAAAATGTTGGATGCTATTTGAAATTTTGGACAGTCTAATTTTGAATGAGCATTGGTATTATGTAGTCTGCACCATGTGGACAATTTGCCTTAGCTAACATCACTCTACCAGGGGGATGGGTATCATTATTCTGATTCTCCAATGGCGACGGTACTCCTCCATTATTGGGCCCAGTATTCCAAGACCAGTTTGATCGCTAAAAATTCTTATTCTGATACTGATTTTGATTCTGGTACTGATTCTAATTTTGATTCCTCTGCTACATATATGCATTTTGATTACATAGGTGGGTGACCTCTGTAGTGAGATTTTTCATTTGCTCAGCCAACTCTCTAATATCATCTCTGTCATCCCTTGCCTTAGCTATTTTAGCATACTGAAGAAAGGGCATTTGGGATGGAGGTAATTTAGCTACATGATTTCCTAGGTGAAGCACTAAAGTCTGCATTGTAGCGGGAGTTGGAACTAGGTTCATGATAGGAGCATGATTAGGTAGAGATTGATTAATCATGGATATTTGATTAGGCATTGCTACGGGACCCATGTGATTCAGGGGACCTATCGTTGTTTGTCCTAACTAGGTGTTTACAGTAACAGCCTCGGTATATGCTTGAGCTAGGTTGTTAGGAGGTCGATGGGCTCTTAATATAAACATAGATCTTAGTTGATCTAGGGCTGCATAATAAATTGGCAGGGCTGCAGCCTATTCTATGGCGTAAGGGGCTTGCAAACAACTAAAAGCCTTTTGGAATCTATTATTAAATGAACTTATTAACTCACCTTCACCCCAATTGATTTTCACAAATGACCTATAAAGATCTAGTAGAGTGGTAGGCATCCTGAAACGATCCAGGAATGCAGCCTTCAAATCTCACCATGAGGTTATGGATGTTGCAAGAAGATTGGTAAACTAGTAATAAGATTCATCTTGCAGTGAATAAGGGAATAACCTGCATACCACATCTTCATGCTAAATCTGAAGCATAAACATGTTGCTTTCAAAGATTTTGATGTGTTCATCCGCAGTCCTGTCTGGATCATTCACACAAAATTTGGAGTAGAACTTGTTGGGGTTTTTGGGCATGTCATGGTGATCAGCAAATTGGAATGGGGACTAGTTATTACCCATGAAGAAATCCATGCCAGGAGGATTGATTAGGGTTAGAGCTGGGTTTCTTGGGGTTGATTGAGCTCTTGGTGCTCTAGGTATTACCTAATCCCTTCTTGTTCTTCTGAATCTTGTCAAAGATGGAAACTCTTCTCCAGCTGAGCTAGACCAGGTATGTCTCTATCTAGTCCCCAGACTTGCTAATTTAGTGGAGGGGAGTTTAACTTGGTGGCCCTCCTTCTAGCGCCAATTCTGTTGATGGTTTTTTTAGCACACATCACGGCAGGTGAAACAATAAGGATTTCACCTCTCTTGAAAAGTATCCTACCCTAGGTAAGAGTACTCCAAGGATAATATAGCTAGGTCCTAGCATGCTTGGAATTTCTTAGTTGGAATGTACTAGTTGTTACTACAAGGGGTCTTACATGCAATTTGACAGATTGGGCAAGTCAGGCAGCAATTCATGCAAAACCTTTATAATTTCAGTTGATATGATAGTGCAAAATGCTGTTGAAAACCTAGACTAACAATTGATTTTGAAAGAGAATGTAAACATGAGTAGGGTTTAGAGGATTCCTAAGTGACATTCACAATGTGAAAATTGTTGTAGGTAGACAAATGTTCTAAAATTTAAACCAACTTCCTAAGTAGCCAAGATAAATAGTTGCTACAACACTACAGAAAATGATGCTATCTTCAATGGAAATTAAAGATTTTCATTACACATTCATTTATCAAATACCCAAGTAATGGCATGATTTAACTCATGAAATGCAATTGAACTTAGCACAAAATAACTAGTCTAGGCTAACTTTACATAGCCACTTATAGTCAACAAGCAACTAAAAGTATGGACTTAGAACATTCATCAAATACCTTTCAACAAACCATTAACATTGCAAAAGTACAATCTAATTAATGCAGATCATGAAGCGAACCATGAAACCAAATAGATAACACAAGTAGACAAATTCTTAGAAACACTATAGAAACTTGCTTTGTATTAATCTCAAATTGCAGAGCATTAAAAATTCGACATCAAGAGTCTTACAAATGGGGGAAATGGCAGCCCTTTATATAGGAGAGGCGCCATACTAAGTTTTTGAATGAACGGTGGAGATTAACTCAACACCGATGACCCAGATTTATCAACATTAAATGCATTTACAACAACACTTTGCATTCCCAAATTACAATTTGTCTCTTAGGAAAAGGATGAAAAATGACCTTCATATACATTGAACTTGGTCAAATTGACTACCCATTTGAATATATATATATATATAGAAAAGATAATTTTCAAGACATAATAAGGACAAAATAGCATCACATGACCTTCCAAATATAGCAATACATATTTTTGATGGGAATACATTTTAAAATATTAAAAATTATACTATTTCTCTTCATCTAAATCTATTGTCTTTGTTTGCCTTTTTGTTGTTGTAGTTAACCCAAGTTGATAATGCTGGATTGATGTCGACAGGGTCTGGGTTCTCGATGTGGTCCACTCTGTATCTGAACATTTCCAATTCTTCACCATATTGAATATACACTTTCTCCAACACCCTCCCGCTCTTTCGAAATGTAATGAAGGTAGTCTAAAGATGGCTGACTTTATCCATTCTACTCACAACATCTGATGTAGTTTCCTCATAGATTATTTGATGCAGTTTATCCTGACAACCTTGCACATCATATGGAGATAAATCATCACATTTCATCACCAGGAAATCTCTCAAAGAGTCATTTATTTCATAAATGAAAGACAATATGTTTTCATCAGCCACCTTATAGGCATCTCTGACATTATCAAAGAGTTCTTTTCTCAACTTCAATTATGGTACCATTTCACCTTTTTATGTATTCTATCAGCTATCAATATGTTTTCATATAACAGTATTTCAGCAGGCAGATCTCTTATTGCTTGAACCCAGGGAAACATATAAGAATCATATTCATCATGAATGTCACACTCTTCATGTAATTCTTCCCATAAGCTTTGTAACTTCCAAATTTTTTTTGTGAAGCTCTGCTGCAAAGGCAATTACATCACATCCTTCATGATAAACCTTGTCAAACCACCTCTGGGTCCCAGCGGCCATTGTCTTGACTTCATCAAATTTTGTCAATTCATCCTTGGATATCGAAGTCAGGACTGATCCTAGCTCACCCTTGGAATCTAGAGGCTTCATTAGAAACTGCAGACATGCCCTAAGTTTCTCGTTCTGTTGCTTCAACTCTTTCTTGGTGAGTTCATCTTTGTCCAATTGCTCTAAGATGGAAGAAACATAGCCTTTGAATTCATCAACCTTTTGACTCCTTGTAGCAGGTCCCAAATCAATAGTAGTTATAGTGTAATCTTCAGCTCTGACCTATCCTTTATCTGCATCAACTGGTGGAATAGCTACTTTAGCTATGCGGGATCCTGTAGCATCTTTATAGATTCTTGATTGCATCATAGCCTTTTTCTATTTCTTTGGCTTTTCTACCTGAGCTAGAATAGTATCAAGATCCATCTTCATAAGTTCAACCTGAGGCTCTTGATAAGTCAACCTACTTTGCAGCCAATCAAGTGTTGTGGAGGTAAAATCTTGAGAAACATCTAGATTTTCTTTATCTGTACTTGGTGGTCCCCAAGCAACTTCTGCTCTTGCTCAGATTCCTTATCTATATTCTCTTTTTCATCTTCAACATTTTTCAAATTTTTTAACACTTCTTCCTGAGTGATCCCCAAGGTTGTCTTTGTTTTGTTCTTCTCTAGAGGGTTGTTAGAAACTTCTATCACTTCAATAGTCACTACTTCAAAAAGAGGCTCTTCAAATGTATCTTTCTCAATTTCTTATTCTTTAAGGTCTAACTCTACACATACTTTTTCTATTCCTGACTCTAGTGGTACAAACAAAGAGTTGAATCTTGTGTTATTACAGCTTGGAAAATGGGAGCAGAAGATGATGGGACTATTGTAAATGAAGACACACTAACCTATGCCAAGTTTGCAAAAAAGGTAAACCCCAAGGTAGGTGGAACAGGAGAGGTTGGTACTATAGAGGAAATAACAATAGATGAGGAAATAGAAAAGGAGGGCATGGGGAAAGATCATGAAAGAATGGAGGAAATAGGTGGCAAGGAAAAGGAAGTGGAGAGAGAAATAGAGGATATGGAAGGCATAGCTATGGTGGAAATAGAAGAGAGTGAAGATGCGGCAATGGAAGAAATAGGACTACTTGGGGTGTTTGATCTGTTGTTAATGGACACGCTCAGTAGTTGAGATAGTAATTGCTTGTGAGGAAGTAGTAGAGGTATCTTCTTGGATGATTGTAACAGGGGCAACATGAGAAGTAGTTGAAGTAGCAAGAGATGATGTAGCAGGATTCAGAACTAGGTTAGTAAAGAATGGAAAAGCTACAGACAAGTTTGTGTTATCAGGTGTTGCAGCAGTAGAAGCTTCCATAGTTATGCCAATGGCTTTTACTTTAGTTTTCTTTGTTTTTGAACCTTCTCCTGGTCCACTAGGCATGTCCCTCTTTTTAGATGCCCTTGTTCTTGTTGCAGGAAGCATATCTTTATTCTGCGACTTTGGGGCATCCTTCTTTACCTTTTTCCCTTTTCCTTTTTCTGCCAAAGGGATATGTTCTTCACTATCTAATTTCTTGGCAAGCTCTTGAACTGGTTCTGCATCATTTGTTATCTCTATAGGTACATCTTCGTCACCTCTGACTCCTCAAATTCAAGTTTAGTATATGTTAGCTGCACTCCTTGTCTTTCCAATATAGCAACTTAGCTTCTAACCCATGCCTTAATATTATTGGTTCTTTTGTCACTTCATCCAAGGAGCTTTCTTTGACATTAGCCCAATTTGGGAGGGGAATTGGTTGATGATACTGGGTTTTCCAATATCCTCTATGCATTACATTCTCATCATCTTCAAGTTGATCTGGGACTGCTATGATGTGGAATTTCCTTATAAATCCCAAGGACAAACTAGAATGGGCCCTCTTCAGCACTTCATAAGCATCTATGTAGTTGGCCCAAAAATCTTCTAAGTGCATTTTGTGAAACAACTTCTTGCTCACAAATCTCTCCATTACTCTATTTGGGTCAAAATGATTTCTCTTTGTGTGTAGATGGAGATTAAGTAATTAGAGATCTGTATCTAAGTGTTCAGCTGCCCCTAGGGAAACACATGCATAGTTGCCTTTACCTAATAGGATGGGAAACTAGACATTTGTTATGTGTATATGTTTCAATTTTTCTGCGCAAGTTATTAACTGCCTTGATAGCTCCAAGAGTACTACTTTGTCTGTAGGATAATGAGGTAGATTGTAGGCCATTCTAGTGAAGCTTTGGATCCTTAGATAAGTGAATTTCTTGAATTGTATGTACCACCTTCCATATTTTGTAACTTCATTCATAGCCTCAGTGGATATTCTAAGGGATGTGTTTCCTTGCAGTAGTCTAGTTATGTACATGGTAAAGGTATCATTTACCCTTTTGAAATGGATGAGAGATTGGGATAATGCCAATTGGGTATAGCATTCATAAACTTTGAGTTGATGTTGCTCATCATTTCCAACTTATCCTACTTTTGACAATCCAGCATATTCATTTCTTCTTGCCAATGCATACACCACATAAGAGGTCCATCTGAATAAGTGTTTGTCTATGAAATTGTTGAATGCCTCATGCATGTTGTCACTCAATATCTAAGCCCAGTGGAATTTGGTGTCCTTAGTAATTATCTCCTCAATCATCAGAAACATCCATCCTTCAAATGTTGATGCAGTGGGCAATCCATATATTCTACTAAGTAGGGTTACCAAATCTCCTATTTCATCATAGAAATCACTTCTATATACAACCTAAGGAGGTTTGACAATAGCAAATCTTTGTCTTTTCATCCACCATTCATTGATGTGCTTCTTGCATCTATCCATATCCTTCTTATATGTTGCCTCTACACCTATTTTGTCTCGCATAGTCATCACTGCATACCATGGGATCCCAAGGATTTCTACTAAGGATGGTCGACATAGGTCTGCTAGTACATCTCCATTGGGAGTTTGTATAGTTCTAGTCATTATGTCATATCTGTCAGCACAAGTAACTATTAACTCTGCACATTGTGTTGAAGTAGGGAAGGCAGTAGTCTCTACAATCCCACTGTCCTTTACTTTCTTGGCCCTTGGGGTTGGATTAGGTCCAAATATTTGAAGTCTAAAGTCATCTAAGTCAATGTGACCTAGATAGGTGTCTCCTATGTTTTTCCATCCAGAGGTGATCTTGGTTTCCGGAGGAATACGCTTGAATTCATACTTCATGGCTTGGGCTCTTGTAGACATTTAACCTGCATGACTGGACCTCATAATTCTTGATGCTTTTGAATGGTTATATTAATTCCTAAGTTTTGGATGTCTGAGTTACCAATTAATTGCCATACCACTAAGTCATGCTATGCTAAAAGAGATCAAAAATATATCCAACTAAGTGATAAATGATTAGCCATGAAATGTACAAGTCTAGAATTTCACTAATTACTACACTTACTACACGATGAAATGATAAACAACATACATTATATACTAATTCATGCAATAAATGCCTTAAATACTACAAAATCCAAATTGAAATATGTAAGACATCATGATTCTACAAATGCAGCTTTCATTTCATTCAAACAGATCATTTACCTTTGGAATTTTCATTAAAAATAATCATTTTTCCTATCTTCAGCTTATTCAGAGGTTATCCGACCTCTTGGGAGTAAAGCATAGATTTGGAGGTGAACTGACCTTGTAGTAGTTTTGAGGTTGTCCGACCTATAGACCGGTATACTAGCATTTGGTCTCTCGGCTGTTATGGTGTTTTGCGCAGATTTCATGAACATCTGATCTTGCATGGCTTTCAGGCATGACTGACTCAAATGAGTCTCAGAGGTCGGTCGGTTGGTTTTGTAGCGCGAGTCAGACAAGGCAATTTTTAGCACTAAATCATTTGCCATGCTCAGCATGAGTTTTGAAGTTGTCTGACTCAGCGGGTTTTTTGGATGTGTCTAACCTAGTCAGAGAATGCGAGTTTTAGCACTAAGTCAAAAGTCAGTGTTTTGGGTGCAAAGTGAGCTTTGAGATTTGGTGAGGTTTTAAGTGCCATCCAACCAAGTTGGTTAAGGTAGGAATTAGCGCCAAGTCAAAAGATAATGTTTTAGCGCCGACTGTATTCAGGATTGTGGCGGAGTTTTTCAAAGTGTCTGACTAACTTAAATTGGTTACAAAGTTTTAAAGGTTGGTTGGATACATTTTAGCGCTAAAGGCTGATTTCTAACTGTGTTCATTGCCTTCAATAGATTTCTCATTTGATCAAAGGTTTAGTTTAATGAACCTAATGAGATTTGCAACATGATCATATTGACTTCGTTTTGACTCTGACACAAAAATGGAAGTTCTGAACAAAGTTGCATCTGACAGTTAACTTCCCAGCTCATTTTTTTTAACTGGGGTTTTATAAAGATAATCGTACAAATCAGAGAAACCCTATTTTTGTCTTCATAACACTAATTATTCATTGTCAAATGCATCTATAAATCCATTCAAAGAAGTTTAAAATTTGATGTGGCACAAAACCTCCATTTTTTGAAACCCTAGCTTGTAATCAAAACCCTAGGCCCGGGAATGGAACACATACCCGATTTGCAGAAACGAAATCTAGTGAGAATGCATGGGTGAGAATGCTTTTGGGTCGAATCCACGGATTTCTTGCAGAAGATTGATTCCACGCCATTTGTAGAGCTCTCTAGTAAATTTTGAAGTGTAAAATGAGCTCAAATAGGTCAAAAACACATTTATCTTCCCTTACTGATCACCATAAATGTAGGGAGTACAGAACAATGTCACAGTGTGGGGCAGAGTTTTTAGGGTTTTGCGTGAAAAATTGGGACCACTGACTTTGCACAATTTTAGCAGGTTACCAACCTAGTCTGATGCATTAGATTTTAGTGCAAGGTTGGGCCTTAACATTTTTAGCTCTTTGTGGTTGTTTCAAGGTCATCAGACTTGCACGAATTTGGTTTCCTTCTAACCTAAGTTAGTAGGGTGAGGTTTTAGCGTAAGTCAGACATGGAAGTTTGTAGCACAATGCGTTGGTCTCAAAGTAGTCAAACTAAGCATAGATTTTGACATGGACTTAGTCGGATGATGTGCTTTGTAGCACAAAGTCAGATGAGGAGGATTTTAGTGCAAAAAGCAGTTGGTAAGGGAAAGAGCACAAAATGTAGTTGGTGAAGGAAATAGCGCAAAGTCAAATGGTCAAGAATTTAGTGCAAAATGTAGTTGCAAGGGTTTTTAGTGCAAAAGGCACTCAGATCTAGTTGTAATGAAGGAAAATACTTGGACTTAGTGGATTTTGAGATAACTTAATGACACTAACCTTTCTAGCATGGAAAGAGATACAATTGACCATCTTTTGACATCTTAGGAATCAAATGAACTGGACAGACACTCTAATCCAAAGCTTGAAAGAGTGGGTCCCTATTTCACAAAATGGGGTGTGTGTGCAAGGTACAATAGTACTTTTCCTGATTCTTGGATGTAAACTTAGCTTCTCCAATCAGAAAACTTATAATTTGCTCGTCACTATCAAAAACATGCCAACTTACATTATTATCTGGTATAGATGGTCTTCCAACCACTTTTACATACTGTTATACCTCTATATTATGAATATCAGTCAAAATGTCAAATTGAGATTTTATAGAAGCAAGCTTATCTACATGTTTATTTTGATTTCTAGGAATAGAAAGTAGATTTAAAGCATCAAAATCCTCTATTAGATCCCAAAACCGATGCTTATACTTCTTGAGAAAATCATTCTTGCTAACATTTAAGTTTCTAACTTGATTTACAATTAACTCAAAATCACCATAAACTTGTAAGCACTTGATACCTTTCTTTCTGGCACATTCTAGGCCGTGGATAAGGGCTTCATATTCAACCACATTGTTTGTTTAGGTGAAAGCAAACCTCAATGCTGAATAGTACTTATCTCCATCAGGTGAAACCAACATGGCTCCTCCACCAACACCCATTTTGCTTCTTGAACCATCAAAATACAGCTTCTAAAGTTGATTCTCATGTTGTTCAAGCTGACTTTAATCCTTGACCAGATTTGGAATCACTGCATCAAGCTCATGAATCATATAAATTCCTAATCCTACCTCATCAGTGTGATAGAAAGGGTCATCTTCATGATCCTTGGCTACCTACTCATCTAGATTTACATCCTCAATAGGTGTGATGGGCTCTAGGGTCATGGATTGATCCTCCTGCCCATGGCAGATGTAGAGGTTAGCATTTATAGGGCTAGGAACATATGGTTCAATATGATCCTTGGCTAGGGGCTCATATTTTATGGTTACTTTCGTACCAAATCTTATTCTAAAAAATAGATGGGACCAATTTGAAGATAAAAACCCACCCAACTTGGTAGTAAACTCCCTAGAAAGGCATATGGCAAAAAGAGGTGGTAGGTCTATAACATGAATATCTTGATGGATTATGAAATTGGGACATGCATGTAAGGTAAGAGGTAGATTTTTTATCACTCCGGAGGTATTAATAATAGATCCATCTAGTTGAACCACTCCCTTTGAAAGGGGCTCATAAACTAAACCAAATGTATCAGCTAGACTCTTGGGCATTACAAAACTAATTTCCCCAAAATCTATCATGCAATTATGAACAAGCTTATCCCCAATGATTAAACTCAGATAAAAAGGAGGGTTTACCTCTTGAGTTTGATGTTGCTCATTATTAATTTCTAGGTTGTTGGCAAGTACAACTTTGGCCTTTTCTTTGTTAGTACCATCAAAAATAGAAAGCTCAGCCAAATCATCTTGTAGTAGATTCTTTTGACCAGGAATATGCAATGCATCCATTAATGACATGTTAATTATACTCTTCTTAAGGTGTTCTACAACATTGAATGAAACAAGACTCACCTTTTGCTATCCTTTAACAGCAACAACATCATTTTACCTTTGTAAAAGTTGTGTTTGCACTTTAGACTGATCTTTCCCAGGTACATCTTGACCTCTTTGTAGAATCTACATTTTTTTTTGTGCTATGGGGACAACTTGAGATGAAGAAGCCTAAAATTTATCTTTGGCAGGTTGTTGTTGTACATTTCCAACTTGCTGATCTAAATCAACAGCCCTCTTCTTCGATCTTGGGTTTGCTAAAACTGGTACATTTAATTGATTTTTGCCTTGGGGGTAACTTACACAACAAAATTTAGTGCCTTGCCAATTCATTAAAGACACATCAGAGTTATCATGTTGAACTGAAATCTCATTCATGACACCTTGCAAACCATTGTAGTTGTTCTACACCATAAGAGCCTAATTCCTCATACCATTTGTACATGCAGCTTGGTTATGAGGCTGGTGACATGGATAACACTAGTCACAATCTTGTTCCATATTGTTCTGAGCAAGCACGCGTTCTTTTGAAGAGATGATAGCATTAGGATTATAATACTAGAAAGGTCTAGGATTGAAATTTCTTCTTTGGCCTTGAGAATCAACTTGAAAAGGTGGCTTATTTTGATGATATGGGACTTGAAAGGGCTTATGCTCTTGGCCAACTTTCTTTTTAATACTCACTAATTCATTCCCAAAGGTTTTCAGTATATTCTTGATCTCTTGAAATTCTTGGGATTGGGTTGGAACAACAGTTTCTTAAGCTGCAACTTGATATCCTATTGTTGAAACTAGCAGGATAGTAGCTAAAGGAGGTACAACCATGGGTACAGGTGATTGGATTTTGAGAAAAATGGGCAAAGGTGGCCTTGGGGCTATTTTTCCTACTCAAATAAGGTAGTTTTCTGCTCTAATAGCTATCTCAAAAGCATTAGGAAGAGTAAACCCTCCCATAGACTAAATCATTACAGAGATTTCACTATTTAAAGCCTTAAGTAAGAATAAAAATGTATGTTGTAGGGTAGGCTTTACCGTTGCGGGAATCATATCCCATGTCCTCTAGAAGCAGTAGTTAAAATCCATCATGTGCTCGTGAGGAGCCCTCTTGATGGTACTCAACTGCTCTAGCAACGACAAATGATCGGACTTGTCTTGAAAATGTTGATGCAAACCATCTCCCAAATCATCCCATGACATGATTGAGCTTGGTGTGAGTCCTCTAAACCACTGCAAAGATTTCCCTTTCAATGATTCAACCAAAAGCCTTAGTTCTACATTTTCTTGGGTGATATTATGCACCAAGCACAACATTGCCATGTCTTGGATATGCTCAATAGGAGTGGTATGATCTTCTCCAGTAAAAAATGATAGACTTTTGAGCGTTGCAATAGGAATGTCATCATACTAAGCAATATTTAATGGGCTGCCCCCATTAAAAGGTGCAAATGCAAAATTTCTAGGAAACATTGGTATTTGTACTATTAGGACATGACTCCTACTTCTTTGTATTGGAGTTGGAGGACTGAGTCTCAGAGGTGTAGATCTTGACCTCCTTGATGAATCAAAAATTCTACTTGTTGTTCTACTCCTTCTTGGTGGAGATAATTGCAAATAATCAAATAAAGCAGGACTAGATCTGGTTTGTATTCTTTTCATAAGCTGGTTACACTAGATCTGCATGCAAAACTAGAAAAATGGAGTCGCAGGTATATCTTGAAGCCTCCAAAGGCTGGAAACATTGCTGCATATACTAGAACAATAGCTTTAAGACTTGAAAAACTTCTCTAAATACAAATTTCAGAGTCCCACCAGGCTTACTAAAAACTGTTATCAATAAAGTATGTACCCAAATGCTAAGCTATCAACCCAGCTACATATTGACACATGGGAACACTCCTAGGCCTATGGGTTGCCTAAAACTTTGAGTGAACCTCCAGAGCAAGCTGGTTCTCTTGGTAACTTCACCTAATCTAAATGATTTATTGAGGAAAGGATTAAAAAGATAGAAAAAATGAAATCTTAAAACCTAATGATATTTTACCAGAATTTTAACTTATTCCAATGATCTCACTTACAAACAGCTTCTCAAGACAATAACTTTCACAATCTCGTATGTACATACAACGCAAAATTGATTTACATGAAGGTTTAAAATCAAACACAACATGCAACCTGCATCATATGAACTCTTTGCATCCACACTTGTAATAATAGGACATAGAAAGGATCCAAAAGATAGAATCACAATGATAACATCTAACTATTACTGTAAATGAGATAAGAATTGAGATGGGAATACTATGTTGTTTCTATTGAACTGAAAGGAGTATATCAAACTGAGAATCTGAGTACAAAAGGTGTTTACAAAACTCTCTGCAGGTGAACAAGAGAGGAAGAAACAATATTCTAAACTAAGAAAAAACTAAGTTTTTTTTCCTATATATGCCTCCAAAAATCTCCTAAGGAAAAAGCTGAGAAATCTTCTTAAAATAGTCAATTTGATCCATTTTCGAGCTCCACAAAAAAGCCTCCAAAAAAGTAACTAAATTACCTTGAAAATGAAGAGAAAAGCAACCAAAATACTATCTCAAGTGGTCCCACCAAAATCTCCTCAAAATCAGGCTTTACCTGATCAATAAAAGAATCCTTTCTACCCATATCTTCTCAATTTTGCCCAGAAGAAAGCAAATCCAAAGAAGAAGAATCTCCTTATATCTACTTTCTTTAACTACATTAAAATAGCAATTATTTAAAAGCAATTTATAAAACATTGCTTTAAATAATGCTTTATAATATTTGTAGTTTAATTTTACCGATTTTGCAAAAATACAAGGCAATACATATAGTATTTTGCTATGTATAGGATACACTGTCATTTGGCTTTAATTTTCTATAAAAATTGCAAGGATATCCTAAGGCATATTTTGAGGCTTATTTTATTTCCCAAAGTCCAAAAACATCCTAGGTCATCAAGACTAGGCATATGCAAGGTGAACACAATACCATGAGGGGTATTAGCTAAGGATTTTAATTTAATTCAAATGTGACAAAAATGCCCCATTCAAATTAGGGCACAAAGGAAACCCTAAACACAAAACATTTGAATGCCCTAACTTTTCAGGCTCATTTACATTCGACTTTTAGATGAAAGAGGCTCTGCCCTCTGGCTGCCATGAGGGCTAGGGTTTGGAGGTCAAAACCCTTGATTTCCACTATTTCAATGTAATTTTATTGAAGATTCCTCGCAGAAAATGAAAGGTAAGACTCTTTGTCTCAATATTGAACCATATTTTTCATCTCAACATAGATTTTGGCTTCCAAGCCGTGACTATTGCAATTTTCTGATGACTTTCATGTGATTTCCTTTGTTTATTGTCCATTGATCTTCTTCCTATATTCGAGGAGGGCATGAAGCTTTTGGTTTGAGCCTTCAGAAATAATGTATAGGTGGTCTTCAAAATTATTTTTCTGTGTAAGTTCTTCATCTTTATGCCTTGCCTCCTTACTTCACAATCTGCGAATACAATGCTTGGATTGCAGAAAATAATAGATATATTGTTGTTAGTTCTATAGATGTTAACTATAAAGGAAGTATTTCATTTTATCCTGAGCACCAACCCTAGGGATTTCTATGTGCTTTCTCATTAAAGGGCCGCAGCCAAATACTTTCATTTCTCTTATTTTCTAAGCATTCTTTTGTCTAGATGGGCTCAAAACCTCTTCATTTTCTTCTGTATTTGTCATTCTATTCAAACCCAACTAAATTTCTATGTATGAAGAGAGGAGAGCATTCTCAGGTTGTGAATTCTTGATGGCACAAACTAGGTTTTTCATTCATTTTCTGTATAATTGAGACAACTTGAAAGCTTTCAATTTCTAAAAATGCAAAAAAGACAAACCTTATTTGCCAGTATTCAAGGCCGCGGGCTCTATATCTAGTATCCTTCATCATTTATGAGTTTACCAGACCCTTATGAGCTCAAAACTCACTATTCCCTCTGTATCTATGATTTTCCTCATGTAAATTTATATGGAGTTTTGATATCTATGAAGAAGATCGCATTCTCATGTTGCAGCCATGAGAACTCACAACACAATCCTTACCTACATAGATTTCTTTTCTATGTGAAGAGAAACCTTATTTGAGCTTGTCCTATGAAAGAATAATTCAAGTTTTATACTTTATGGGTCTTGAAACCCTTCATGGCCATGGCTTTAACAATTTTTTTGAGTATTTCTCTGTATATGATCATCTCAAGCTGCTCTTCTTTGCACCTTCTGCAGATGAATTTGAACATTGAGACTTAAGTCTCTTCTTGCTATTTCTGTGAACTGGTATATACATCCTTGCTTGAGGTTCTATACTCATATGTATGATTTTGGTATGTTTCTTATTTGATGACTGTGACTTGGCATAAAAATTTATTGAAGACTTCATAAAAAACCTTTTTTCTTATGACAGTAGCTTGGCATTGATTACTATAGCTACACCTTTTAGATCTCTTACTGCCATCTTAGTGAACTGAATCATGTATCTTATTATCCTTTTCTCTTACCAAAAAGTTATCATGGCACTTGTGTTATGCATCACTGTCTTCTTGAGCTTCATGCTTCACTCCATGAGCTCCTTTGGGTGCTATTCCCATCATTGTCTTTTAATCTCACAATTTTACTATTTGACATTGATGTTGACTATCCAACTCACTTGACTATCTCAATGTCTATAACATGTGGTAGATTGCCCTATGAGAATTGAGACTGCCTTGCATACTTCCTTTACTACTGTCACTTATGACTATCACAGTCAACTAGAACCTTTGAGACTATATTTTGATATTATGAATAAGTGATTTCTCCTTATGAACAATGTACTCTTTGTTGTTCCTTCTATGTGGATATTTTGTCATTACTCCTTGATTCTGGGGATGTACTTTCACATTCCATTAACAACAAATGATTAATACCTATTTCACTATTGTCCTACTGCTTCCTTGATAAAGAAATGAATGAGTCACCTATGTATTGTCCCTTGTGCACAAATATCATTGAAAAGGCACCGTTTATGTTGGCATTGAATATTCTTTGATCAGAAAAAGATTTTTGTCCTTTTCATGTGAGCACTTACATTAGTGAAGGTTGCATTCTGTCATGGCCTTCATTTGAATTGTTTCCTCATTTGTAAGGTTGCATGATGAAATTAGAGTACTACTTCTGAATGCATATAAATGATAATGAGATATAGACAATGAATGAAATAACATAATAGAAAATTGTTGATAATGCCTTTACTCAGTTCCACACATTATTGATCTGTCTTGAATGAGTTCATTGCTCATGTATGGTTCTCATTTCATCACTTGAACTGATAATCATGGATGGACAATGAGATTTGAAGTTCATGCACTCATCTGATGTGACACTCCTTCAGCTAAATATGTTCTATTTGAGCACTATGAATATGAATTATTATTTCATCCCCTCTTGAGATTCAGGGGGTAGCATACTAGGCTCAACCCTTATGGGAGCCCATTTTTTACCACATGCCGAAATGTCTTCAGATCAACAACATAATATTACCTATACCTGCACAGGAAACAAACATGTTAGTTTTACAAAATAGTGAAGCTCAATGATGTTTCATTTCTTCAGGCTCTCTTGCATATGGATGATTTGATATCTGATATAGTGCATCATAGGTAATACATTATGTGTTTGTTGATAGGCACATATGAAACCATATCCAGAGCTCTAACAATCCTTCTTGTCATGATGCAGGTTCATTAAAAGATCATGAGCAAGGAGGAGCCAGCTGCAATGAAGATCAAACCAAGTCCTTAAACAGGCAATGATGGATATGCCTCTTTTCCTAAATGCTCTTTTCCTTTCTTATCTTTAGATGCATAGTATATTTCCTATGTTTGTACTAGTTCAGCTATTCCCACGGCTTGTGTGGGACATTTGATCTCTCTTGCTTCCATTTAATGCAATGCTTATTCAGTTGTTGTATCTCATTTGTAAAATTGAATGATTATTGTAATGAAATGAAATATCTCTTATCCATGATGAATCTTCTGCAAAGCAATGAATGATAAACTATTTTTCTTTCTAATGATAAAATTGAACCCTCTTCTTTTCAAACACTCCAAACTATGCAAACTATCATAGCATAAAAATGTTAAGAACTTTTCATCTTATAATGAAACAAATGCTTTAGCTCTGCCAATTTGAGTTGTAGGTGAAAAATTGGTAACATGCACAATCCACAAATGCATTTGTTTTAGATCATCATCCAATAAGAATTTGAGTTTGACAACTAAATTATTGTCCAACTCCCTATCCATAACAAAAAATAAAATTAAACATAGCATTAAGTATCTCATAAAACTTTATTATAGAAGGAAGTAGTGGAATTTTTGAAGTGTGCTAGATCATTGTGCAAATTATCAGCTAGGAAGGTCCCATAATCAAACAATATATTTGGATAACAATTTTGGTTAACCTCATAGAATGATAACCTCACCAAATTTATTGTGTCGTCAACATCAATACCCAAATGCTAACATAAGCATTAATCCACCTTCTAGAAGTAGTATTCAAGTTTAGTAACCTTCTAGGGCTCAACCCACTCATTAGGGATAGGGACTAATGGTCCACCTTTTTCTCTAGACCTAAACTTTGACAATTTTTGACCCTTGTACAAATCTTATCCTTTTCAATAAATTATGGCAAAAGTATGCATGTTTAGTTCCATCTTGGCATCCTCTCTAGGTCCAAATACCTCCCAAATTAACTATCAATTGAGAATGAACAAAAAAATTATTGAGCTATCTTTCATTTTCCTTTATTTATCATCATATATCTTTTTCACCCAAATCACAATATCTACATTGAAAACTAGTTTGGCAACACAACCTTGGAAAAATCAAGTTTACATGCCTTGTTGAATGTTTGTTTCTCTTGCAAAACATTCCATTAAAAATATCCCTTCCTATAATTTTGGTTAATGAATCCCTAATCCATTTTCTTGCATCTACAAAATGCATCATGGAATCGCCTCCTTGCTCATTGTTTTCTTATATTTCTTTAGCATGAAATGAATAGTCTCAGTAGTCATGTCAAATGCAATTCTTTTTTATCCCATGGTATGTATTTTAGAATAAAACACTAGGATTTCTAAATTTAATGAAAAAAACTACAAGTACCCTAGGGTTTCCTTTTGCAAGAGTATGGAAATATGGACACCAATTTACGAATAAAAATGAAAACTGCCTTGAAAATACCAAGAGGGTAAAATTTAAGCCCTTCCAAGTAATATGAATAAACCCAAACTTATTTGAATTCTAACATGACTTTTAATTATGATAGAATTTAGCTTTAGAAACATGGAGAATTGAACTAAACACACCTAGGATAATAGACACTTGAAATAATATTATGGTGCTTGCCCTAATGTAAATCTAAATGAAGCAACTATTAGAAGATACAATAGGTACAACTTAAGCATTCCTCTAGACACTTCAAACTCTAATTGGTTTGCTAAAAATTCTTCCCTTTTAATAAATTCATAGTTTTAGGCTTCAACCCTTGAGATTTTGTAATGGTTATGGAGAATTAGAGCTCTTGGGGGATTGAATCATTCTTTGAATGAGTGGGAAATCCTAGGGCAAGAAGAAATCAAGGCAGGAAGTAGAAAAAATTCATTAATGTTGTATCAATCATGCTACTACAAGGGTCACTTCAACCATTAAATAGTTTGAATTATCTTCTTAAATCGACAACTCACATCCACCCTTGAAATATCATTTAAAGATCTGACAAATAGCACATGATGGGCAATGTAAATGGTAAAGCATTTTGTTTAATCATTAGGGCCAGATTAGCCACTGTCAAATAAAATCACTTCATGAAAGCATAACTCACTTAGTCAGACACTTGTCCATATTTTCTTGCTAACATAGTGCATAAAATCTATGGCATTTTACTATTTCATCACTATGTGCAAATGCCATCCATGGTGTCACCCACTAACATTCTTGAACAAAATGAGTAACATCCATATATACTACTAGCAGAGATTTTTCAAGACCACAAAACATGGGTCAATACCTTGTGCATGGTAGGCTATTAGTTTCTAAATAAAAAGAATTAGCCATTGGCTAGACATGGAAAGATAACTGATATGAATACATTTGTTAAAATAGACTCACCATAGACATAATATGGACCAATGAGAATATTTTAATGTATGATATATAAGCACTAAATAGTCCTTTCTATTTATGAGGATCCGTGGTAATTGTGCGAGAGAAGGCGAGATGAGATAGTCAATGCAAAGTGGGAAAAGAAAGTTACACATGAAAAAATTAGCCACTTGACCAAGACTATCTACTACCAAATAAGAGTATTCCACATTATGTAGAGCACAAACATTCATGGGGTGATGAGATTAAATAGTGAGCCGCAGCGTGTGGGGTTAGTTAACAATGAGCTAAGGGACATAAAAACAAGGGAAGTGGTATTTTCACTAGCAAAAGCAAGTTAAAGAGATAAAAAATAAAAAGACTAGGCCAAACATTCAAAACATTCACAAAGGTTTTAGTATTGTTTTAGGACCGTGATTTGGGTTTAATCTACAAAATGACCTCAACTAACAAAACAAAATTTTGACCACTTCCTGAAGGATGCCAAAATTTTGACTACTTCTCGGAAGGATGCCAACACTTTTTTGGAAAGAATTTCCAACGATTAACTAGCAGTCATACCTTTATCATAATGACAAGTAATTTACAAAGTGGGTAGACGGAAGCCCCTAATTACCATCTTGGGGATGGTTATCAGATGTTTGTATTGAACCAAATCACTTGTAGATTTGGAGTCCTATAAGCCATCATTATAAATAATGCCTCATCTTTGAAAATCTATAAATATGAGAATTATGTGAAAATTTTCATATCAACCATAATTTTGTCTCAATGTATTAGCTTAAAGAAAATGGATAAGCAAAATCCAATAGCAAAACATTAAAATTTGTATCGGACAAAATTGTTAAAGATTTGAAACAAGATTGACACCTACACCTATGCCTCACTCTTTGGGTCTACAGAACTACTGTATAAACACTCATTGAGCAATCCTATTTGCAATCACATTTGGATCAGAAGTAGTTTTTCATTTGAAAGTAGAAATACCTAGCCCCTATATCTCTTTCCAAGACCTTCTTGATCATGAGGAGTATTGAGCTTTGATATGTTAAATGAAAAACAAATAAAAATGATTGGAGACCTACCAAGGTTTTAGCATTAGGATTGTTGAACACTAACGCATATAGATCCATGTCATATCTTGATATCTTGAACACTAAGACATGATTTTTTTTAGTGGTCGACGCTTAAAATCATTTTATATTATTTGGAATCGCCGTATTGATTTTTTTATATCTAAACTACTCCAAAGGAGCCGGTATCGATCGGACGTATTGATAAAGCTACACACCAAAGAGATTCCCTCCAGATAATTGGAGATTGCCTTTGAATTCAAAATTGCATTGCAGCACTATAAGACGAATAATACTAACAATCAATAAATAAAATTCGGCAGTACCCACTAAGCAGATTAGCAGTATAAGCATCTGCCGTAAACAGCCGGCACATTTGTTTATGCTCTTCCCTCTATAAATAGTACAACCATCACTAAATCTTTTTCTCACAGAAGAAGAAGAACACAAATTCATTACTTTTCAACATCTGTAGTTGTTTCCATGGCGAAGGGCAACCAAATATATTTGTATTTGCTGTTTTTATTACTCACACTCACACTGCCTTTTGCTTCTGCTGATGGTAATAATTATATGCATTCTTCTTCTCTATAATAAATATTTGTATTTATGCATTCTGAACTAGTGACTGATATATAATAATATATTCATTATTGCAAGACTACGGTCACACTGGATATTGCGGAACTCCGAGCGGTACATTTAAAGGGCTTTGCATAGTTGAAGAAGATTGCGACTGGAACTGCAAACATATAGATGGAGCCACATTTGGAGATTGCAGTTGGAGAGAATTATTCAATGGGAAATGTATATGTTTTCATCCAGGCTGTTAGAATAGCAATGCTACGATTGCTACCAGGTTGTGTGTTTTTTATGCGATGGGAGAATACAGATTTAGTTAAACTCCTATTTTATTTTTATAAATGTGATATTTACCTAAAATAAGGTATAATAATTGATGGGGCTGTTGAATATTTGGAAAACACGACAGTGGTTGCAGATTTGAGCCTAACTGCTGTTATTCTCTGTGAAAAAAATAAAAATTGCATTTCTTTTTTAACAAATATTTATATATTTTTTAATTTTATTTTGTAATTTAAAATAATAGTTTAATAAAATTATCTTACCTTTGAATAATTTCAATTTATATATTATTAAATTGAATTACATTTAAATTAAATATTAATAGATATTTGGTAAAATAAGGTATTAATTTATATATTACTAAATTGATTTATATTTAAATTAAATATTAATAGATATTTTAAATTAAATTGATTTACATGTTATGTCTACAGCCGAGAGATATCTTCCAATTTGTTGGTATTTATAAATTAGTTAGAATATTTGATATGCTCACATGAGTTAATTTAAAGAGACTATGCTGTAAGACTTCATATTCTTCAAAGGTAATAAAGATTTCATTCCATAACTGCCCAAATTTTTTTATTTTTCTATCCATTTGGCTTCCACAAATTTGTTTATTTTTTGTTTAACGTCATAATGATTTCACTCCATAACTGCCCAAGTTTTTCTATTTTTCTATCCATTTGGCTTCCACAAATTTATTTATTTACACATTTTATGAATTTTGTTTACATAGAATCTGAATCTTAATTGTTTACGAGAATCTAAATTTTTAGCCCTTGTTGTGAGTGTAGAACACTTCTCGGCTTAAAAATTGCATTTTTTTAAAACAAATATTTATATATTTTTTAATTTTATTTTGTAATTTAAAATAATAGCTTAATAAAATTATCTTACCTTTGAATAATTTTAATTTAACTAAATTGATTTACATTTAAATTAAATATTAATAGATATTTGGTAAAATAAGGTAATAATAAAATTATTTTATAGATTTAATATTTTTTACTACATATACCTAAAAATAAACTTTTTAATTTTATTTGAAATCGTTTATTTATAAATTTCTTATATTTTTAAAAATTTAATTAAAAATAATTGTATGATTGAACAAATCTTTTTTAAATACTTGGTAACAAGTTGGGTCCCAGTCAAAAGATTGAGGAGTTTCATCTGAAGTAAAAAAATAATTGTTGTCTTGTTGGAAAAGAAATCCAGAGACAAAACATATCTGCACCAAAATATCATCCTCTCCCAGGAAAGAGAAATAAACGTCAAACCCTAAACTTTCAAGGTACATTTTTTAAGTTTCCCTAATTTTGCCCAATCTTGAAGGTTAAAAGATGCAATTTTTATTTAACTCCCACTTTTCTAAAGTTTGAAGGTGATATAATATTTCGGGAAGCCAAAACTTTAGGTTGAAAAGAATTAAACAAAACCAAAAATCAACTTTTTTTCCTTAATTATTTTTATTATATCCTAAAGTTTTTTTTTTTTAATAAATGAAAAGTGCATGTTAATATAGTTCAAGAATTTTAAAAAGGGGGTAAAAGCTATATTAATTTGACTTAATGTACTTTTCTAGTGTAAAATTTAAAAAATTTAATGAAAAATTATGTCATTTATTTGTTACAATTTGAAACAAATAAGTAATGTTCCATACAAACAATGCCACTAGTTCACATTTACAGGTAATGTCATTGTGACAAATTACTGCATCTAACACTTAATAAAGTTGCAACAACAATAGTTGGGACATCGACCCTATAAATTGTTAGGGAGAAATAAAGGCACAAAACAGATTTGCAAAATTTCCACTCCATACCCTACCCATTCATCTCTCCTTTGTTCTCTTTCACGTACCCTAAGTCTCACACGTACAACCACCTATATCAAGAGGACTAGCTTCTTATACGTATCGATGACTATATTAAAAGGGCAGGTATATAGAAAAGTTTAGTGTATTAGATTGGTAGTACTAATTTATAAAAAGGGAACCTTTCTAAAGAGATAAGGAATCCTCACATTCAAATACTATGAAAATAATGCTTCTAGACTCTCAGTTATTGAGAGATGATAATTAAACCTCACATCAGAACAACAATGACTGCTAAAGAGACATGGAAAATTTTAATTAAAAAAAATTGTATGATTGAACAAATCTTTAAAATTTAAATACTTGGTAACAAGTTGGATTCCTATCAAAAGATTGAGGAGTTTCATCTGCATATTGTAGAATCAATAAAGTAAAAAATAAAGGTTGTCTCGTTGGAAAAGAAATCCACAGCCAAAACATATCTCTACCAAAATATCATCCTCTTCCAGGAAAGAGAAATAAACATCAAACCTTAAACTTTCAAGGTACATTTTTTAAGTTTTCCTAATTTTGTCCAATCTTGAAGGTTAAAAGGTGCAATTTTTATTTATTTCCCACTTTTCTAAAGCTTGAAGGAGATATAATATTTTTGGAAGCCAAACCTTTAGGTTGAAAAAAATTAAACAAAACCAAAAATATAATATTTTGGGAAGCCCAAACTTTAGGCTGAAAAGAATTAATCAAAAGAGGCGTGAGGGAGTGTAAGGATGTACATTTTGTTTGAAACTAACAGAAAGTTCCCTGACTCAGTGCTGAAACTGAAATCCTCATAAGGAGTCTAGGAACAGGCGATTTCTTTTGAAGACCCAGAGATTCAATGCAAGGACTAAAAGGGTTTTGGGCACTCTGAATGTAACACCACTGTTAGAAATTCCAGATATGAAATGCTAGAGAGACAAAGAGACAAGAAAATTGCCCCCCACCATAGTACAATACCTTTAAACATTCCTTTGATGGAAAAAGGACAACAAACAGAACATCAGTGATGTACAGTTTCACTTGGGTGGAACACCAAACTTACGTCTTGATTTAGAGCAAACCACGGGTGGGGAAGCATAAGAGATAGAGAGCCATGAATAATGGGTTGGTAACCAGTGGAAGAATCCAACCCATGTCAGCGAATGTAGTCTCTAAAGATCTCTTTCCAATAATTGAATGTAGCTTCCAAGGACCTGTCGACCTTTAAATATATATTCCTGCTCCCCTCTCAGTAGTTCAACAAGCCTACCCTGAGAAACTAGCCCCACTAGAATCTATATTAGAATTTGACTAGTCGGAAGAAACTTTAAGAGCCATTCTGGATGAAGTTATTCTTAAAGTAGCCAATGCCATTTGTGATGATATTACAGAGGAGGTAATCCAAGAGAGGCAAGAGTAGGAAGATAGACCCGCTCTGGGCTTATCCCAGATAAACTTGGAGGGGAAAGATCTATCAACTCCTACCCAATCCAAAAAAAACTGAAGAATTAAGAATCACAAAACTAAAGAGGAAATTCTAGAAGGGATTCAAAACACTATTGAAAAAACACTTAGGATGAGGAGAATTGAGAGCTCTCCTAAGGTGCAATGAGGCTCCTTTTATGGAATGTTAGGGGCATTAATGCCTTAGTAAGTGCATGGAAATGGGGGACCAAAAGGGTCAAAAGTGGTCATTTTTTTCTAAATCAATAAAAACTAATCTTGGATGAGAAATTGAAGATCGTCACACTCAAAATTAGAAGATGTAAAAGAACACGGTTTGTAGTGTTCTGAATCTAGTTTCTAAACTACTATTTTTTTTCTAAAATGGTGGAGATTAAGAGGTTCAAATAGGGGGAGCACACAAAGTGTTCCTATTTTTTTCGTAATGATATTGAAAAATGTGTAACCCTGATGGAGAGCATGCACACTATTTGGTTGAATTTTCTAACTTTTGTTGAAAACATGTTCTTAGCATCCAAAAGATACCTCCTTGGATGCATAAGGAAAATCCAACCCTTGGGGTTGGAATTTCCCAAAGAAGTCAAAAACATGCTCGCGTTATAATGTGAGCGCATTTTAAAGAAGTTAAAATCCTTTCTAGATGCATATGTATCTCCATCTTTTTTCTCTATGGACCCCCTCCCCCATCTCTCTAACTCTTGAATTTTATCTCTATGCTTCCCTATCTCTCTCTCTCTCCTCTATCACTCTCTCTAAATCTATCTACCTCTCTATCTCTCTCTCCCTCTATATTGCTCCCTCTATAGACCCCCTCTCTCTAACCCTATCTTTCTACCTCTCCCTCCCTCTCTATCTCTCTCCCCTCTCCTCTACCTCTCAATCTCTCTCCCTAGTCTCTAGACATCTCTTTATCTCTTTTCCTATCTCTATCTCTTCCCATATCCCTATCTCTATCTCTCCTTATATCCCTATCTCTTAATCTATCCCTCTACCTCTCTCTTCCTCCCTCTCTATCTCTCTCCCCATCCCTCTACCTCTCAATCTCTCTCCCTATGTTTCTAGACATCTCTTTCCCTATCTCTATCTCTCCCCATAACCCTATCTCTTAGTCTATCCCTCTCTACCTCTCTCTCTATCTCTATCTCTATATCTTTCCCTCTCTATCTCTCCATCACTCCCTATCTCCCTATGTCTCCCATCTCTCTATCTATATCTATATCTCCCTCTTTATCTATATTTCTCCCTCTATATATCCCTTTGTCTATCTCAACCCCCTCTCTCTCCCTCTCCATGTCTCTATCTCCACCTATCCCTCTCTATCTCTCTATCTACCCAAATTTCTATATTTTTCACTCTCTCTAACTCTATCTCTCTATCTCTCCATCTCTTTCTATCTCCCTTCTCCCTACCTCTCCCTCCTCTCTATATCGCTCTTCCTATCCTTGTCCCTCTCTACCTTTCTGTCTCCCTCTCTCTATCCCTCAAGCTCTCTATGTCTCTCTCTCCCCCTCCCCCTTTCCATCTCTCCCTCTCTCTAATCAGTGATAACTTTAAGGAAATCGCCCCTAAAAAACCTCTGAAATCCTGGCAAATCCTAGCTAAGTGCTATAATTTTCTTAGTGAATCTTTCTTTTTTTTGAAAAAAATATTAATTTTCTTGGTGAATCTATGCACATTATTATATTTTTTTGTAAAATCGTGGTGAATTCTAATAAATAATTAGTAAAAATTAAAAATTAAAATGGTGAATTTTTTGGACCATCACTTGATTACCTATTTGATGCACTACATGCATAATTACAAGAGATATTATGTGATAGCATGACATCCTAGACCATGAGTTTAGCACCAACATTAAGAAGGTTATGATTTATAGGAGTCTAATATCAATTTCCTCCTTTCACTTGTGTTGAAATGTAATTATATAGTTATTTCTTCTAGGACATGCTCTCCAATCTCTCCTTAGAATCGAATGGTGATTTGTAGAGAAATTATTCATAGGACGTGAAATCAAGAAAATAATGCAAAGAAAATAACATAAAGATAAACAAATGCAAATATACCTTCAAACCTTGCACAAACTCGGACCTCTGATAAGACGAAATGGAGTGCACCCAAGCTCCATTGATTTGTCTTGTGGATGATTTGTGGGCTGCTCACACAACTAGCATAACCATAAGTTATATGAAAAATGAGAGACATGAATGTGCATATGAAACTTGATGAGAGAGTGTGAGGGTTTGAAATAAAAATAGAAGTTTAATTTATAGAAGGAGAGGGAATCAAATGAATGGCCAAGATTAGAAGGGTGAGGGATGAGGTGGATGGATAGGATTGAAAGTCAATTTTAGTGCTCATGACATACCATAAATGAGGATGATAGGTGACTAAAATATGGATGGGAGTAGGACTAAATGGGATTTTTAATTGATTTTGGAGAGGAAGTGCTTATGACACACAATTAATGAGTTTAAAAATAGGGATGTGAGTGGGGATAAATAATTTAAATAATAAAACTATTTAAAGTATGAGAGACATATGGAATTTAAATAAATATTTAATTTATTTAAATTGGATGATGGAGAAAAATGGGACTAAATAAATATTTTTTTAATTTGGTACAAAAAGGGGGATAAATGGATGAGGGATTAGTTAAATAAATATAATTTATTTAACTAATGGGAATGATGGAAGGGGTCATATAGCAAGATGTGTTGCAAGATGTCGTAAGGTAGTGTCGAAAGGTAATGTCGTAAGACATGGTCAAATTTAGGTGTCTACAAGACAATTCCAATATCAAGGTGGGAAAGAATTTTCCTTGAAATAAAGCCAACTAGAAATAAAAGCTCTCCACAACCTTATGGAAAATGCTCCAATTTCAAAGATTAGCCTTAGCAACTAACACAAGATGTGAAAACAAGATAGTGGTCATTCTTGTGACCCAATCAATAAAAGAGAATCCTCTTTTAGAGGATTACCACTTCCACTTATACAAGATGAAATAATACTACAACTTGGGTCATAAATTTGAGCATAAGCTTCACACCAAGAAGATTGAGTAGGAAACAATAACATGGTCTAATACAAATATTCAAGCATGGTGGTGTTACCAATGCAAAATCAAATAGTAATTAATCTTATATATGAACATGCGATGGATGAAGAGATCAATCACCTCTTTGATTAGTAGGCCAAAGAAAAAGAAGCATAAGCGATCTCAACTCTACACATCAATGCACCTAGAGACACCTATGGGATTTGGGCATGCAACATCACACTTACTAACTATGCATGAGGCACTAGCAGCATAAACATAAACCAACAATAGTTGATGAAGAATAATCTAAGCAACTTCAAGAAAAATATGCCTCTAATGCACACATCATGTTGTAGGCTTCACACCAAGTTCTAGTCTTGGAAAGAACAACTAGGTATATCAGAACCAATTCAATTGAGAGTTTCCTATAACCTAGTTCATTTTGAAGAGATGTCTCATCCCTTATATTTGTAAGGAAGTTAAAGTAGCAAAAACAACTTCCTATGCCAATCTTGAGGAGAAACTATGCAAAAAAAATTAAAACTAATCTAACAATTACAAAAATTGAAGAAGCACATTAAAAACATGAAATAAACAAAGAGACACAAAACACCAGATATATGTGGGGAAAACCCTTTCGGGTGAAAAACCCCACACTCCAAAAGCATGCTCAATGTATTTCAAATCCAATACCAAGATTGCATACACTTACAGAGCATGTTTATTACAGGTGTATCACCAGTAAACAATTCTAGAAGAATTCCAGTAGCATTCCAATAGCATAACAATACCTACAAACTCACTCTATGCAAACTACTCCTCAAGCCTCCAATTTATAGACTTTTGGCTATACAAGAAACCATCTGTGGTTTTACAAAACCATGAACGAAGCTTCTTAGCCAAGATTCCAGTCTAAAAATAAGCTCTCACGTCCAAAATGAAATCCCCTATTTTTGACCCTTACATATGTCATAGAATCTGTCATAATATGCCTACAAATAGGCCTTCCATAATATACTATCATGTGGGCATCTTTTGACACCTAATAAACCAATTTTCAAGGCACCGACAATGTATAACAGTTGTAGGAAAATATTAAATGAAAATAACTATTACGGGAAATATGCAAGGTTGAGACACCTCATTTCCCAACATTCTCCCACTTGTCTAATACCTTGCAAGAGCCAAGGGAATAACACCATCATGGATCAATTGCTAGGGGCCAAGATGCCCATAGACTTGGAACACCAGCTAAATTTTGTTGTGCTCACAGGCTTAGTTAATGCATCTGCAACATTCACCATAGTCTCTACCTTTTCCAGCTTCACCCTGCCATCCTCAACCATATCTCTCATGAAGTGATACTGAACATTAATGTGTTTGGTCCTGGCATGAAAAGTCAGGTTCTTCGCAAGGCAGATTGCACTTTGACTGTCACAATAAACTGTAACTGCACCCTATTTTAATCCAATATTTGAACACAAATGCTTTAGCCAAATGGCTTCTTTACAAGCATGAGTAGCTACCATGTACTCTGCCTCAGTAGTGGACAAAGCGACCATAGCCTGTCGCTTGCTCATCCAGCTAATTGCACCACCATTAAGAGTAAAAACATATGCATTGGTGGACCTTCTGCTATCGACATCACCAGCCCAGTCTGAATCCACAAAACCGTGAATACTCAAGGAATAATGACCTCCTATACCATGAAAATAAATAGAGTACTTTGTTGTACCCCACAAATATCTGAAGACCCTCTTAACTGCATCCCAATGCACTCTTCCAAGATTAGACATATAACGAGAAAGAACTCCCACTACTTGGGCAATGTCTGGTCTTGTATAGACCATAGCATACATTAAGCTTCCAACTGCACTCTGGTAAGGCACTCTGCTCATGTCTTCCATCTCTGATGGGGATGTAGGACATTGTGAAATAGAAAGCTTCATTCCCAATGTAACAGGAACACAAAGTGGTTTACAATCCTACATGTTAAACCTTTGCAAAACTGAATAAACATACTTACTCTGGCCAAGCCATAGCTTTCTGTTCTCACGATCTCTTCTGATCTCCATCTCAAGTATGTGTTTTGCTGCACCAAGATCTTTCATTTCAAATTTTGCAGAGCTAAGATTTCAATTCTATAATCAAACCTTTGCCTTTCCCAATAAACAACATGTCATCAACATATAAAGCAATTACTAGGAAACAATCACCATCAGATTTAAAATATACACAGTGATCAGATTTAGATCGTACAAGTCCCAAACTCAACACATAAGTATCAAATTTCTGGTACCACATCCTAGGACTTTGTTTAAGGCCATAGAGAGATTTCTTTAACTTACAAACCAACTTGCTTTTACCTTTCACCACATAGTACTCTGGCTGTGTCATAGATTTCTTCCTCCAAATCACCATGAAGGAAAGCAATTTTCACATCCATTTGTTCAACCTCTAGGTCATAAGCTGCTGTAATAGATAATAAAAACTGAATGGATGTCATTTTAGCAACAGGAGAAAAGATCTCACCATAATCAATACCCTCAACCTAAGAGTATCCCTTTGCAACCAACTGTGCCTTATACTTTTCAACATTTCCATCTAAACCAATCTTTTTCTTAAACACCGATTTACATTCAACAGGTTTACACCCTTTAGGCAAAGGTACAAGGTCCCATGTATCATTTCTTTCAAGGGCTGTCATCTCTTCATCCATGGCCAACTTTCTAGGACTCTGTATCATTCATACCCAAAGCTTCTTGCATAGATCTCAATTCATCAATGTTAGTATTCAAAGAAAATATACACTTCCAATCATCAGGTGAATAACCATACCTTTTAGGTGGTTGCCTATGCCTTGTAGACCTTTGAACAAGTTAAGGTGGAGGTTCTTCCACTTCTTCCTCCTCTTCACCCTCTTCTAAAGATTCAAAACTTGATGAGCTCTTCTCAACTTCACGTCTATTTTGGAGGCTCGATTCAACTTCCTCAGGCATAGAAGGAAGTTGAATCATATCTTTTTTCTATTCAATTTCTTTATGCTGATCTGGCTGAAAAGTAACAAGAGAAGATTTAGTCTCTCTAAAAATAACACTTCTAGAATAAATTACCTTATGTGCAACAGGGTCCCAAAGCTTGTATCCTTTCACACCATAGCTGTAGCCGATGAAGATACATTTGACAGCCTTAGATTCTCTTCTCCTTAGGCACATGTGCATATGTCTCACAACCAAAACTCTTAGATGTTTAAGTGAAGGCTTTTTCCCCAACCATGCCTCCATAGGCGTTTTATCAACAAGCACTAATGTAGGAGATCTATTTATCAAATAACAAGCAGTGGCAACAGCTTCAGCCCAAAAATTTTCTTCTAGACCAGCTCCACTCAACATGCTCCTAGCCTTCTCCATCAATGTTCTATTCATTCTTTCTAGAACTCCATTCTGCTAAGGAGAATACGGAGTTGTCTTTTGTCTTTTAATCCTGCAATCTATACAGAATTTGTCAAAATTTGTAGAACATTACTCACCACCATTGTCAGTCCTCAAACATTTAATTTTATTTCCAGTCTGAGTTTCTACCAAAGCCTTGAACTCTTTAAAATGACTAAAAACTTTAGATTTACTCTTTAAAAAATATAACCATTTTCTCCTACTGAAATCATCAATGAAAGTAACATAATAAATTGATTTACCAATAGAAGCAATATCAACAGGACCAAATACATCTGAATGGATTAGATCCAAAATACATGAAGACTTATGAGAAGATGAGTAAAACTAAACGCGGTTCTGTTTGCCATAAATACAATGTTCACAGAAATCAAACTCTAGATTGCAATCATTCAAACCTTCAACAAGGTTCTTATTTTTCAGGGCTTTCAGACCCTTCTCTCCAATGTGGCAAGTCTCTGGTGCCATAACATGGTTTTCTCTATAGGAAACTTTGATTCGGTAGACAGAGTACCCTTGGGTACCTAGAAGCCACAACCATCCGTAGAAGAGGAAACCATCTCTTTTTTCAGCGAAGTAGTTTCTAGCTTAATTTTATCAGAAGTGTTATTGCACTCAACCGTGCATGCATCAAGCTGGTACAATGTACCCAATCTGCTTCCCCTTGCTATCACCATAACACCTCTCACCATTTTTACACCTGCTTCAGAAAATTGTACATGCACACCCACATCTATTATCTTGCTAACAAATAATAAATTTCTTGCTAGTCTTGGGATATGCAAGACACCATCAAATTGTCTAACTCTACCAGCAGAAAATTTCACATGAATACTACTATGGCCAACAATGTCAAGGAAAGAATTATCACCCAAATACACCTTACCACCATCATAGTTTTCATACTTACTAAACCAATTTCTGTTAGGAGTCATGTGGAAACATGCACCTAAGTCTATCAACCATGCATTATCACCTGTACGAGTGGCCAAGGCTATAATAAAGGCATCTCCATCTTCTTTCTTGAAATCAGAATTAGAATCTTGCTTCTTCTTCTTTTTCTTCTCTTCTTTACCTTCCTTTTAGAAGTGTCCAGATTTGCCACAATTCCAGCATATTGCCTTGGACTTACCAAGAGATTTTGATCTCCCCTTATTCTTGGACTTAGAACGGCCACACTGCTTCTCATCTTTGCCTCATTCTTTTGGTCTTCCTTGAACACTCAAAGCCTCTTTGGCATTCAGGGAGGCCTTCCTTCTCATCTCTTCAAAGAGTAGAGAACCAACAACATCCTCCATCTTCAAAGTGACTGAAGTGCTCCCAATGGCCATGACTAGGCTGTCCCATGAGCCTGGCAGTGAACACAACAATGTTTGGCACCTTTCTTCTTCATCCATTTTCACCCCAACTAAGGTCAACTGAGTCACCAACATATTGAATATTTCCAAATGCTCAGAAATTCATCCACCATCTTCCATTCTCAAGGAATACAACTTCCTCAAGAAAATTTTATTTACTAAAGATTTAGCTTGGTATATCTCACCCAACTTCTTCCAAAGCTTCTTCGAAGTGGATTCTTCATGGGCATTTATCAAAATCAATTCTGCAAGACACAGTCTTATGAGACCTTTAGCTTTTATGTCCATTACATCATATTTTGCAGCCAAAGCTGGATCCGTAGGCCTCTAGACATTTTCATCCACTGCATCCCATAGATCCCGATCAATTAACAAATCTTCCATCTTCAGCTTCCACATTTCAAAGTTTGTGCCAGAAAATTTTTCAACCTCCATTCTCCCAGATGTGCTCGCCATCTGCAAAAGCCTACAACAAGATCACAAAGTATCCTCTACACAAGCTCCCACTCAAACCTTGATTAGCACAAAAAGCCCAACAACCCACAACTGAAACCAAAGGTGATCAAGCTCTGACACCACTTTTAAGGAAGTTAAAGTAGCAGAAACAACTTCCTACACCAATCTTGAGGAGAAACTATGCAAAACTTTTTAAGACTAATCTAACAATTGCAAAAATTGAATCTAAAGCACATTAAAAACATGAAATAAACAAAGAGACACAAAACACCAGATATACGTGGGGAAAACCCTTTCAAGTGAAAAACCCCACACTCCAAAAGCCTGCTCAATGTATTTCAAATCCAATACCAAGATTACATACAATTGCAGAGCAAGTTTATTACATGAGTATCACTAGTAAACAATTCTAGAAGAATTCCAGTAGCATTCTGACAGCATAACAATACTTGCAAACTCACTCTATGCAAACTACTCCTCAAGCCTCCAATTTATAGACTTCTGGCTATACAAGAAACCATATGTGGTTTTACAAAACCATGTGCAAAGCTTCTCATCCAAGATTCCAGTCTAAAAATAAGCTCTCACGTCCAAAATGAAATCCCCTATTTTTGACCCTTATAGATGTCATAGAATCTATCATAATGTGCCTAAAAATAGGCCTTCCATAATATACTATCATGTGGGCATCTTTTGGCACCTAATAAACCAATTTTTAAGGCACTGACAATGTGTAACAGCTGTAGGAATATATATTAAATAAAAATAACTATTACGGGAAATATGCAAGGTTGAGACACCTCATTTTCAACAATATTATGCAACCAATAATTGAATCTATACCCCTTTGGTCACATTTTATATTCTATTTAGAAAATTTGGAACAACTCATTCTAGTCACAATCCAAGAGGTTGAGGCTCAAGTGTAATGACTTTTTGATTGGGTCCTTAAAAATGAAAGGAACCATCCTTTGACTCTAAACCCAGAGGCAACACCAATAACAACACAACCAATCATCTCTAGAGTTGTAAGGAGAAGCAAGTGACATATGGCCTAAAGCTTGCTTTATAAGGGTTTCTTTTGTAGTAACTATAATTGAGTTGTGAGTACCCCAATCAGTAAGTACCCCTAAATTAGAACCCCACTCCATTATCTAAGTTTCCCCATCTATTAATTTGTCCCTCATTGAGCCCCTTTCTATCTCATTGGATTTTAAGACCAACATCACTCCATACTATATAAGTTTCCCCATCCATGACTTCTTGGCATGTGCCAATGAGTTGCTCCATAAATGATAATGTGCCTCTTGGGATCACACAAGTAGTTTTATGCTATCTATCAATTCTTACCAAGAACCACTAGAACCCATGAAGCATAGGAAATAGTTTCTCTACAAAACCTTCATATTTTTCTAAAGGGGAAAGACTTCACCAACCTCATCTATCCTTTGACATCATTTGAAGTAGAGATCAGTGTCACTATTAGTTGATGTTAAGATTTTTATTCTCTATCTCTATCAATCTCATTATCAAGATCAATTTGCTTAAGCAATTAGCTCTCTATGTTTAGTTGGGAGAGAGAAAGAGAGTTTGTGAAAGAGTGGAAGAGAGGATGCTAGTCATCATTTTAGATAGTTTAAAATGCACTCATGTTATAACATGAGCACATTTTAAACTAGCTAAAATGATGACTAACGGCCTATAAAAAGGTATATCACGTGATTTTTGATGCACATGTTATGTTTTATTCCTGGTTCTATGCTTTTTCTAACATTGAAAGAGACGTTTGATGCTTTTGAGGTTCTCCCATCATTGGTTGAAAAAATTGGTGCACTTTGTGTTCTTTTTTCAATAAGCAAGAGTTCAATTACATGTTTTAAATTCAAATTTGATATTGGAAATTATTTTTTTCATGTTTTGAGGGATTGCAACACTTGATTGAACAAATTAACTAGTTTTTTGTCTTACATTGACAAAAACATTGTAATTGTGCATGTTTTAAATCTTATAACTTGATAAATTATCAGATATTTTTTGTGTTCTTTTGACCATCGTTTTAGATTGATATAGAATTCAATACAATGCCAAGGAAACGAACAAAAGTCTAACACTGGAGGAGCATGAAGTTGAGAATGTAGAGAACAGAGAACGACATCCCTCAAGAAATTTGCAAGCCTCCTCTTGGCTAACTAATAATTGAACTTCCATTTTCCTATGGTATCTATTACCATAGCATCTACAATACTCCATCTTGGCTATACTAGGCAACTGCTTTCTCTAACCATTCTTCTCCCCCACTCTGAAGTCATGTTTCTATGGTGAAATTAATTTGTGGGGAAGGATTATAAACTTCTATTGTATAATGCTCATCCTCTGCTGATAATTTATTCATTTTTATCTTGTCTTGTAGGAGCCTCGTCTTATTTATCTTGACTGATAATATAAAGGTTTGAAGTTCCCTAGTCCTTATGAATTCATCATTAGCAAGGAACTCATCTTTAGCTCTTTGACTTATATATTTCATGTTTGTTATTTGAAACATTTGTTCCATCAAAGTACAAGATGGAAGAGGACTATATCCTTAGCTATAATTTAAATTTTGTGGAGTGGGATGAGTGTAACTACTGTTGATAACTGAGAGGGGGGGGGTGAATCAATTATCTTGATTAATTTAACTTTCTGTTCTTCTTTATCCACTAGTACAGTATCAAAACACATATGCTTAAATGAACATGAAAGCAGAAATAAACTCAGTACTCATGACACAATATTTTTCACGTGGAAACCCTGTTAAGGGAGAAAACCATGAGGTGATTAACCCAAGAATGTATTCTCTGTTAAAAGAATAGGATGATACAAAATGGCACTTGCTAATTAGGGCTCACTGCCCGAGCACACTGCTCACAAGAGGCTCACTACCTACAATAGTTTATACAAGGAAACTGGATACTTGAACTGATGAGAAGCATCCACATATGCTGAGATTCAGTTCCGGTTAGGCTCAATACACTGGTCTACTGCACTTCATTCTCTCTCTTCTTTTATGCTACTGTCCTGTCACATACCGGACCTATATTACTGCTGCTACTCTGCTCCTCTGCTTTTATTCGCACTTCACCACACACAACTCACACCTTCATATCCAAATCCATCTAGTATATATATCCGCACCAATTATTTCAACACTTTTCTAGTCGGCATCCAGAATAGTCAATATTTTTCCAAACTCTGATTTGTCAGCTGAATCCTTGCTTACCAAGTGATGTGAATCAAGGAGATACTTATAGAAGTTATCTAACATGTCAGCCAATCATGAGTGATACCTTAGGAACCTTGATCACCATCAATATCTCATCCGGATTAAGGTCTGATACTCTGTCAGTCAGTTCTTCCTCTGTCAACTCTTCAAACAAGGACCAAACACTCAAGAGATCATATCTCCTCACTCTTGTATCATCAGAGGCTCAATCCTTGGAATCTATTAGTCAAGGTACTCCTCTTGACTTCCCCAAGTCCACACTTTACTGAGATACTTCCTCTGAGAGATCTGGACCTGACTGTCGGACCCTGCTGCATGCTCTGTTCTTGCTTACCAGACCACAACACTTCTTCAATCTGACTTCCGGTAGAGACACATCATGTCCTGTGGATGTGTGGAATGGTCTTTGTTGCCATCAATGACAACACCAATGAAGCCACACAGTGTCTCTTTCCAACAACTACAATATCTACTATGGGAGTAAACTCACTAGTGCATTTAGTTATTTGATAATCAACTAAAGGGACAACCCCTCCTTGAGCTTGTCCTACTATGATGTTCTCTTTCATTTCCATCTTCATGGATGACATCTATAGTGAAATTGGTGTGTCATGTGGTTGTTCTATAATAATTGGAAATCCATTTGAATATGTTCTTCATAGGTCTCTACAAGTGGTGGCCTCCCTAATATTTTGATAGATTGAGTTGCAGGTGGCAAGAATATATGAGAGAGTTCATTTGTTCTTTTAAGTTTCTTCTTTGTCTTCTTAGAAGGATCCTCAATCTCATTGAATTCACCCTTCTATGTAGGATCCAACTCCTTCATTTTAATTTTTTCATACTAAATGTAGAACAACCTGCTCTCAAGCACTACCCTTGTCATATCATTTTGTCAAATCCTAATGAGATCCTCATGCTCATGGATGGAGTGTTGGAAACCCCTTTTCCGTTGCTTTTCCTTAACTTTTCTATGAAGCTCTTGAGATCATAATCTCTATACTCTGCACAATCTATGTATAAGTATCTTATATTTTCTACCACCTTTTGAAAACCCTCTTTCCTATAAATAAAGAACTCATTGTTGGGAAAGGTATCTCAACCTTACATCTCTAATTCGCATTTTAATACTTTTGTGTGTATTCATTATTTTGTCTTTTGTTTATTTTGTCTTCTTGTGGGAGAGTTGGCACCCCATTTAGAGGTGACATGGAATTCGTCTTTAGTGGATTTTGTCCTCGCATGAGGATTTAGGCATCCCATTTTGAGGTGGTAGAGTTTGGCCATGTGTTGGAATCTTGTGGAGTTGTAAGATCATTATGAATATGACATGTAAGAGAATGTAAGAGGGAGGTTATGTATTGGAATATTTACCAACATTATTACAAGATTGGACACTTGTCATGGAGCATTTTTTAATGGGTTTAATAAGGACAAATTGGAGCAACTATGTTTGGGTGGCCAAATAAGATGGATTATGAATTTATGTAAGAGTGTAAGGAATATGCTATAAATAACCAGGAGGACCAAGACCAAAGAGGGGTGGTGGAATTTTGACCCATTCTTTTAGGAGCCATACCTATTATGGTTTTTCAAATGGTTTTCCTAAACCATTCATGGTTTCTAGTTTGAACCTTGCCTATTTATAGGTGTTTGGAGTTGTAGTTTGTATGAGTTAATTTGTAGGTACTATAATGCTACTGAAATCACTCCAAATTTGAATGTTGGTGATACTCCTCTAAAGTCTTTCTTTTCAAGTGTATTGTAACTATATAATTTACTAAATAATACATTAGGCTACTTTGGTGTGGGGTTTTCTCCCAAAATGGATCTCCTCACTATACTTGTGTTATGGTATATTGTTTATTTTATGTTTATATGTGTTTCTACTTTTTGCAATTGTAAAGATTGAAAATTTGCACAACAATCTCTTTATAATATTAGTGTAGGAAGCATTTATGCATACCTTTCTTTCTTTGATTTGGTATTAGAGCCTAATAATCTTAGATTCTGATATTGTGTAGAGGGTTTTTTGTACTAATCTTCATTTCATTGGGATCTTGTGCAAAGACGGTTTGTATCTTATTGTAGGAAGAGATAGCAAGTATGTCCACAATGGAGATGAAAAAGTTTATTGGCACTAATTTTAACTTGTGAAAATTCAAAATGGAAAATATGCTCATAGATAGGAATCTATGAGCTATAATATCAGATATGAATCCTGTCACAATGAAACAAGAAGAATGGGACTTGATTGATAGAAAGGATAAGTGTCTTGTTAGACTCTATTTGGTAGATTTAGTGTTATTTAATGTTCACAAGGAAACCACTATAACAAATCTTTGGAATAAATTGGGAAATTGGTATCAAGCTAAATCTTTGGTTAATAAACTCTTTTTGAGAAGGAAGTTGTACACTCTTAGGATGGAGGATGGTGGATCCATAGCTAATCATTTGAATTCCTTCAATAAGATAGCTTCCTAATTGAACTCCATGGGAGTAAAAATGGAGGAGGAAGATCATTGTAATATTTTATTGTGTTCTTTGTCAAATTCATGGGACCATCTTGTTATGGCCATAGGGAGCACTACCACCAAGTTGAAAATGAATGAGGTGGTTGCATTGTTTCTTTCCAAAGAGATGAGAAGAAAAGATTTCAAATCAACCAAGGAGACCCTAGCTATTCATGGAAGATCAAGATAAAGAGGAAGAAGAAGGACAAGAAGCAAGACAAGTCAATTCATAAATCTTGTGAGACATCTAAATCTTCTAGTAAGTCCAAGGATAAATATTGGAACTGTGGAAAGCCTAGTCATTTCTAAAAAGATTGTGAGGAGAATAATAATAAATAATCATTGTGATCATGAGTCCAATAAATCCTCCAAGGATGATGGTGATAACTTTCTAGCAGCCCTGCCTACACATACATTGGAAGGTGTTGTTGCGCATATGTTACCTAAGGTTGTTAATGTTGTGATTGTCATTGATGTCAACACTCCGGTTGGGCTATTTGATGTCAACACTTATTTTGGACTATTATTGATGCTTATGTGTCATGCATTGATAAGTTGTATTGAGTATGTTTATTGTCAGCAGAGATGATATCATGATGATATATTAAGATGGGAATTACAACCATTAAGATGAATAATGATATATTAAGATGGGAATTAGAAGTAATGCTGATATTTAGAAGATGTTGCTGATGACATTATGTTGTTCCTAAGAAAGTATGTGTTGCTATAAGAAGGTTCTAGTCTTTGGATGTTAATGAAGGTTGTTGTTGCAGGAAGTTGTCTTAAAGACTTCTTAGTAAAACGCTCTGCATTTGAAGATATGGTCATGCGGTTTAGAAGTTAAGTATGTCGTAAAGCTGATAAATCCAAAGTTTCACATTATTTTCTCCTCCACAGTGAAATTTATAAGTGACAGAGTTCCAGTCTATGCTCTGGAAGAATAAGGTGATGATGAAGGTTATTTGGAATCCTCTACATTCCTCTGGAAGTGAAGATTTGTCCATGTGATTTTGTGGACATGTTCAAGGATGTTAAATACTTGCTACTTTGTGTTTGTAGGTGATTTGGAGTTTTGCAAGTTTAGTTTTCAAATGCAGTGTACTACAAATAGTTCTAGATGCTTAATTGTTCTACATATGTTTGAGTACTTGTGCCAGTTGGAAAATGTACATATTAGTTATATGATTTTATGTGGACATTCTACATGTCTCTATGTTTCTTAGGTTTGAAGTACATGCAGATCTTTCATGTTTTCTATACTGCACAAATTTTTCAAGTTAGTTTGTGAAGAGTCATTGTTGTTGAGACCAACTTGGAAATGTTGGTGATGTGCGCCACAAAATTGTTGTTGTGTGGAGTTCAAGAAGTGTTTGGAGATGTCATGTGGGTCATGCTGACTCATTTGGGAGAAGTGCAAGCAATGTTTAATCTTACATGTGTACTGCCAAGTTGTAATGATCGATGTGCTACAGGATTCATGTTTTCTAACTTAAGAGAGACCTAATTCAATTGTGTGAAGCGCATGGATGTTATTCTATGAAGGATGTTTCTGTGAAGGATGTTTAGGACTGGGTTAAGCATGTGTTGGGATCCACAAGGCATGTTTCTCTTCCTGGAGTACTGTGTAGTTCATGTTAGGGCTTGCCCTCTACATGTTTGATCTTGTGTGATCTCTGGCCAACTTGTAATGTAATCAATGTAATATCATGTATATATTATAAACCTAGTTAATCCAGGTGAGGTATGGTTGTGAATATGAGTGTGTGAAGAGAAGAATAAGAATATGTAATGCATTGTGATGTGTGACTAAAGAAGAAAGTGCAGAAGTTGTCAAAGCAAAAGAGTAATCATCAAAGAGGAGTGTCAAAGCAGAAGTACAATCATCAAAGGAGTGAGCTTCATTGTCAGTTCACAGAGTAGAAGGACTATCATACTATAATCATTTTTGAGTTTTTTCTCAGTTTAGTGAATAGTTGCGTCCTTGGGTTGTAGCCCTAAAACAAAGTCTGTAGGGAGTTGTACCTTCCTTAGGAGTGACCCTAAAACCTTTCTTCAGGGAGTAGTAGCTTCCTTGGGTTGAAGCCCTAAAACAAAGTCAGCAGGGAGTAGTATCTTCCTTGGGTTGTAGCCCTAAAATAAAGTTGTAATTGTTAGAGCAGTGAGCTTCATATATTGTGAGTTAATCCTCACCATGGTTTTCCCCTTTCGGGGTTTTCCACATACATCTAGTGTTATGTGGTGTTATGCAATGTGTTGATCTTTTATGCTTTTGTTAATGCTGTAAAGTTTAAGTTTTAATCTACTCCAAAGGGTTTGTGATATGTTTGAATACTGATTCACTCCCCCCTCCAGTATTAGGTGTGTTCAACAAGTGTGTGGTTGATTGACTCTAGTGTATCTTTTCATATGACCTCACATCAAGGTTGGTTTACACAATATAAAAAATATTATGATAGAAAGGTGTATCTTGGAGATGATTCCCATATGAACATTGTTGGGCATGGAAGAGTCCCAATACAATTCCCTAATGAATGACTGAAGGGAATCAATTGTGTTCTGCATATCTCTTGTTTTAGTATGGTTTTAAGACCAAATATTCAAAACTTTCATAAAGGTTTTAGTATGGTTTTAGGACCATCACTTGGGTCTAATCTACAACAAGACGTCAACCAAAAAAAAAAAAAATCACTACTTCCTAGAAGGATGCCAACACCTTCTTGGAAATATTTTCCAACCATCAAGTGGTAACCATACCATTATCATAATGACAAGTAATTTATAAAGTGGGAAGAGGGAAGCCCCTAACTACCATCTTAGATGTTTGTACTGAACCAAATGACTTGTAGATTTCGTGTCACATAAGTCATTAAATTAAAGATAATACCTTATCCTTCAAAATCTATAAATATGAGAATTATGTGAAGATTTTCATATCAACCATAAATTTTTCTGAATGTATTATCTTATGGAAAATGGATACAAAAAATCCAGCTCAACAAAACATTGAAATTTGTATTAGTCAAAATTATTAAAGATTTGAAACAAGATTGGAACCTACATAATGCCTCATTATTTGGGTCTATAAAACTAGTGGATGAACACACATCAAAAAAACCCTATTTGCAACCACATTTAGATCAGAGCTAGTTTTTTATTTGGAAGTAAAAATGTCTCACCTTTGTATCTCATTGGAAGGTCTCCTTGATCATGAGGATTATTGAGCTTCTAGGTTAGTGGAGATTGATATGTTGGATCAAACCAATCAAAAGTGGTCCAAATGCAAGAATCTTTTTTATCTTGGTTCAATCAACAATACAACAAGAAATTTTATCCTTGACTGATCAAGGTTGGACACCTTGTGATTAGAGTTGAAAACATTTAATTGTTAAAAGACTCAATGAATGATAAAAATTTAACCAAATTCAATTAGTTCATACTTGCTCAAGGAAGATGTTATTAATGGCACTTTCCTATTGTGCACCATGGAAGGTGGGGAGTTTGGTGAGACCATAAATTATCTTCACCTTAAGAAATATTACATTTAAAATTTAGAAAAGAAACCCATGCATTGCATTTTGTCCATCCTAGGTCTTGATATGTGTAGTTGGTTGCTCATTTTTTATTTCCATCCTAGTTGGAGTTATAGATTCCTAGTCTATCAATTGTCTCTACTAGGTCACAAGATTTCCCAACATAATACACCATTTATCCTCTTTATTCTCCTAGCTATTTGAATAAATTAATCTTGATAATTAAATTGATCCTTATCTTACTCAATATAATTTATTAGTTTTATTCCTATCAAGTAATCTAGCCTATAGGACTACTTAAATATAACAAGAAAATCTCTCCAACTCTCATCAACAAGAAGGAAGTTTTAGAAGCCAATAAGTACCTATATGGTTGTGTCTAACCCCTTACTTGCCTTGCCTAATCCTAAATGATGAGCCCCCACTTCATCCTAGTAGAATGGATTTAGGTTAAGGGGGTCCAGTACTCTAAGAGTCAAAATCCAAAATACATAAAAATGAAAAGAAAAAAGAGGAGAAAAAGAAAAGAAAAGAAATCAATACGATAATGCCCATACTCTTAGGTGTAGATTCTGATTGAAACTATGAGGGTGACATTAAAAAAGGAACTTATATGAGCAAAGAACACACAAGCACAAGTTAGGTGAAACAAGAAAGGGTGTTTCTTTCCTTCAAAGGGCCAACTTTGTTGAGGACAAATTCATTTTCCTCAAATTTGACTTGTTGGCCATAATTGATCCAAGTCTAGGAAGTATTCATAAATCTAGCTACCTAATAATGTCTCATGTCAGTTTAATGGTCCATTAGATTTAGATCAGTCATTTTTCCTTTATGATCTTGTGCCAAATCATCCTTTTTCATTTTTCTCATTCCCACCATATCCCTATAATCATATGCCTTAGAAATCTAGTGACCAAGTCATATATTAGTCAACTTCCAATCCACTCGATCAAAATTTGGTAAAGAGAAATTATAGTCTCTATAGAATATTAGTACCATCTAATAAATAAATCATTGTATAGTGAATCCATGCATTGTTAACTTAGTAAGCATGTGAATCTATTGTTTGCATACATACTGGAATATATATTGACCATGCATAGGTCATAAAACTAGTATACACACACATGTATGTACATCTGCAAGTAATATAAGCTAAAACTTAAATCATCCATGTGCACAATGTTCAAGGGAAAGTAATATATATGAAGTTAACCAAGATAAAGTATGAATCATTTTAAAATAATCTAAACATATACATGTACAACTATCAAGGTCTAAGCACCAGGGCCCCCTCATTGAATGCATCAAAAATTAAAGAAATCAATGAACGTCTACATATCTTGATACAAAATCTCTCCATGAAAGGGGGTAATTAAAAGTGTGTTAAATATAAATTGAGAAATTTATTGAGCATCTAAGTCATCCCCAAGATCCTCTCCACCTAAGGCTCCTAGTCCTCTGTACCTCCATCTACTATCTACTATCTCCAATTGAGTAGGTGTCCTCTCTCTCTCTACCCATGAGTTTAGAAATTGGTGATGTCTGATCCCATGACTAAGAATGTGTGTGGTGGCAAGGACTAGATCTTTGTCCCACCATGCTCCTTAAAAGCCTATTCTTTGTCTCAAGTCCACTAATCTAACCCTATAGGGCCATGAGCTCCCAACTAGCATGATAGGTAGGAAAGATCGTATATGTATTAAGGCCTATAGATAAAGCCAAGTGTGACTCCACTAACAGCTTACCTTTCCTCTACATGACCAGAACTTAGGCATCTAGTAGTGAGGTTTGAATCATATCTCTCCACTCATCCATAAAGCCTAAATTGTCCAAAACATAGAGAACAAGAAAGTGTCAAAGCTGCATAAGAGAAATAATTGATAACCCACACTAAAATATCATAAACAATGATAATATCATACATCTCAAAGGGCAATAAAAAAAGTAAACTAAAAGCAAGAACTCACTAGGATCCCTTGGTTGCTAGCTAGGATCATGCAAATGTGGCCTTTTCTATGGGGGATTCTATTCTAGGGGAATATCCTAACAGGCCCACCTCCTCCTAGACTCTATGCTTACCTCCTCCTTCTCTTTTATGGGGTATTCTACCCATTATTAGATCCTTGGATGCTAACGTCCAGCCATTAGTTTCCTCATGGACCTCATTTCTTGACATGTATTCATCATTAGTCTCATCATATAATTCATCTCTACTCTACACAATCACCAACTAGTGTACCTAATAATTTTCTAATTGTGACCCAAAACACTCTTTTTTTTATTCAGTTTAACTTTGTATTCATTCAATCTAGTTAAAAGGACACATAGGTCTTTAGGACTATTTTTTCTCTTTTCAAATTTTTATAGTAGATCATTGACATAATATTCCACTGTATTAGCAATAAGGTGATGAAAATGGTGTCATAGCCCTTTAGTAAGTACCCCTAAAAATTGTCAACTTGAAGGGAATTGCCACATAACAAAAGGTTCCCATGGCATGATGAATGTCATTTGATTTTGATTGGCTTCTACAATATGAATTTGGTTATAGCCAAAGAAACCATCAATGGAGTACAACATTTTGTAACCAACAATAGAATTAGCAATCTAGTTTATAGATGAGAGAAGAAAATCATTCATAGGGAAAGATTTATTAATGTCTCTGAAATTAATTCATATTCACACATTCTCAAAATTCTTTGTGAGCATTAGGACCATTCTTGATATCAATGTTGAATAATCTAGTAGCTTGATAAATCCTACATTAAGATTGGTTTTGCATCTAGTTTAGTGACAAACTTATGAACACCAATATCATGATCTAAGCATGTGACATGTCTAAATATTGTAAAGTGAAGGCATCTATGAAATCAATAATTTATATGTAATTATATATCTCTTCATCATCAATTCATTCTTAATTTTTACCACTTTTTTTCTAGCATACCAATGTTTAAACTAGTGGTATTTCCTATAAAAGAGGGATGGCCTTCTTTAAATATTGATGGGGTAGGAGGTATGTCATGATATGGAGAAGAATATGTCATCACTATAGGACCATATTAGAGATAACAAGTTCTTGAGGGGCCAAGAGATGAGATATAGAAAATTTTGAATGTGTTCCTAAGTAGAAGAACTAGTAGAAGGAATGCAAGGAGTATCTAGTTCGATGGAAGGGAAGGGGACCAGAGGGTGATACTTATATCTATGAAGATGAAGTGGATTGGTTAAGGTGGCCACAACACCGTCCCTCACTTCCTTAATTTTGATCATCATGCACAACATTTTATTACCTTGGGTGTCTAATATAGGAGCATCTTAGGGTGGCAATCTTGCATAATCAAAAAGTATTCTATTTTTGTTTTCTTTAGTTTGAAACATTTTTGGAGGTCTACAAGCATACTAGTCTTGCCATAGAAGCATTCTTCTTACCAAAGAGTTTGTTTTAACTAGCATCATGTTCTAGCAATTGATAATATTTACCCCAATTAACCATAGTTGGACTTTTTACTTTGATATTTTAGTATTAGGATTGTTGAATGCCGACACATATCTCGACATAATATCTCGGCAAAAAGGGAGCTTCATAAGGCAGAAGATTGTCCTCAAACCAAAAGAGAGATGGAAGGCTACCTACTATCATGTTGTCACTTACACACAAATATATAAAAAGATTAAAACAAATTAAAATAGATTAAATTTGCAACCACCCAAAAAAGATTACTATCTTATTTACATGATTTTTTAGTTGTCGACGCTTAAAATCATTTTATATTATTTGGAATCGCCGTATTGATTTTGTTATATCTAAACTACTCCAAGAGAAACAGTTTGAATCGGACGTCTTCATTGCTTTCAGATAATTCTGACATTGCCTTGAGATAATTACACAGCAGCAATATAAATATCTGTACCACCATCACTAATTCTTTTTCTCACAGAAGAAGAATACAAATATCTGTACCACCATCACTAATTCTTTTTCTCACAGAAGAACACAAATATCTGTAGTTGCTTCCATGGCGAAGGGCAACCAAATATATGTGTATTTGCTCTTTTTATTACTCACACCGCCTTTCGCTTCTGCTAATGGTAAATATGCATTCTTCTTCTCTTTAATAAATATTTCCATTTATGCATTCTGAACTACTGACTAATATATAATATGTTCATTTTTGCAAGACTACGGTCACTCTGGGTATTGCGGAACTCCGAGCGGTACATTTAAAGGGCTTTGGATAGTTGAAAAAGATTGGAACTGCAAACATAAAGATCAAGCCGAATTTGGAGATTGCAGTTGGAGAGAATTTTTCAGTGGGATTTGTGTGTGTTTTAATCCCTGTTAGAATAGCAATGCTACGATTGCTACGAGGTTGTGTGTTTTTCCTGTGATGGGAGAATACAGATTCAGTTAAACTCCTATTTTTATAAATGTGATATTTATCTAAAATAAGATATAGTAATTGATTGGACTGTTGAACATTTGGAAAACATGGACAGTGGTTGAAGATTTATTTTAGATTTTGATGCATTCCTTTCATTTGTTTCACGTGACACCCATGTCCTTGATTCATTCATGCTATTCTATGCTTTCGATATGGATGTCATCTCAATAAGGTTTTGTTTTATCATGTCTTACCTTTTTCCTCCTTGATATTGTTAGTGAATCCAAATCCTATGCTTTTGGAGATCCTATGTTCCTTTGTTCATTCCATTCTCCTTTGTTCATTCCATGCAAGACGATCTCTTTCCTTGTGGCATTAACAATCATTCTTTAAGCAAGGATCTATCATGTGCCCTAGCTATCCATTACACTAGCATGCCTTGTAATGACCTATCCTTATAGTGTCATGATAACCCAAATTTATGTAATTTTGATGTGTCATCTAGCATTTTGCATGAAGATGATGAGCTTTGTGATGACTCTATTGCTATTCATGTTCCTACACATGATCGCTCATGGATTCGTAAAGATGATTTATTAGGGGATCATATTGACAATACTTCATTGCTTTTACATAATGATAATATGGATCTTTTAAATGATGATTACGATGGCTCTACAAATGCTTTGTTGTTTGTGAAAACATTCTTCCTTGCTAATTACAAACTTATAATGATGATTGTAATATCCAGGCCAACAAGTTTTAATATAAAGTATTTACTAATTTCTTATCACCAAGATCTCGTGAGGGTGAGGTGAGAGCATTCATTGAGTACAAATATTATTATTCACCACTTTTTGATCACCCATGTATATTATGAGGGAAAGTGAGATCATATGGTGGATGAATAATGATTATAAATATTATTTCAATAAGAATAATTCCAAAAAAGATGTAACAAGGATTGCACAAATAATACAAATATGTTTGACCTTGTCAAGAAACAAGGTGAAACTAATGCAATAAAATCTTCTAGAAAGTGTATGCAAATATGAAACTTGTTCATTTTTATGAGACTACCTTAAATATTATGTGTAGATGCATAAATCAGCAAATAAGAAATAAAATCAACAAGCCAAGGTAACATGGGATTTACGTGGAAAAATCCTTTCAGGAAAAACTCCAGTAGAGAAAGAGGACAATTATGTATTAATCTTCAATTATACGATACAATATCAACACACTAACACTCCAACTTTGACAACATTTCAGTAGCACCTATATACATGTAAAACAATACTCTGAATCCACTATCTCATACTCTCAATAGATAGGCAAGGAGAGAAGCCAAAACCACAAATGGTTTTACCAAAACAATATACCAAAATTATGGTATGATGCAAAAAATCTCATACCCAACTTGGAGAGTATCTGTTGAAAATAGTAAATTAATCAATCACTTCACATGGGCTAAATCAATAAATCCCCAAATAGAAAATGTTACTGTTGTAATGTCATAAATTGCATACCCTACAATTTCATGTTATATCTTGCACCCACCTTAATATCCCCTCATGTAGGTCAACTTAAGTTCATCTTCCCTAAATCAAATTATTTCTAAAATATGTATTGGATAGTTATCCTCACATTTTTTTGCACCCTAATGCCAATGCTAGGTCCATTAAATCCCAAGACATATGCACGATGTGCTGGCATCCCATGTTGTAGAACTCCACAAAGTGTATGTTAAATTACATCTAGTTGCCTCATGATGACCACTAGTAGTCTAAAACATCTATAGATGTGCCTGGCTATTTTTAGCATGATTTCCTGAACCAAATCCAAAGGAATCTAGAAAATTGGTAAATGATATTAGTTACTAGAAGAAACAAAAAAGGTAATATTTTTAATTAAAAGCTCTCTAGAGAGACACCATGAAAATAACAAAAAAATCTAAGTATTCTCTATAGTTTCAATCATCTTCAAGCTTTGCATGTTTTACTAGTGTAGCTTTGAGGTAGAGACAGTTTCTAGAAAGAATCTCTATTAGAGGTTCCCATCTCTGCATCCCATTTTGTAGGTTCAAACTTGAGGAAAGATTAGCTTGTAAGAGAAGCTTAAAGGTTGGAGTTTCTCCTAGGGATTCCTCTTTGTTGTTTGCACCATTTTCTAAAAGATCATCTTTATTAAACATTTCAGTAGGTACCATATACATTTTATCTCTTAAATCTCTTTGCAAACTTCATAGGAATAAAGTTCCTTGAGAGCCCTACATTCTGTGATCAAATTCAAAATAGAAATAGAAGTGGCTCCTTGGTGAATCTCTACCTCTCCATTGAGCATTATCTTACGTTTGTTATTAGTACAAATCCCATTCATTCAGCCAATCCCATTACCTTTTACCATTTTCCATCTTTGTCATTTGAGCACTAGGCCTAGTATTCCTCCCTATAGACTAGAGAGGTACTCCTAGCATCTTTTGTCACTATATATCCATTCCTAGACACACTTAGGATAGGTGCACATAGTTTTCCATCATCTTTATCATTTGGCTATTTGTGGAGGTTGAAAGACCAAAGTAGGGCCTTGACCATTCCTGGCAATCTCCAAAGTAGTCCCAACTTTCCTTTTGGTCCTACTATAACAAGGTCATTTGAAGAAAATCAAATGCATAAAGGTTTTCATGCATTTAATTTATCATTTTTGTAGACTCTATCATTTATTATTTACTTGATTTATTTGTCAATCTAGATATTATGCATATGTTTTTCCCATATTTCATTGTGTAGTTTTATTGTGAAATCACACGGGTAGAATAGAAGTTCAGTAGGAAGGTACAAACTATAACTTCTTGACCCTATTGTTTGTACTGCAGTATATAGATGACAGCGAGATGTGCTACTATCCTTGGTTGAGACTCCCTCCTCTTAGTGGAAGGTTTTATTTTCATTACTATTTAGTGATCAAGTCTCATTTTTGTGGTTTAATCATTCTATTTTCTATAAAACTACAAAATTAGTTATAACAATAGATATTATTTGTAGATTCGGATTAATCTTGAATAATTTAATCTAGTTTGCAAGTCAGCTTTCTATTATGTATTGGAAAGGAATTAAGTAAGAGCTCTTTTTCCTCATCCACAATTACAAAGGCATCTTTCATTAATAACTTCCACTCCGAGTCAATCCTAATGCCTAGAGTTGGGAATATGCATTAAATGAGTCTAAAGTAAAAAATAATTACCACTATAGTGCTCTACCTTCTTCATGAATGCATATGACAACTAATCCCAAGAATCTAGGGAATCTAAATACAAAATAAATTCTCCAATTATATACTAAGCATCCAAGGACACTTTCCAAGTTTTGGAGACACATAAAGTATACATAGGATTGCAAGGTAAATGGCACCTTAATCCTAACAAACACTTCAGAGAATAACACATAAATATGAATACAGATTTTTCCATAACATAATGCTTCTTTAGTGATTACAAGATATATGCTTCCACAATATGTTAGAAGCTTCATAAAAAAATATGTTGCCAGTACCAAAATATATGTTGAAATCTAAATAAATCTTTGAAGTACAAATAGAACATCTCTATGAGATTGCCCCTAAGAAATCAAAGGGTTTTCATCCTTTAATCTCCAAGAAATCAAAGGGGATTCATCCTCTAATCTCTAGAATCCAAAGTTTTTTGTCCTTAAATATTATAATTGATCAAAAGGCTCAAATTGTGACAAAAAGGACTAAATAATTGGTAACAATCTCAAAGGCAACCAAGCATCCCAATATATAGCACAAATAGGGCACAAATTCCAATGCCCCATTTTCCCTCTTAAAGATAGCAATTAAAATATTGATAGGACTCCCTCAAAATAATAGTACCACTTTCTCTTGTAACTCCTCATTGATTACTTCTATTTCCCCAACCCATGACCTCTTTATTAAAATATTAAATTATATTGTTATTAGGAAAATAATGATAGGTCCCACATAAACTAATTATATAAAAAGGGACATTACAGGTTTTCCCTTCCTAAAACTAATTTCCCACAAGCAACATAGAGTTGGGTGCTCAAGAATCTTTGGTCCCTTCTGTGTATCATCTTTTATGAGTAGGTTCCCCTAATAAACTAGGTATTCTATGATTGTTCTAGTTTTAAGCTTCTTCACCCATGTTGTTTTGATGGTATTTGACACCAGAATGAGCTTCCCTTCATCATCTAAGGGTGGAAAATCAGCTAATAGGGTTGAAAGGCTAGAGTTATGTCCCACTTTTGGCCAATAAAACAATTTTAGGTGAAACTGATTCACCTAAAGACTTTTTTATTGAAATTGTTTCACTTGAAACTATGTGGCACCTATATGGCACAAAGGGTTTCTATAGCAACTCTTTCACTTAAAAACTTTAAATTGATATAAAAATTAAAATTGATATCAATATGTAGAGAAAGATTTCAACTAAAACCTTTTTGGGTGAAAGTGTTTCATTTGAAATTCTTTTTCTCGAAATGACCGAGTTGGTAGTCGAACCCTCTTTTAGGGAAAAATTCAACAAAAGTGGATTTTCAACTCCACATTTATCTAACCAAGCATATTTTCATGAAATTTTAAAAATACCCTTTTGTAGGGCTCAAATCCTAGGATTTGAAAAAAATAATAATTTAGTTTTATTGTTATTTTTAAAACTTACTACAAGTAGGTTATTATAATCAAATATAAAGCTAATCATCTTGCATGCAGATTTTCATTTCTGAACATTCCTGAATACTTTGCAAGAATTGGAACAATTCGAGAGGCATTTGCAGTTCACTTTGTTCATCTAGATGAATAAACCTTATACTCATTTTTCCATTGGGTTCTGTCTGCATATCCATTAAATATCTTATGTACTTTTTGGGCAATTAAAAAATGATGGGATCCTCTATCCCTATGGTCACTAACATCTTAAGTTCCTTTTAGAATTCTCCCTCACTCACCGCATCATTGTTTGGGAGTCTTCCAACCATTTCTATTTGTACTAAGGGTGCTTGCAACTCACCTACATCATTAGATTGTACTGAGGTCGAGGCAAAAGGTTTCTCATGGTTTTGAGGAGCTAGGAAGGCTCTTTGTGAAATCTCTAGAACATTTGTTGATTCGTTGTCTATGGAGTTTGTTTTTTCTTGATAATGAGCCTTTACTTCCGTAGGTGGTTTCAATGGTGTGTAAGAGTCCTAAGAAGGTGAGATTGGTGTGTACAAACCATCATTCTCTTGTGTTTTTAGTATATCTCACTAGGTGTCATTTCCTTTGGTGGCGTTAAAGGAGTATAACTTTTAGAAGTATCCTCCTTAGGATCTAAGAAGGCATGTGGATCTACTTCGTTTAAGTCCAATGTCTTTGTTTCAAACTCAAGCCACTCTGTCTGATAGGATTTTTCTCCTATGCACGGGAAAACGTGATTAAATTGCTCATCTTTTGAGGATACGTTGATAGTGAGAATCTCTAGAGGAAATTGACGAGATCCATCTTTCTCCAACCACTCCATGATTTTTATCATCATTTCCTTTGGGATGATTTCCTTTTGTTTTGATGATTCCCCTTTCTCAAAGGTTCTTATTTTCGTATTTTTTACAATTTTGGTAGGCATTTATGTCCTTTTAATTAGTATTGATTGAGGTGTTGGACCTGGGATAGAAATCTTGTTTGTTGGAAGCGTGTAATCAATTGGGATCCCTATCTTTTTAGATGCATCAGTTTTAAGCATACTGAAGGGTTTTGGGTCCCCTTTTGCGACATAAACTTTTCCAAGGTGTAAGAATCTAACCTCCTAGAATAGTGTGGAAGGTACAACCTTCATTCAATGTATCCATGGTCTTCTAAGTAGTAAGTTATACTCGGTATCTTTTTTTATGACACAAAATGTCGTAGGAATCATTTTCAGCCCTAAGGAAACAAGTAATGTGATCTTTCCTATCGTGGAATCTTTTAAGTTGTCGTATCCTCTCAAAGTGTCCTAAGACTATCTTGTAGAGATGTAGTGATATTAGTATGCCCATATCCCATCCTTTCTAATGGGGAAAACAAAACTATGTTCATGGCAGCCCCATCATCAATTAAAGTCCTTTTATGCCTGTATCATAGATCCACACTTGCAAGTATAGAGCAATATCTCCCTTATTAGTTAGATCTGCCTCAAAAGGCATTTTCATAAGATCAAAGAAAAATCTTGGGTCTTTCAGTTCAACATTGGGTGGATTTACGTCAAAGTCAATCTGATTTATTTGTTCACTAGGTAGAGGAGTGATCTGGTCTAGATACCTTAATCCAATTGCTTTCAAAAGTGTTGAATGATGAGATGGGGAATTCTTGAGAAGATCTATGAATGATATGTGAACATATGTCTTCTTCAAATCCTCAATCAATTCATAAGGTCCAATTAGAGTACGGATCAGTTCTACTACCGACTCTGCCCCCTCATGAGTTTCTTCTTTTTGTTCATTATTGAGTTCATTTTCTTCATCATGCAATATTTTGACCAATTCTAACATCCTGGTATCTCTTTTTGGTCCTAATTGAGCTAGGATATTTTTTTGATGGTCTTAGTCATTGTATCTTGATTACTTGTTTCAACATTGTTGTGATTAGGAAAAGAATCTTAAAAAATCTTCATGTCGACACTTTGTGGAGTAATGGGTACATGTGTCTGTCTTAGATATTTTTATTCTTAGGTGTTACTTCTTGTGATTTCAATGTTACATCCCCAACTTATGATTTAGCATTAATCTTATTTTGTGTAGTAATAAGGAGGATTAACCATAGTCTAATGATTAGATATTGTGGAAATATCTTAATTAAGCTTTGATTATGATTACTAACTAATGTTAGTTAGACATGAGATTACAAGCTCATATGATTATTTAATTATCATGAATTTCAAATCAGATGATGATGCATTGATCATGATTTTATGATGGTGAGTCTGAATAGGAAAGTAATCATCCTTCGAAGATGGAAGGAGAGTATCATCCAAGAGGAAGAGATAGATGTCGGGGAATGGGGTCAATTGCCATCTAAGTGTTAGACATTATGTCCTTGCAAACTTGTGTAGGTTGGCATAAGTTACGCTTCTTTTTGAATAGTTGATTTCCTTTTGTGTCATCTTGTCGATTTAGTCATTTCGACAAAGTTACATCAACTCAACCCAATGACATTCTTGGAATGTCAATGTGAGTCGAGAGCAAGTCTTGCTTTTTCTTAGAGCATGTTCTTATCACTCTAAATATTTTCAAATTGGGATTACGAATCCATTATTCTTGGTCTATTATGATTTGGGTTCTTAGCGAAGAAGGGAGAGTGGTGCTCGATCCCTAAATCGCAAGTTGACTCTATCTCCATGAAGGAGGTGATGTTTGAAAATGACATTTTGGTTAGTATTTGTTTTCGCAAACATCTAGTAGATGCATGAAATAGTATTATACTATAAGTATATAAATTTGATGTGTAATATCAAACTATGTTATTGTGTTTATTTTTGTTATAGTCAGCATTATATCTAATGGGAGCGTGGAGCTCACCATAGCCTTGCAGGTGTCATTTTGCGCAGGCTTCTTAGAGGTAGTTGGTCAAGTGGAGAAGCCACTCCCACCACCTTATTTAATGGTGGTAGTTCTCCATGATAATAGGCATGCATGTGGAGAGGAGGTAATACCCTAGAGTCTTCTAAGAAGATTATGTTTTTGTTTTTTCATTTTGAGGGGGGTTAGAGTTTTTATCAAGTTTTCTTGGGAGAAGAAAGGGAGAAGGAGAGCTATCGCTCTGCACTAGAAAGACTTCTAGGGAAGGACAACGGAGTTCAAGCTGAGAATACTTCATTTGTAAATGACTATACTCAGGTAAAGAAAGCTATTTTATGTGCATTAAGGGTCACAATTTGCTATTATATTGAGCTCCCATACATGCATGTCGTATGGAACCATACTTTTATGACTATTTCTATGGTATCTTACCACTATTATATGCTTAGCAATAGCTCGAGGCCTTACAACCGAGCTTGTAACTTGAAATGTATTTTCTCTGTTTGAGGCTCATGGCCTAAGGCCGAGCTATATTGCAATAGATATTCCTGACTGTGTTTGTACTCATGGCCAAGGTTGAGCCATATTGCAATAGATATCTTTGACTATGTCTGTGCTCAAGGCCTATGGTCGAGCCAAATCCATATTAAATTCCTTCATGTGACATAGTTCAAGTCCATGGAGGCTGAGTGACCTTACAATGAAATCTTTATCATAGCTCAAGGCCATGCAGGCCGAGCGGCATTGCTTTATATTCCTTATCGCAATCTTTATCACCATTTGAGGCCATACAGGTAGAGCAACATTAAACTATACCCTTTATTGCACCACTAGTTTGAGGCCATACAGGCTGAATGGCATTGTATGACATTCTTTATTATGCTACATCTCAAGGCCAGTGTGGCCGAGATTTTAATTTTTATACTTTTTAACTGTGCTAAAAGCTCACGACTATGAAAGCTAAGCTATTTAGCATTGTTTGCCTAGTTATATTTATAGCTCTTGACCATGAGGTCCATGTTAAACACTTCAAACAAATACCACACTGAGGCTCGAGGCCATCATGGTTGAGCCCTTGCATCATCTTCAACATGTATACATCGATTAATGATGACTATGTTTATGGCCAATATGGCCTTAGCAAGTCAATGTTTAAAGCACTCAACCAAAAGATGGCTCAACTTGTATAAAGGTCGAATGTGGTTTAATAAGGGTATAATTATTAAGACTGTGGTTATACTAAGTGGCAGCTTGCATGCTAGCCAAGTCACTAGAAATGAATTGATCTATTAATGATAACTACCCTCTATTTTATTAAGTGAGATTAGAGATACTACCTAAGCTCATAAGGGTAATTGTTTCAAGTATGTGCCTAATCGGTGTTGCCATTGATGTCAACATATCAGTGTTGTCATTGGTGTCAACTATGCTCTTGATTTTGATGCTTTCTTGGTTGCCTATGTAATTTGTAAGTTATCCTGATATTGCATTTCCAAGTGCTTTTGAGAAAATTTGCTCCTCCAGTAGAAATAGTGTAGAAGAGAGTATCTTTGCTTACAGCAGAATAGTCAAATAGTTTGCTCCACATTTCCTATAGAATGAATATCTTTGCCTACAGATTGGAAGTTATTTAAAGGCATGTATGAAGATTCTATGTTCCAATTTTGAGCCTCCGATATGAAGATTTGAGAGATTTATGTTCACCAGAGTAGAAACTATTTTTTTCTATACATTCGGTGTTGACAGGGAGAAAATATTTTGCTCTGCATTCCTCCGTATTGAAGTTTCAGAGTCTGCGGTTCTAGAGTTAAGTATGAATTGATGATAAATGCCTTCAACTCCAATGGTTCATGATTTGGTGGTCCGCAAGCGATCTTTTTTTATGGGAGTAGTTGATAGTGTTGTTTATGTGCTCAAGTTTGAAGACTCTTCTTGCCAGAGTGGTTAGAGATGATGTAGTTGTTCCTGGTGATTACAATGTGCTTGTCGATGTCTCTTGATCATGTTCCTACCTTTGGATTGGTCCATAGAAATTTGGATCGTGGATGAAGACTGTTCTTAGAAGACTTAGTGCTAACACCAGTCTTGGCCGACTTGGTTGTTTTCACTTCTTGCAGAGATACATCAAAGATTGTGGAAGTGCGTCATGGCATGGGAGATTGCATTTGAGTACCAGCTAAGGCAAAACATGATCCACATACATCTTTCCCTTAGCTAATTGTGTTTAGGTCCAGACCTATTTCTATACATGCTTGTAATGCCGACCTTAGAGATTGTTCCAATGGTTGATGAATGTAATGCTAACCTTGATGTACATTCCAAGGTTGATGATGTGTACAAAAATATATAATGAAGTTGCAAAAATGATGTCCGTGTGTGAAAATGCAAAGATAAGTGAAAAAGTTTAAGAAGAGCAGAGCAGAGGAGTTATATTGTGTTTCAATTGAACTGAACCCAGGCATGGAGTAGATGCTATCAAATCAGTTCATCAACTCTTGGCAATGAGCCACCCCTTGGCAGTGATCCAATCTTGGTAGTGAGCCGATCTTGGCATTGAGCCCTAACATTTGCAGTGAACATTTTGGGTAGTGAGACCTAAGGCAGTGAGCCTCTATTTTTTGGTATTACTATAACATATTTATCTTTGTGGGCTAACACCCACTATGGTTTTTCCCTTATAGGGTTTTCCACATAAAAATCTGGTGTCACATGTGTTGATTATCTTGTTGTGTTGAAGTTTCTTGTTTCATGTTTTCATGATTAATCTAAATAACATTAAACAAGTGTTTGATGTGTTAATGCTCATAAGTGGTTAAAGTTTTAGAGACAAATGATTCACCCCCCCTCTCAATTATCTGGTACATTTCAACAATTGGTATCAGAGCAAGGCTCCTCAAAAGAAAGCCTAACAGCTTGAGGAAGATCCAGGATGTCTTAATACAAGAAGGAAGCTCCATAGTTTGATGGAATGAATTATGCTCTCTGGAAGGTGTGAATGAAAATCAATCTCCTTTGTCTTGGCTATACAGTCTGGCAAGCGATAGAGATGAAGTATACCATGCCTCAGAATGGTCTAACAACTGAAGATGAAATCAAAGAATATGAGTTAAACATAAGAGCGAGAGATGCTTTGTTAAGTGCTTTATCTAACACTAAGCTGGTAAAGGTCATGGATCTGGAAACTACTCATGACGTCTAGAATAAGCTAAAAAATCTATATGAAGGAGATGCATCTATGAAAAGAGCCAAATTGCAGGGCCTGAAAGAGAAATATGAGGGTTTAAAAATGAGTGAAGATGAGAAAATAACAGCCTTCATGCAAAAGGTATGGGAGGAATTGTTGATGAAAAGGAAATTGTGATGAAAATTCTTAGGTCATTACCTAAGTCCTACAGTCACAAGGTAGCCGCAATTGAAGAAGTAATGGTTGTGCAAGATGTCAATAAAGATCAGTTGCTAGGAAAGCTTACAGCTTTTGAGATGAGAAAGTTTGGTGATGCCCTGCCGAAGGTTGAGACTACTTTCAAAGCCAGTACTTCTAAGAAGATCTCCAGAGATGAAAAGTACAAAGTGGAGCTTATTGATGACCTTGATGAAATTGAAGAAAATTTTGTTGACGGAATGCAAAGAGGTATCGGTAAGTTCAAAGGCAAATTACCTTTCAAATGTTTAACATGTGGTAAAGTAGGTCACTATGCCTCTAGGTGTCTGGAGAGAATTGAAAGGAATAGAAAGAAATTTGAAAGTAGACCTAGAGTTCCAAAGAAATGCTATTATGTTAGAGATCTTGATGATGAAGGTGTGATAGATGATGAATCTGATGATGCTAGTACTAGTGTAAATGAGCACTTGTTTATTGCAATTAAAGAAGAACCTATGTCTACTAATCTTGCTAGTTGTGTAAAGGAAGAAAAACTAGTGGAAGAAAGTGCTTTGGATGTTCAGGTTGAGAAAGATAATGATGAATAGGTTATTGACTGTGGATGCTCACATCACATGACTGATGCCAAAAGTAAGTTTGTAAGTTTGGAAAACTATGATGGTGGACTAGTTAGGTTTGGAGATGATACAACTAGTAAGATTTGTGGAAAATGATCTATTTCTTTTGATGGGAAGCACAATACTGATGATGTTCTATATGTGAAGGGTTTAAAGCACAATCTTTTGAGTGTTGGTCAGATGTGTGACAAAGGTTATGATCTGAGATTCAAGGACAGTGGATGCAAGATCATGGAAATCTCTAGAACAGTGATTGCTACTGGTAAGAAGACTAAGGGTAATGTTTATCATTTGAAAGGAACTAATGACTACTATTTGTTAGCTCAAACTGATGAGAGTTGGATGTGGCATAGAAGAATGTGTCATATCAATTTTGACAATTTGGTGAAGATGAGCTCTGCACAGGCTGTTAGAGATCTACCTAAGCTTGTGAAGCTTGCTAATACCATTTGCGAGGAATGTCAATTTGGAAAACAAACAAGAACAAGTTTCAAAAGCAAAGAATAATTATCTGCTAGATTGTTGGAGTTGGTACATATAGATCTTTGTGGCCCCACAAGAATAAGAAGTCTGCAAGGAGAAAAGTACTTTATGTTGCTTATTGATGACTATTCTAGAATGACTTGGGTAACTTTCCTAAGAGAAAATTTAGAAGCCCTAGACAAGTTCAAATCTTTCAAGGCAATGGTTGAGAATGAGTTGGAGTTGAGAATCAAGTGCTTAAGGTTTGATAGAGGAGGTGAGTTCACATCAAATAAATTCAACATTTTCTATGAAGAACAAGGAATAAAGAGATAGTTGTCTGCACCTAGAACTCATCAGCAGAATGGAGTTTTTGAAAGGAAGAATAGGATAGTTCAAGAAGTTGCCAGGACTATGTTAAAGGAAGCTGACCTACTAGAAGTGTATTGGAGAGAAGCCATACATAGTGTTGTATATATCCTAAACAGAGTTCAAGTCAAAGGTAGCAACTCTAAAACTCCTTATGAATTATGGTATGGAAGAGTTCCTACAGTGAAGTATTTCAAAGTATTTGGTAGAAAATGTTATATCAAAAGAGAACAAGAACTAGGTAAATTTGATGCTAGATGTGATGAAGGAATCTTCCTTGGGTATTCTACTAAGAGAAAGTCCTATCGGTGCTACAACAAGAGACGGAAAAAGATCATTTAAAGTGCTAATGTAAAGGTTGATGAAGAAAAGGAAAGAATGTCAGAATCAAGTGGATATGAATTAGATGAACCTGTTGTTGTGATAAATGAAGAAAAAGTTGAACAAGAAAACATTCAAGATGAAGAAGAGACTCCAGAAAGTGTTGTTAAAACTCCTAGGTATGTAAGGATCAATCATTCTGAAGATCAGATTATAGATGACAAGAACAAATGGCTACTGACAAGGAAAAGAGCTACTGAAGAATATGTAAACTACTATTTCCTTTCCAAAGTTGAACCTAAACCTATGAATGAATCTTGCCATGATGAAAATTGGGTAAAAGCTATGGAAGAAGAATTGATGCAGATAGAAAAGAATCAAACTTAGGAATTGGTCCCTACACCTACTGATAAGAATGTGATTGGAACTAAATGGGTTTTTCAAGAATAAGCTGAATGAGAATGGTGAAGTAGTTAGAAACAAAGCAAGGATAGTATGCAAAGGATATTCTAAGGTTGAAGGGATAGATTTTGAGGAGACCTATGCTCTTGTGGCAAGAATTGAAGCAATCAGAATGTTTTTGGCATTTGCTACATTGAAAGATTTTAAAGTGTATCAGATGGATGTTAAGTCTGCATTCTTGAATGGTGAGATCGAAGAAGTCTACATTGAACAACCAGAAGGATTCAAGTTATCAAACCAAGATGACATGGTGTGCGGATTGAAGAAGGCCTTGTATGGACTGAAACAAGCCCCCAGAGCCTAGTATGCAAGGTTAGACAAATATTTGTTGCAATTAGGGTTTAGTAAAGGCACTGCAGATAGCAATCTGTTTTTCAAAATCAATGATAATTAGATCCTAATTGTTGTAGTCTTTGTTGATGACATTATCTTTGGAGGCAATGAAGGTATGTGCATGAAGTTTGCAGGGGAAATAAAAAATGAGTTTGAGATGTCTATGTTTGGTGAAATGAATTTATTTTTGGGTCTGCAAATCAATCAATCAGATAAAGGAATCTTCATATCTCAATCTAAGTATGTGAAAGAGTTGTTGAAGAAGTTTGGGATGGAGGACTCTAAACTGGTATGTACTCCCCTGGCGACTAGCTGCAAGTTGAACAAAACTGGTGAATCACCCAAGACTGATCAGAAAACATATAGATCCATGATTGGAGGATTACTTTATCTAACTCAAACTAGACCTAACATAATGCATGCAGTGTGTCTTGTGGCGAGATTTTAGGAAGATCCAAGAGAATCACATGTGATGGCAGTTAAGAGAATCCTAAGGTACTTGAAAGGCACATCAGATCATGGCTTATGGTTTCCAAAAGATAATGATTTCACTCTCAATGCCTATACAGATGTAGATTGGACCAGAGATGTTGATGACAGGAAAAGTACAAGTGGAGGTGCTTTCTTTTTGGGCAATAGATTAGGTTCATGTTTGAGCAAGAAGCAAGATTCAATTTCCTTATCTACTACAGAAGTAGAGTATATTGCAGCAGCATGTTGTTGCACTCAAGTGTTATGGATGAAGAAGACATTAAAGGATGTAAGAGTTGTGTATAAAGATCTAATTGCAATCTTTTGTGACAATACAAGTGTTATAAACATTTCAAAGAATCCAGTGATGCATTCAAGAACAAAGCATATATCTATAAGGTGTCACTTTTGGAGAGAGAAGGTGACAAAGAATGAAGTTAAGATGGAATATGTGTCTACAAAGGATCAGATTGCAGATATTTTCACTAAACCTTTGCCTAAGGATACTTTTGAGTATCTCAGAGAAAAGTTAGGGGTTATTACCCCTCCTGCTCTGAACTAAGATGCATAGGAATGTATCAATCTAGTGGTGCCTAGAGTTTCATTCATTGATCTAGGTTGATGTTTTGAGAGCTACCTCTTAGGGAGAGTAGCTAGAGTTCCTGATAATAATTAGTAAGTATTGATATCAGAGAAGTTTCAGTTTGATCAGAGTAGCAGAGTGCAAGTATGTGCCATTTGCCATTGATGTCAAAGGGGGAGAGAAATCATGTGAAAAAATCAGGGGGAGAAAGAGTATAGATGTATAAAGAGAAAGGGGGAGAAACTTGTCTTGATGGTCTTTACAGTTTTTGACATCATATGTTGCCATCAATGAAAAAGGGGGAGATTGTTGCAAGTATGTGCCTAACTGGTGTTGTCATTGATGTCAACATATCAGTGTTGTCATTGGTGTCAACTATGCTCTTAATTTTGATGCTTTCTTGGTTGCCTATGTAATGTGTAAATGATCCTGATATTGAGTTTCCAAGTGCTTCTGAGAAAATTTGCTCCTCCGGTAGAAATAGTGTAGAAGAGAGTATCTTTGCTTACAGCAAAACAGTCAAATAGTTTGCTCCACATTTCTTGTAGAATGAATATCTCTGCCTATGGATTGGAATTTATTTAAAGGTATGTCTAAAGATGTTATGTTCTAAGTTTGAGCCTCTCGTATGAAGATTTGAGAGAGTTATGTTCACCAGAGTAGAAACTATTTTTCTATACATTCAGTGGTAACAAGGAGAAAGTATTTTTCTATGCATTCCTTCGCATTGAAGTTTCACAGTCTGCGGTTCTAGAGTTAAGTCTAAAATGATGATAAGTACCTTCAACTCTAATGGTTCATGATTTGGTGGTCTGCAAGCGATCTTTTCTTTATAACAGTAGCTAACAGTGTTGTTTATGTGCTCTGGTTTGAAGAATCTTCTTAACAGAGTGGTTAGAGATGGTGCGGTTGTTCCTGGTGATTACTGTTGCAAGTATGAGGTAAACCAGTGTTGTCATTGATGTCAACATACTCATATTGTTTTGACAAGAAGGATTCAATGAGCAGTGTGCTGAGGATATTGAGAAAATTAGCTTCAGTTAGAACAGTAAAGAACAATGATGAAAAGAAGGCAAATGTACTGTATAGGATGTGAACCGGAGGGTGCGGATTAAAAAGTTTGTAGATATGAGTCTTGATATGCTTCAGTTAAGATTTCTGAGGTCCACATGAAGATCTGAAGGAGTTGTGGCTGTCAGTGTAGAATCGGTTCCGGCAAGTATTCAGAGGTGACAGAGGATCACAAAAAGGTCCGGTGAGGTCCGAAACTGTATAATCCTAATTTACGGATTGGAAGGAGTCTTTAGGATGTCCTTGTGATGTGCCATCTCGAGTTGTGTATGATTTGGAGGTCCGGAAGTACCTCTTGCACTATGACAGTAGCGACAGACAGTGTTCTTGAAGTTCCGGATAAGGAGGATAAGAGATTTCAGTAAGTAAAGGAAATGCGGACGTACCTGGTCATTCAGGCAGGCTTGTGAAGGTTCTTGGATCATGTTGAGGTTGTGTTGTTGGTCCGCATTGACAGTAGAGCCCGGAATTGAAGATATTCTTCCGGATGAAGTTTTTGCTTTGTTTAGCCAACCGGATGAGTTGTTCATCCTGTGAATGTTCTTATGGTGGCTGACCGGATGTGTTATTCATCTTGCAGATATTCTTATGGTTGATTGCCGACTTAGATGATTGTTCCTAAGTCGATGTCTTGTATAAATAAAGGTTTGTGAGTTCATTTTGATGTGTGATGTGAGCGGAAAAAGGGGGTGTAGCAAAGAGAAGTGCAGAAAGCAGAGCAGATGTTTCTGAGCTTAATGGAACTAATCCGGACATGGTAAAGATGTCATTCTCCAGTTCAAAGACTGTGATTCTTATCACTTTGTAGACAGTGTGTCTCCTTGTAGGCAGTGGGCCTCTTTGTGAGCAGTGTGCTCGGGCAGTTAGCCCTAATTGGCAAGTGCCATTTTGTATTTCCTTATTCTTCTAATAGAGAATAATCTTTGGGTTAATCACCCCATGGTTTTCTCCCTTAACCGGGTTTCCACGTCAAAAATACTGTGTCATGTGTTTCTTATTTCATGATAATGTTTGTTTGTTTAATTCAATGCTGCTTTGATTAATAAGAAAGATCAAAAGAAGAAACAATTAGGATAACTGATTCACCCCCCCCCTCTCAGTTATCAACAATTGGTATCAGAGCCAAGTTCCTCTGAAAGAAGCTTAACTGCTTGAGGAGATCTAGAATGTCGTCATACAAAAAGGATAGTCCGAAGTTCGATGGAACCAATTTTACTCTCTGGAAGGGTCGCATGAAATGTCACCTGGAATGTATGGGAAAAGCATACTTGGCCATGGTTTCAAGACCATATGTACCTCCACAAGGTGGTCTGACAACTTTGAATGAAATCACAGAAGCTGAAAACAATCTACGGACCAAGGAAGCTCTTCTAAGCGCATTGAATGACTCGGATCTCTCAAATGTTATTGACCTACCAACTGCATATGAGATCCTGACTAAATTGGAACTTCTGTATGAAGGAGATGAGTTTGTTAAAAGTGCAAGGTTGCAAAGTCTGAAAGGGAAATTCAAAAGATTGAAGATGAGAGATGATGAAAACATCACTACTTTTATGCCAAGAGTGAATGAACTAGTGTGTGGAATTAGAAATGCTGGTGGAACTCTGGATGAAAATGAGATAGTTTGCAAAATCCTTAGATCCCTTCCTGCTGCCTACAAAATCAAGGTTGCTGCAATTGATGAATTCAGAGCCCACACAACCGTCATAAGAGAACAATTGGCTGGCAAGCTAGCTGCATTTGAAATGACCGAGTTTGGAGATGATCTTTCTAAGACTGAATCTGCTTTCAAAGCCAGTACCTATGTGAAAGGCAAACAGAGAATTGATCCGGGAGAAAACTCTTCAAGGAAGATGACATGGTATGATCAAGCAAGAAGAGACATGGAAGAAGAAGAAGCAGAAATAGCTCAACTTGAAGCCCTCATTGCAAAAAGACTACCAAGAGGATCCGGTAAGTATGAAGGAAAACTACCCTTTAAGTGCTTCAACTGCAATAAGATTGGTCATTTTGCTTCAAGATGTCCAGAAAGATCTGCAAGGTCTAATACTAACAGACAAAGGTTTCAAAAGAATTGCTATTATGTTCATGAAGAAGATGAAAATGAAGGAGTAACAGATGATGAATCAGAACTAGGAAGCAAATCCGGAAATGAGTGGGTGTTTATTGCCATCAAGGAAGAAGATTCAATACTCTCTGAATCTGTCAATCACAAAGTTGTTGAAAAAGCTTTGGCTGCTCAAGTGGAAGAAAAGGATGATTGGGTTATTGACAGTGGATGTTCTCACCATATGACTGGTGACAAGAATAAGTTCTTGAATTTGGAAAGGTATGAAGGAGGAATGGTAAAGTTTGGTGACAATTCTGCTGGCAAAATCAGAGGCAAGGGAACTATTTCCTTTGATGGAAAGAGCAAAACAGGTAATGTACTATATGTTGAAGGATTGAAGCACAATCTTCTCAGTGTTGGTCAGATAGTAGACAAAGGCTATGATCTTCGGTTTAAGAATGGAAAATGTAGAATCTTTACAAGCTCCGGAACTGAAATTGCATCCGGTACTCAGACAAAAGGTAATATCTTTCATCTGGTTGGTTCAAATAAAAGTTGTTTGTTTGTTCAAATTGATCAGAGTTGGTTATGGCATAGAAGAATGTGTCATGTAAATTTTGATAACATCATCAAGATAAGCAATACTCAGGCTGTAAGAGATCTTCCAAAATTGATGAAACCTACAAATAGTTTGTGCAAAGAATGTCAGCTAGGTAAACAAAGCAGAGTCTCTTTCAAAAGCAAAGATCAGTCTTCTACCGGATTGTTGGAATTAGTACATACTGATCTCTGTGGTCCGACAAGAATCAAGAGTCTGCAAGGTGATAGATATTTCATGTTGTTAATTGATGATCATTCCTGGATGATGTGGGTTACCTTTCTAAAAGAAAAATCAGAAGCATTTGAGAAGTTCAAAATCTTCAAAGCTTTGTTTGAGAATCAAACCGGATTGAAACTAAAGTGTCTAAGGTCTGATAGAGGTGGTGAATTTACATCTGGAGAGTTCATTGACTATTGTGAGAAGCAGGGTATAAGGAGACAATTGTCTGCTCCTAGGACTCCACAGCAGAATGGAGTAGTTGAAAGAAAGAACCGGACCATCCAGGACGCTGCCAGGACAATGATGTTGGAAGCAAATGTTCCTCAGATGTTCTGGAAAGAAGCTATCAGCACTGTAGTCTACACTCTAAATTGAGTTCAAATCAGAAACAATACCGGTAAGACCCCCTACGAACTCTGGTTTGGCATCACTCCCACTGTGAAATATTTTAGAGTATTTGGTAGCAAGTGTTATATCAAAAGAGATGAAGATCTAGGAAAGTTTGATGCTAGAAGTGATGAAGGAATTTTCTTGGGCTACTCCACTCAAAGCAAAGCATACCGGTGTTACAATAAGAGACTGAGGAAGATGATAGAAAGCACTAATGTGAAAGTTGATGAAGGAATTGAGAAGCCCTCAAGATTTTATGAATCTGATGAAGATGACCAAGACAGTGTTCAAGGAACTCAATCCTCTCCGGTGAGACAGAGTCAGCCTGATCCGATAAATCAGGAAGAAGAGATAGGTTTGAATGAGCCTGATCAAGAAGCAGCAGTGCAGGATACTCCCAAAATTCCAAGGTATGTGACACTAAACCACTCTGAAGATCAGATCATAGGTGACAAAAGCAAAGGTGTGCAAACTAGAAGGAAAGTTGCTCAAAATCAAGATGAATGTTGTCTGATTTCAAAGATTGAACCTAAAACAGTAAATGAAGCCTGCAATGATGAACACTGGACTAAAGCAATGAAAGATGAATTAATGCAAATTGAGAAAAATCATACTTGGGATCTTGTTCCTAGACCTAGAGACAGGAATGTGATTGGAACCAAATGGGTCTTCCGGAACAAATTAAATGAAGCTGGTAAAGTAATCAGAAACAAAGCTAGATTGGTCTGCAAAGGCTACTCCCAAATAGAAGGAATTGATTATGAAGAGACCTTTGCTCCTGTGGCAAGAATTGAAGCAGTCAAATTATTTCTTGCATTTGCTGCCTTCAAAGACTTCAAGGTATATTAGATGGATGTCAAGTTTGCCTTCCTAAATGGTGATCTGGAAGAAGAAGTTTACATTGAACAACCGGATGGATTTCAATTATCTGACAATGATGATATGGTCTGTAAGTTAAAGAAAGCATTGTATGGATTAAAACAAGCTCCAAGAGCATGGTATGAAAGGTTGGATAAGCATCTTGTGCAGATTGGATTCAACAAAGGTACTGCTGACAGTAACTTATATTTCAAAATTGATCATGAAAACATTTTGATTGTTGAAGTGTTTGTAGATGATATCATTTTTGGAGGAAGAGATAGTATGTGCAAAACTTTTGCAAATCAGATGAAATGTGAGTTTGAAATGTCTATGCTTGGTGAAATGAATTTCTTCTTGGGTCTGCAAATTACTCAAACAAAGAAACGAATCTTCATTTCTCAGACCAAATATGTGAAAGAATTGTTAAGGAAATATGGTATGGAAGATTCAAAACCAATGAACACTCCCATGGCAACCGGATGTAAGTTGAGCAAAGATGATGACTCTCCAAAGGCAGATCAGACAATGTATAGATCAATGATTGGTGGATTGTTGTATCTCACTCAGACCAGACCAGATATAATGCAGGCTGTTGGTCTTGTGGCAAGATTCCAGGCTGATCCTAGAGAATCTCATGTTATGGAAATCAAAAGAATTTTTAGGTACTTGAAAGGAACAGTTGAGTATGGTCTATGGTACCCTAGAGATCCGGATTTCTCTCTTCATGCTTACACAGATGCAGATTGGGCAGGAGATGTAGATGATTGAAAGAGCACCAGTGGTGGAGCATTCTTTTTGGGGAAGAGATGGTTTCTTGGCTAAGCAAGAAACAAGATGCAATATCTCTGTCTACAACTGAAGCAGAATACATTGCAGTAGCAAGCAGTTGCACTCAAATCCTATGGATGAAGCAGATGCTAAGAGATATTAAAATTGAATATGCGGAGCCTATCACAATTTTCTGTGATAATTCAAGTGCAATTAATATTTCCAAGAATCCGATATTACACTCTAAGACTAAGCACATATCTATCAAGTTTCATTTCTTGAGAGAACAAGTGAACAAGGAAGAAGTCAGGTTGGAGTATGTTCCCTCCAAGGATCAGATTGCAGATATCTTTACTAAACCTCTTCCCAAGGACTCTTTTGAATATCTCCGGGAGAAGTTAGGGGTCATGGCCCCTCCGGTGATAAACTAGGATGCACTGATGTGCATCAGTCCGATGGATATCACAGTCACATCTTGTGATCCGGATTGATGATGGGGAGCTGCTACTAAGGGGGAGTAGCTAGTATGATTCTGATGTGTTAAAATTGCAAGTATGAGCCCTTTGCCATTGATGTCAAAGGGGGAGAGAAGACATGTGAAAAACAAGTAGCTGATGATCAAAAGGGGAGCAGTAAATGAGGAGAAGACATGTTGCTGATAGGGGGAGAAGTGACAGAAAGGAGAAGTTTCTTGTCTTGATGGTTTTTCACATCATATGTTGCCATCAATGACAAAGGGGGAGATTGTTGCAAGTATGAGGTAAACCAATGTTGTCATTGATGTCAACATACTCATATTGTTTTGACAAGAAGGATTCAATGAGCAGTGTGCTAAGGATATTGAGAAAATTAGCTTCAGTCAGAACAGTAAAGAACAGTGATGAAAAGAAGGCAAATGTACTGTATAGGATGTGAACCAGAGGGTGCAGATTAAAGGGTTTGTAGATATGAGTCTTGATATGCTTCAGTTAAGATTTCTGAGGTCCGCATGAAGATCTGAAGGAGTTGTGGCTGTCAGTGTAGAATCGGTTCCGGCAAGTATTCAGAGGTGACAGAGGATCACAAAAAGGTCCGGTGAGGTTCGAAACTGTATAATCCTAATTTACAGATTGGAAGGAGTCTTTAGGATGTCCTTGTGATGTGCCATCTCGAGTTGTGTATGATTTGGAGGTCTGGAAGTACCTCTTGCACTATGACAGTAGCGACAGACAGTGTTCTTGAAGTTCCGGATAAGGAGGATAAGAGATTTCAGTAAGTAAAGGAAATGCGGACGTACCTGGTCATTCAGGCAGGCTTGTGAAGGTTCTTGGATCATGTTGAGGTTGTGTTGTTGGTCCGCATTGACAGTAGAGCCCGGAATTGAAGATATTCTTCCGGATGAAGTTTTTGCTCTGTTTAGCCGGCCGGATGAGTTGTTCATCCTACGAATGTTCTTATGGTGGCCGACCGGATGTGTTATTCATCTTACAGATATTCTTATGGTTGATTGCCGACTTAGATGATTGTTCCTAAGTCGATGTCTTGTATAAATAAAGGTTTGTGAGTTCATTTTGATGTGTGATGTGAGCGGAAAAAGGGGGTGTAGCAAAGAGAAGTGCAGAAAGCAGAGCAGATGTTTCTGAGCTTAATGGAACTAATCCGGACATGGTAAAGATGTCATTCTCCAGTTCAAAGACTGTGATTCTTATCACTTTGTAGACAGTGTGTCTCCTTGTAGGCAGTGGGCCTCTTTGTGAGCAGTGTGCTTGGGCAGTTAGCCCTAATTGGCAAGTGCCATTTTGTATTTCCTTATTCTTCTAACAGAGAATAATCTTTGGGTTAATCACCCCGTGGTTTTCTCCCTTAACCGGGTTTCCACGTCAAAAATACTGTGTCATGTGTTTCTTATTTCATGATAATGTTTGTTTGTTTAATTCAATGCTGCTTTGATTAATAAGAAAGATCAAAAGAAGAAACAATTAGGATAACTGATTCACCCCCCCCCTCTTAGTTATCAACAATTACAATGTGCTTGTGGATGTCTCCTAATCATGTTCCTACCATTGAATTGGTCCACAAAGGGAAATTTGGATCGTGGATGAAGACTGATCCTAGACGACTTAGTGTTAACACCAGTCTTGGCTGACTTGGTTGTTTTCACTTCTTGCAGAGATACATCAAAGATTGTGGAAGTGTGTCATGGCATGGAAGATTGCATTTGAGTCCCAACTAAGGCATAACGTGATCCACAGTCATCTTTCCCTTAGCTAATTATGTTTAGGTGCAGACCTATTTCTATACATTCTTGTAATGCCGACCTTAGAGATTATTCCGATGGTTGATGAATGTAATGCAAACCTTGATGTACATTCCAAGGTTGATGATGTGTATAAAAACATGTAATCAAGTTGCAAAAATGATGTTTGTGTGTGAAAATGTGAAGATAAGTGAAAAAGTGTAAGAAGAGTAGAGCAGAGGAGTTATACTGTGCTTCAATGGAACTGAACCTAGGCATGGAGTAGATGCTATCAAATCAGTTCACCAACCCTTGGTAGTGAGCCACCCCTTGGCAGTGACCCCTAACATTTGCAATGAGCATTTTGGGTAGTGAGCCCTAAGGCGGTGGGAACTATTTTTTGATATTACTATAACATATTTATCTTTGTGGGATAACACCCACCATGGTTTTTCCCATAGCGGATTTTCCACATAAAAATCTAGTATCACATGTGTTGATTATGTTGTTGTGTTGAAGTTTCTTGTTTCATGCTTTCATGATTAATCTTTAAATAACAGTAAACAAGTGTTTGATGTGTTAATGCTTGTAAGTAGTTAAATTTTTAGAGACAACTGATTCACCCCCCCTCTTAGTTGTCTGGTGCATTTCAACAGTAGTAAGAGTCATCATTCATGGTAAAATTACACTAATTAACTAAGGCAAGGAATGCCTAGTATAGTATGAATATGATTCTACCTTATATGATAATTTATTTAGATGTTGTGAACCACAATAGACCTAGGATGGTAAATGTGGTTTGATTTGTGTAATGACTAAGAGTAGAAGGAGGTGGCAAGGAGTCACAAGTTCCTCGCTACAAAGGTAACTTAATTGCTTGAAACAAACCCGAGATGGGAGTCAATTGTCCTAGTATGGACTATGAATCGAACGGATCCCACTTACTTTAGACCTAGAGGGAAAGGTCAATTTAAACTTACTATAAGACATGAAAAATTACAAGTCGAGTCAGTGTGGTGGACATTCGACAACGTTCATGATAAAACGTCTATGTATGTAAAACTTTGGCCAAAGTAATGCATCTGTCTCTGCATGCATTGTCTATCCACAGTGCTCTAGATGGCATAATGGTCTCTAGTAGCATCATGCATAGTTAGAGGGAATATATAGTTGTGTGACCATGAGATATTATGAAGGACACAACACTGGATACTCAGATGGCTAACCTATCGATTCCTAATATCTATTCCTTTCGTGAAGGATTGGACCACTTCCAGGTAGGAAGGTGTGCGAGGGACCGCCAGTGTGTGGTTGGTGGAAAAGAACCTGGATAATGCTCTCCTTCCCAAGTATGAGACAAGCTGAGGCTTATGAAGATGGATGTCATTTGTTCCAGATACAGTGTTTTCTATTTTATGACTTGATGGTCAGTTGTAATGTATAATTTTGATATGTATAATGCCTTGAGCATAACTTGTACATGCATAGTGAAAATTATTCACTAAGGAAATGTATTTGATTATTAAAATTATAAGCTTCATTATATTATGTTTATACTATCATGCTTAATTGATGAAATGATATTGAAGCATTATTGTTTAACTTGAATTGGTTAATCAGGTGGTTAACTTATATCATGACTTAGTTAAATGATTATGTTAAATTTTGTGTATTATGGAATGAGATGTTACATACGGTATCAAAGCTACTGGGTTCAATACATGGACCTATGATCTCACTACACAGTGATTTTCTTTATCCAACATTAATGGTTGTTAATGCTTGGATGTTCTTATGCCAGAATGGTAAGATTAAGAACACCCAGAGTGAAGGTGACATAAAATAGATGTTACCTTAAGGTCTTGAGGGAGAAAGCCTCAAGAAGGAAAGGACTTGAATAGATTGGTTTCTTGGTAGGAGCATGGTTAATTGATGAGGATACCTTCGCTGATGTTGTTAAACGCATCAAGCAGGAGTTGAGAAAAGCAATTAGGATTGTGCTTCTAACTCTAATAATACATCACCAAAACCCTCTGCACCAGCTATGGAAAACAATCCTAAGGATTATGAGGTAACTAGGGAGGTTGTGGACGAGTACCTTTTTGTACGTCCACCTCCTAAAACTGAATTGATAAACCTCAAAGTTGAGAAATGAATATGGGAAGCTATCCCAGCTTGAAAATGACTTGTAGTAGCAAGGTGTATACAAAGTTTTGTAATTTTGATGGATTATATGTAATCTAATGAAAATTATAATGCATTTGAAAAAATTTAACAATCTTTCCTTTCTTGTTAAAAATTACATGAAAGAGAATAGATTCATGTTATGAATGGATTGAATGACATGGAAAAACTAATCCATGATTAATCTACAAACTTCAGGAAGAAGTAGATTGCAGCAAAGGTTCAGATTAGAACCAGGATGGGAGACATATAGGAAGAAGGATATCCTTTAGGGCACTCCAAATCTAAGCTTGACCAAATCCTAGTCTTGTTGAAAGAGACAAGAACGAGGGTAGGAACTCTTGAACAGGAGGTCAGGGGTCTACAAGGACCCAGACAGGATGCCTATGATGGGGGTGACGATGAGGAACATCATAATAACACCACCCAAAGTGAGCATGGAGAAAATAACTCTAAGGCTAGATAAGAAGTGGATAGAAGGAGCCCTATGGCTTTGGAACTATCCCGAGACATGAAGAAGATCATGCCTCCTAAATTTGATGGATCCGTAAGCAGAGATGTCGTGGAGGCAAGGCTTATAGAAATGGAAAAATATTTAAAACTATAATGAGACTACCAAAGTGGTATGGGGAGCATACCAGTTGGCGGGTGAAGCATCCACATGTTGGATGAATGAGAAAGTGGACTTAGTCTTGAGAGCTACAAGTCTAACTTGGGACAGGTTATGATACAGGCGCATTTTAGCCGGTTGTCACCGTACTGTGGAGGTGATAGATACCAGGTGTTATCCGTTGTATCTTAGGGTTAGTCAACTTTCACCAGTACCATACAAGTGATAGATGCCAGGAGCTACCCCATACCAAGATGGATCAAATTTTGCCAATGGCATGGAGGCGATAGATGTCAAGATCCACTGACTTGATGGTTTAGCAGGATGTGGAAATCTTCTTAATAGCCATAGGTGTTGTATGTGGTTATCCCTGTTCCTTAACCAGTTGACAAGGGTCATTGTACCTTATCATTTAATCATATTTCTTTTGTCAAATCCAGGGCAGTGTCCTTGGCTATCTGCAATTAGGAATCCTATAGTTTCCAATTTTATCTAACTAACTCTAATGACCTCTACGGATTTAAAGGAATTGATCTATTTGCTATGAAATGAATTCCAAGAATGTTGAAAACAAAATTAAATAGTAAATTACTTAAAGAAAGTCTATAAACTGAAACATACATTTATCTATGAAAATAGTAAATATCTTTTAAAGCAAAATCTGAAACAACAAAACAACAGTACTAGCCTTTTGCCTTGGTGGTGAGAGTGGGCCCTTGCTCCACACCCTTAGGGCTAAAGACTAAAGTAAAGAATCAGCACAAGAGAATGATATCACCACTCAATTCAGTCCAATTCCATCAGCTTTGTATTTAGCAAAATATTGATATCAAAATGAGATTACAGAAATTAGAAGAATAATCACTGTCCTTTTCTGCTACTTCTGTAAGTTTATATCTAAATCTATGATGAGAGATCATGCATCCTATTCTACTAGTTCATCTAAGAGATAACATCAATCTCTTTATTCTACTAATAGTCTAACTACAGAATAAATATCCATGCAGATAAAAATAGATTGAGTGGAACAAAAGTTCACACTGAATCTAAGTCTTAATCTTAAATACGAATGGGCAATGAGGCCCTGAAATATAGGGATTAAATTAGTTCATCAATAACTCATGCAAAAACCAAAAAGAGATAAAACTTCCAGCAGTTAATTATAGACTGCCCTTAATTACTCAGGTGACGATTTGAGTAACATCAGGAGCATCCTGATCATCATTGGAAGTGTCTGACCAACAGTTGTGCTAGAAATCTACATCATTCTAAAAAGGTGCTGAAGATGTATGTCCCTGTTTGTAGCTCTAGAAATATGTTTATGACCTTCTCATTCAGCTTGGGAGATGCTCAAGACTTCAATCCAGCTCTGGAGATGCTTCACCTTCCTATCCCAAAAACTTCTCCAATTAAATTTGAAACTTTGGAGACCAGACGTGGCAGGTTGATGTCAGCTCTGGAGATCATTAGGACTACCTCCAGAGATGCACAAAACCGTCCACTTGAACACCTACACCTATTGACTCAAAAAGAGAAGATTTCTGCATATTTCCATCAATTCAATATACATTAGTCCTTCAATCAGAAACCATGATCTTAAATAATTCATCTCTTATTAATCATCATTTAGAACAATCTTGTTAGCCTATTTAGGTGTAGTCATCAGGACAATGGGATAAAAAGGGAGAAAAAGAGAGGTAAAAAAATATGTATTTCATGGGTGCTACCTGGCACTCATCATTTCCCCCCGTACTTAAGGATTAGCAGGTCCTCCTGCTTCTCACAATCTAGATTTATTCTGGTGGGAGATCGTATCAGTCAAGCTATAGTCTTGTGCGTAGGTAGTCTAATTGGTGTGGTTGGTATTACTATTTCCCCTATATTGATCAACCTGTTTCAACCACTCCTACAACTTAGCATATTCCATCTGTTCAGCCCAGACAGGTAGTGGCTCAATTATGAGAGGGGGTCTGAAATGCCCACCTATCCACTCCTATTTGTGTTTATCCATCATTTTGGATATTAACCTTACCTTCCTCATAAATAAACTTAAGTTAGCAGGGGTCACCACTTCTCTCATTTTCTACTCTGAAGTTAGAATGTTCCACCTTTTCTTTGCTACTATCAAAAAAATGAGGCCATGGTGTTTCATAGGACCCTTTTTTTGTTGATACTTTTCTGCAGTTGCTCTAATGTCAGAGTATAGGAAATTAGGTATATTTATGTTGAATTCAAGGTGTGCATTCCCATGTCTCAAAAAAATCAACATTTTCATTATTGGTCCTAGAACTAAGGAAAATTTACCATCACATGTGAAATATTTCATCAACCATGTAGCTACAGATTGCCAAGGGTTTGGAAGTGAGGACCTAAGAATTCTTTTAACCTAGTTCTTACTTAATTGCAATTGTATTGCAGGTTCACCTTCAATAGAGAAATTCCTAATCAAATCAGCATATAAAGTTTTTAGATAATAGAACCTCTCACCTTGTTCAGGCAATCCAGAAATATGGCTGATAGTGGTTGCAGAGAGATTGATTTGAACTCCCCTTACAACTATCTAATTGTCCCTTAGGTTTCTTAGGAAGTCATCAACAATATCCTCTTGAAACCCTTCAAACTTTTCCAAAAACTCTAGCCATCCTGCATTCTTCAGAATGTCTGTTGTAGCATCATCTTGCAAAATACATGTAACACTTTCTAGCTTTGATTTCTTTTTAAGCCCAATTTCCAATTTTTCTTTCTATCCTCTGTGCTTAAAATTTTTCCTCACTCCATAGGCTCTAGAGGACTATATCAGCTGACTCTATTCTTTAGGGTATTTTGTAGTTTGAATGAGGATTATGATGTCACTTCGTTTAATGGTTTGGATTATGGAAAGAGAACTTAAAATTGGTTAGCGTGCTTATGTGGTTGTAATTGAAGCAGAGTGATGGGACACTCCATAGGCATGGTGACAGTGCAACAAAGATGGCGGCATGCATGCATTTGGGAAGGAAAATAATGGCAGGAGGACGTGTCATAATGATGGCACCCAAAAATAGAAACGACAAGACAGTTGCTAATTAATGTTTAATTAAGAGAGAATTACCTGAACCAATCGTAATGATGAGGAACTGATGTACTTGGCTAAAATGTTGCGGCGTTGATGAGACTTGACGTGATGTGGTACCTAAGCAGCTTCTTCATGGCTTGAAATGACGTCAGCATATTTATTGTCACGCAACCTGCAATCATTCCCGCTGAGTGGTTCGAGAATCCATGTATCCAGGTGACGTCAGCACAGTCCTTGTGAGTACCCATGCAAATGAGAGTAATGATATCTCCTAAGATGAGTACTGACTTCATCTTTGTTCCTGTCATAAAGTGGAGGATGAGTCATGATGACCTCATCAAATGACATCTCTACTTTATTACCTAGAGAGGTGGGTCCCCTCCCAATTATATTTTGAATATCTCATTATTGGTGGAGTGCCAGAGGTGCTCCTAGTGTGTAAGCGTCAGAGGTGCTCCTTATTCGTGAAGCATCGGAGGTACTCCTTATTTGCAAGCGCCAGAGGTGCTCCTTATTTTCAAGCGCTAGAGGTGTGTGTGAGTAGCTCTAGGCACCTGATCACCTTTGTAGCTTAATTATTCTTATCTGGTATGAAGAAGGGAACCGTCATTTGCTGGTTTTCAATCCCCTTAGTCGAGAAAGACAGCCATTTGCTGGTTTTCTATCTTTCTCATTTTTTTTCTTTTTTTTTGTTTTTAAGAAGGCCACCATTTACTGGTTTTCAACCCTCTTTTTTTTTTATAAGAAGGCTGCCATTTGCTGAAATGTGGTGTCCCAATACAATTCCTTCCTCCACCATCATGAAGCATTTTTCATGGCTTAGGGATAATTGATTTCTTTCACAGCATTTTAGTACTTTCTCAAGGTTTATGAGAGCTTCCTCAAAGTTGTCCCCATACACAGTGAAGTCATCCAAATAGAGCTCCATGCACTCATTTGCTCGTTCAGCAAAAATTGCTAAAACAAGCCTCTGAAATGTAGCTGGACAATTACATAGTCCAAATGGAAGATCTTTGTAGGCAAAAGTTCCCCAAGAACAGGTGAAAGTGGTTTTGTCCTGATCTTTAGGTGCTACTTGGATTTGGTTATACCCATTGAACCCATCTAGGAAAGAAAAATACTTTCTCCTAGCAAGGTTGTCCAGCACTTGGTCAATGAATGGTAAGGGAAAGTAGTCCTTTTTTGTAGCTTTGTTTAGCTCCCTATAGTCAATACACACCCTCCATTTCCCATTCTTTTTAGGCACTATGACTAGGGGTGAGACCCACTAACTGTTTGAGATTGGATATATAAACCCTGCTTGCAGCAATTTTTCATTTTCAGTCTTAACAATGTCTTTTAAAGTAGGATTCAATCTTCTATGGGGTTGTCTGATAGGTTTGATATCCTTAGTGTATATAGATGGGTACAGATCTCAAGAGGAATCCCCTTCATATCTTGGTATTCCCAAGAAAAAGCTACTGAATGGGAAATCAGAAGTTGGATAAGTTTTTCTTCTTGATTTGCTGTTAACTGGGTATTGATATTTAAGTGTTTTCCCTAGTAAAATCATGACTTGTTTTGTGATTTGATCCATGGATGTAGTCAATCCATACACTGGAGTCATGGTATTGAGGGGACAAGAATGTGGAAGCAACATGTGGAATGTGGCTAAGTCCTTGTAAACGGTCTCCCCACAAGGAATGATATTTGCTAGGGTACAATGAGTAGAAGTGAGAAGTTTTTTCCTATAATCATGGGCAAGCTCCGTCACATCGTCATTGATTAGGATGTGGGTAATGTCTTTTGTTGTATCATAGTATATTTCTTCTTCCAACTCACCCAAATGTTCCTTCATGGTGACCATAGCTACAGAGGCACTATTTTCCATGTTATCTAGCTCATCCACCCATACTCTTCCTGTATAATGTATTGATGGTTTAGCTGGAGGATACAGAGATATTTTCTTCAAATCTATACAATTAGAAATGACCATATCCCCAATTTGATAATCAATAGATGCTACTGTTGTAGCCAGCTATGGTCTTCCTAATATTAGTGGATAAGCATTTCTTTGGTTTCTTGGCTCCAATATTAGAAAGTCTACTAGGAATTCCCACGATTCTATCACAATTGGGACATCAATAATTAGCCCTTTCAGAATAGCTACTGACTGGTCAGTAGGTTGAAGGATTGTAGATGTGGATTGGATACCTGTGAGGGCTAATTTGTCCATTGTATGAATTGTCATCACATTTATCACTACTCCCAAATCAACCAAAACATTTGAAATTTCTACTCCTGAGATGTAAAGAGTTATGACAAGATTTCCAGGGTCTCCATATTTTGGGAGGAGCATATCTCCCATCAGTAGATCTACTACTTTCCCTTCCACCTGGATTGTAGAAGGAAAGTTTTTCTTCTTGCCCTATGTTTGGACACAATACTACTTAATGAATTGGTTCAGTTCTGGCACATCTCTGATTTCTTGGAGGAGTGGAATTTCAATGTTCAGTTGTATGATTTCTTGTAACAGTTCTAATTCCAGGGTAGATTGGACTTGTTTTTGTAAGATCTTTTTCTGGGGAACATGTTGTTTGAGTCATTCCAGGTATGGTGCTAGTTTTTCCATCTCCGGAGCTCTTACCAAAAATGTTTCCAAGGATGTTCTCTAGAGTCAGCTTTTTAGGAGGAACTCTAGAGTTATCCAAGGATGATTCTTTTTACACTGTTTCAGTAGTAATCTCCTCTGGAAGTTGAGTGGATGATTTTTTAGGTTCCACATCATTGGTTACTTCAACTATATTTGGAGGAGATGGTCTTGGGAATGCTTTCCTAGAATGTAGCTAGAGATTATTGGGATATATAGCATTAATACCAGCCATGTTTTCTTGTTCTATCATGTAAATAGTTGCTCCCTGTTTATTTCATGGGTTTGGTATAGGTTGAGTTGGTAAGGGTGGTTGGCCAACTGGTTCATTTTGTGACTGACCTTGTGTATTGGGGGGTTCAGTTAGTAATTCTTCTTGTTGAGGTTGGAAACATTTAGGTTGTCCCTGATATTGTTGATTATATCCCTATTGAGGACCCCATTGAGGCTGCATGTTTTGTGATCCAAACTGTGGTGGCCACTGTTGATTTCCCCAGGGTTGATTTTGCCATTGTTGATTTGGCCACTCCTGCTGTCCCCAAGGAGGATTATTTTGAGGCCCATGCCAAGTTTGATTCCATTGATTATTTCCCCAATTAGAAGGACACCTATAAGAAGGCTGGCTTGGATATTGATATAAAGGAAATTCCCATCTTGTTTTTGTCCTACATAATTCAACTCTTCTTCTATGATGGCATTCTTCTTACTCAACCTTTTTAGGGCCAGAAGTTGACTACATTGACTGGTAGGATGTTCCTTGTCATAGATCTGACAAATCTCCGATTTATCTAAAGCGTATTCTCTCAACAGATGCTTGTTTCTACACCTAGGACAATAGATGGAGAGTAGTTCAATTGTTCTACCTTGATCAGTTGTTCTAGTTTTTGCCTGAATCCCATCCAATGTGGTATTTAGCTAGACCAAAATATCTATTTTTAGATTTGCAGTCTCTTCCATTAACTATCCTATTTTATTCTTCCCTTTGAAAGATTTGGACGTTCTTACTCCATCTTGGGTTCTGGAATAGTTCCTACAAAGTTCTTCTATAGCAGGCATATCCATTTTATTGATATTCCCTTTTCCCATCAGATCTAGTGCATGTTTTAATTGTTTGTCTAATCCTTTTACAAACAGGGTTCTGTCCAAAGAATGATTTATAGAGTTGCCATATCTTCTCAAAGCAAAGTTAAACCTATCCACATAATCCTCTAAGGTATCTTCCTCTCTCTATTTAATTTTGAATAACTCCTCATTCTTATCACTGACTCTACAATAGTCCTGGTATTTTCTCAAGAATTTTATCTCCATTTGATCCTAGGAATGGATGGAATTTTGGGGCAGGCCCATAAACCACCTCATTGCAGAATCCCTTAGGATTGAGGGAAATAGTTCGAGTTTTTCATTATCTGATCCATAATCATAAGTCTAGCATACCACTTTGAATTCAAACAAAAACTGATCTGGATCCTTAGAAGTAAGACCCCTAAAATTTGGCAAGTGTGCAAGTGAAATATTTTTCATAGGGGCATTATCTCCAACAGCCAGAACAATGGGATATGAAAAGGTTCTTGGACCCTGATTTTCCTCATCTTCATGATTATCATGATTATCATCCATGTCTAGTACTATTTCTTCTCCTTGAGGTTCTAGGAAATTAGGTTCTATCAAAGGATCTACCTAAATTTTTTGTTGTAATTCTTGGATATAGTCAGCAAGTGGAAAATTTGGAGGATTGAAAGTATTATTAATTTCAGATGCAGCTTCCAAGACATGTTCTAGATGTCTCTCTTCAACAAGATCTCGTGCCACCCCACTGCTTTCTCCTATACTTTATTGATGGGGTGTCTATTTTATGTATCTTCCTTTTGAATCTCTAGCTCTAACCATATAGATCTATCCTAAAACTATTTAGCTAAGTTTTCCTAATTAACACAATGTATCCTTGGCAATGGCACCAAAAATGACAAGGGTCATTGTACCTTATCATTTAATCATATTTCTTTTGTCAAATCTAGGGATGTGTCCTTGGCTATCTACAATTAGGAATCCTAAAGTTTCTAGTTTTATCTAACTAACTCTAATGGCCTCTACTGATTTAAAGGAACTGATCTATCTGCTATGAAATGAATTCCAAGAATGTTGAAAACATAACTGAATAGTAAATTACTTAAAGCAAATCTATAAACTGAAACATGCATCTATCTATGAAAATAGTAAATATCTTTTAAAGAAAAATCTGAAACAACAAAACAACAGTACTAGCCTTCTACCTTGGTGGTGAGAGTGGGCCCTTGCTCCACACCCTTAGGGCTGAAGACTAAAGTAAAGAATCAGCACAAGAGAATGATATCACCACTCAATTCAGTCCAATTCCATCAGCTTTGTATTTAGCAAAATATTGATATCAAAATAAGATTACAAAAATTAGAAGAATAATCATTGTCCTTTTCTGCTACTTCTGTAAGTTTATATCTAAATCTGTGATGAGAGATCACGCATCCTATTCTACTAGTTCATCTAAGAGATAACATCAATCTCTTTATTCTACTAAGAGTCTAATTATAGAATAAATATCCATGTAGATAAAAATAGATTGAGTGGAATAGAAGTTCACACTGAATCTGAGTCTTAATCTTAAATACAAATGGGTAGTGAGGCCCTGAAATATAGGCATTAAATCAGTTCATTAGTAACTCATGCAAAAACTAAAAAGAGATAAAACTTTGAGCAATTAACTATAGACTGCCCTTAATTACTCAGGTGATGATTTGAGTAACATCAGGAGCATCCTAATCACCACTGGAAGTGTTTGACAGATAGCTAAGTTGGAAATCTGCATCATTCTAAAAAGGTGCCAGAGATCTATCTCCCTATCTGTAACTCCAAAGATATGTTTGTGACCTTCTCATTCAGCTCCAGAGATGCTCAAGACTTCAATCCAGCTCTAGATATGCTTCACCTTCCTATCCCAAAAACTTCTCCAATTAAATTTGAAACTTTGGAGACCATATGTGGCAGGTTGATGTCAACTCTGGAGATCATTAGGACTACCTCCGGAGATGCACAAAACCGTCCACTCAAACACCTACACCTGTTGACTCAAAAAGAGAAGATTTTTGCATATTTCCATCAATTCAATGTACATTAGACCTTCAATCAGAAACCATGATCTTAAGTAATTCATCTCTTATTAATCATCATTTAGAACAATCTTGTTAGCCTATTTAAGTGCAGTCATCAGGATAATGCGATAAAAAGGGAGAAAAAGAGAGGTAAAAAATATGTATTTCATGGGTGCTACTTGGCACTCATCACCAGTGATGGAAACAAGTAGTATGGGATGCTTTCTTGTCATCATAGTTGGTTGTGGATGTGTACGTTGTTACCATAGTCCTTAGCCAGTGTTGACAACAAGTAGTATGGGATGCTTGCTTGTCATCACAGTTAGCTATGAACTAGGAAAAATGATGGGAGCTTATGTGAACCAGGGGCTTTATGTGTTATCACACTTGAACCCTCACGAATGATGACCACAAGTAGTATGGGATGCTTGTTATTCATCATAGTTGGCTACAAATCAAGAAAAATGATGGAACCCATGGTGTACCATTAGGTATACCAACAATTCTTTTCTGAGTTAGGAAGAGGGAGTCCATAGATCAAGAGAGATCAGATATGGATAGGTACCCTTTTCTTAGAGATTTTGAGGACATATTTCTAGATGAGTTACCAGGATTACCTCCTAAAAGTGCTTTTGATTTTTCTATAGATATGATTCCAAGATCGGAACCTATATCTAAAGCTCCAGGACAGAACGACCACTACAAAGTTAATGAAGCTAAAAGCTCAACTATAGAAATTATTGGATAAAGGGTTGACTAGACCCAATGTGTCACCATGGGGAGCACCAGTCTTTTTTGTGAAAAAGAAAAATGGCACTTTGTGGTTGTGTATAGATTACCGCATGTTGAATAAAGCAACAATTAAGAATAAATACACATTACCTAACATTGATGATCTTTTCGATCGGATGAGGGGAGAAACCGTGTTTTCCAAGATTGATCTTTAGTCTAGATATCACCAATTGAGGTTGAAGCATGATGACATCCATAAGACAGCCTTTGGAACCATGTATGGACATTATGAATTCACTTTCCTACCTTTTGGATTAACGAATATGCCGGCAGCATTTAAGAATCTTATGAACACTGTGTTCAGAGACTGTTTAGACAAGTTTGTCTTAGTGTTTCTTGATGACATTTTGATCTATTCTAAGAATGAGGAAGAGCATATACAGCATCTGAGAATTATTTTTCAAAGGCTGAGAGAGAGTGTAAGTGGAAGATTTGGAGGAAATTAGGTTCTATCAAAGGATCTACCTAAAATTTTTGTTGTAATTCTTGGATATAGTCAGCAATTGGAAGATTTGGAGGATTGAAAGGATTATTAATTTCAGATGCAGCTTCCAAGACAGGTTCTAGATGTCTCTCTTCAACAAGATCTTGTGCCACCCCACTGCTTTCTCCTATAGTTTCTTGATGGGGTGTCTTTTTTATGTATCTTCCTTTTGAATCTCTAGGTCTAACCATACAAATCTATCCTAAAACTGTTTAGCTCAGTTGTCCTAATTAACACAATGTATCCCCAGCAATGGCACCAAAAATGACAAGGGTCATTGTACCTTATCATTTAATCATATTTCTTTTGTCAAATCTAGGGATGTGTCCTTGGCTATCTGCAATTAGGAATCCTATAGTTTCTAGTTTTATCTAACTAACTCTAATGCCCTACCTCATTCGCCAAAGTCATTGAAATGGGCCTATTCATCGAAAAAGCTATGATCGCTAAAAGAACTCTCAAGCTCTACAAGGACACACCTCCTTCCAATTACACAACGGATAAGTCAAAGTTTTGGACCAAGAACAAGAATGTGGTCAATGATGGAGTAGTGGATGCCAAGGCGGCAGCCCCTAAACAACAACCCATATTCACTCCTAAGGGAGAAACAAATAACGGTGCACTCAACAAACCCCCCCCTCGGGAACCTAGACCTTGGTTCAATTCAAATCCACGGAGGAAATTTACACCGTTAGGAGAATCTCAAGAGTCTGCCCTCAGAAAGTTGTTGGCTAACAATGAAATTTCTCTACCGCCAACAAGTGACTATGAGCCTATAGTCAAACCTCCCTATTGGAAGGACACAGACTATTGTGAGTATCATCGAGGAAGGGGGCACACAACCAACAATTGCATCCGTCTTAAGAATGTCATACAGGATATACTGGATCAGAATTAGGGAGGGACACAATAGCATACCTCCAATGAATCTCATGTGGCCTACCGGGATCCTCTTCTGAATCACAACAGGCCATATAACAACAATCACAACAACGGCCACAACAACAACAATGGTCACAATGGCAACAACTCCAATGGCAATCCCAATAATGACAACAATCGCAACCGGCCAAATCAGAATAGCGGGTCGAGTAATGCTAACTATGCAAGTGTTCCATTTGAGTACACCATTAACTGCATTTCAGAACATATTCCGTAGGTCAATGTCATCTCCCCCAACCAACAACCAGGACCTAACAGAACTGGTTGTAGTATAATTACCCGCAGTGGTAAAATCACGATCAATACCACCCCTCCAAGGTCGTCACCATCTCCGTCCAACTCCCGTCCGTACAATGTCATCGACCAGTTACAGCAAACCCCGGCTCACATTTCTATATTGGAGCTCTTGCGTCTATCTCCTTCTCATAAGGAGATTCTCAAGAAAGCCTTAGTGGAAACTACTGTCCCCACTAACCTAGCCCAAGGGAAGTTTCAAACCATGGTCGGTAATCTAACATCCTCCACTTCCATATCATTTACTGAGCAAGATGACCTTTCCGTATCTCAACCCCACAACACCCCCCTACACATTGTCGCATTCGTACACAAGCACCGCATCAAGAGGGTTCTCATTGATGGGGGTGCCGGTTTAAATATTTGCACGTTGAAGCTAGTCCTTGCATTGGGGTTCTCCGAACAGGCAGTTGATCCAAGAAGGAAAATTACCATCAAAGCCTATGACGAGGAGGAAAGAACCACAAAGGGCACAGTTGTCCTACCTATTCAAGTGGGACCGGTAATCAAAGATGTGGTGTGCCAAGTCCTCGATCGGGAGCTTGCTTATAATATCCTACTAGGGAGACCATGGATCCATGCCATGAAGGCTCTCCCCTCAACCTATCATCAATGCATTAAATTCCCGCACAATGGCAAGCAAGTTACCATTCAAGGTGACCCCGACCCCTACCAATACTGCAATTCTTTCCAAGCAAAACCTAAATGTGTCATACCCAACAATAGAGCCCACATTTCCCCTACCCCGCAACATGACCATACCGTTGAAGCTTCCTCCTCACGGCCCAAACCAATGAAAATCACCATAAAAGAAAATGGTGTAGGGGAGTACTCCATTGAGCACAGCCTCAACCTTGCCACGCTACCTTTGTCTCCATGCTCCTTTGGCCAACCCAAGCATCAACCCAGGCATTTTCCAAAGCCATCTGCTCCTCCTATAACTCCCGCAAATCCCTTTGTAAAATGGGGGACCTTGTCTGACGAAACAGAGGAGCGAGATCTCCTGCAATGGCTTTATGCTGAAGAAGAAAACACACCCCAAGAGCTACCTAGACTCCCTATAGAGCTCTATAGACGGGGTGAGACTATCTTGCAAAGGATGGGGTATGAAGGACAAGGCCCCATCGGCCTCAGAAAAGAAGGAATTACTGAACCTATACAACCTTCTTCATCCTCTTCGGCTAGAAACACAACTGGCCTAGGGTACAAAGGCAAGGGTAAAGCCAAGGAAAATGCCTGTCTTGTGGAGACAATCCAAACGCTCCAAGTGGATAGTGACACAGACTCAGATGATTCAAATGAGTATGAGTGGGAAGAGCTAACAGAGCACTCCTACGATGACAAGGAGGTTGACACCATCCAAACTCTTAGCCCCTACCATGAGGGACAAACACAACAGGACAGACCACTAGAGTCTGATTTGCCCCTCCCTGAGATTATGGCTTTCGAGGAAAGTTTCGATTCCATTGCGATAAACAACTTGGAGGAAAGTACCACCCAGAACACTACCCCCACCTATGCTCCTAACATTTCCATCCACACCATTAATGAATCAGGTCTCTCATCTGACTCCCTTCCCCTCTTGCACCCTGAGCTTATTGACTGGGATCTGCAAGGAACCCCCCAATTAGATATGTTCCAGAACGATGATCCCTACATTGACTATATGGAACTTAGGGATCACTTACCAAAAGGAGATCATAAAGCAGGTTTTTCTATCGAACTCAATACTGTGGCTTACTTCGGGGAGGGTGCCAAGCCTTCTAGTCACAAAAATATCAAGATCAAAAACGGATCTGACGGTGAAAACCGCCGTGCGGCAATGTCAGATCATAAAATAGTAAAAAGAAAGGACGTATCCGAAGGTGAAAACCCAACTATGGCACCTGACGATGGAATGCTTGACACCCTCCCTAGTGATATGCATCAAGAAAGGTCACAGATTGTGGTGGAACCAACAGAGCCAGTGAATATTGGAACCGAAGAGCAACCCAAGATTATCCACTTTGCAAAATCTCTCACACCACCTGAGAAAACCAGGTTTGTACCATTCTTTAAGAAGAAGAGAGGCAGCTTTGCTTGGTCATATGCAGACATGCCGGGTTTGGACCCAAACCTAATTCTACATCATTTGCCATTAGATCCAGGGGTGAAACCCGTAAAACAGAAGCTGAGAAAGATGCATCCTCATATAGCCCTTTTGGTCAAGGAAGAACTCAAGAAATTGCTAGATGTGGGGTTCATCAGAGCCATAGACTATCCTGAATGGATATCAAACATTGTGCCAGTATCTAAACCAGATGGCCGAGTTTGACTATGCAATGATTTTCGAGACTTAAACAAAGCATGCCGCAAGGATGACTTTCCATTGCCTAACATCGATATCATAGTCGACCTCACAGCAGGACATACAATGCTGTCACTCATGGACGGATTCTCTGGGTATAACCAAATCAAAATAGCACCTGAGGATCAACACAAAATAGCTTTCACTTGTCCATGGGGTACCTTTTGCTGGAATGTCATGCCTTTTGGGCTAAAAAACGCCGGTGCTACATATCAGCGGGCCATGACAACTATATTCCATGACATGATGCATGTAACTATGGAAGACTATGTTGACGATATCTTGGCAAAATCTCTCACAAGGGACTCACACCTGGACACATTAGAAAAAGTCTTTCAACGGTTGGATCAATTCCAAGTCAAACTGAACCCGAAGAAGTGTGTGTTTGGGGTAACATCAGGCAAGCTGCTAGGCTTCATCGTGTCAGCAAATGGAATAGAGGTAGACTCGGCCAAGGTCAAGGCAATAATGGACATGCCACCACCCAAGACTCTAACACAGTTGAGATCCTTACAGGGCAAGCTGCAGGCCATCCGCAGGTTAATCTCACAGCTGGCAGACAAGTGCCAACCTTTCAGCCATCTCCTACATAAGAACGTTCCATTTAAATGGGATAAGCGGTACGAAGAGGCATTCAGCAAGCTAAAGGAGTACCTTATGAATCCTCCTATACTCATGCCTCCGATCCAAGGAAAACCCTTAATTCTCTACATATCCGCTACACCTACCGCTCATGGGGCACTCCTAGCGCAGTATGAGAACAAGGAAAGAGCTGTGTACTACATCAGTCAAACCTTAGTGGGCTACGAGTTGCAATACTCACAGGTAGAATGATCATGCCTGGTGGTGGTTTTTGCGTCACAAAAACTCTGACACTACATGTTGGCACATCCTATCAAACTCATTGCCAAGATCGACCCACTAAAGTATCTTCTCAGCAAGGCAGCTCTCACAGGTCGACTAGCAAAGTGGGTTATGCTTCTTAGTGAATATGACATAGAATATGTGGACAGAAAAGCCATCAAAGGGCAAATCATAGCTGACCAACTGGCTGAGGCACCATTACAAGACACTTCACCAATGCAGTTTGAGTTTCCTGATGAGTCTTTATTCACTCTGTCAACATCTCCTTGGAAACTCTACTTCGACGGGTCTTACACCAACCATGGATCGGGGGCAGGTATCCTATTTATCACTGCCCAAGGCGACACAATTCCAAAGTCCTACAAGTTGTTATTTCCATGCACAAACAACATAGCAGAATATGAAGCCTTGGTAATTGGTCTCAAGATGGCCACTGAGTGGAAAATCCAAGCACTATGTGTCTACGGTGATTCTCAGCTTATCATAAACTAGGTCAATGACGAGTATCAAACCAAAGATGAGAAGCTCATCCCATACAAGCGGATGGTCGACGACCTCAAAGAACATTTTGGGACCATCTCATTTGAGCAAATACCCAGGATAGAGAACAAAGCAGCAGATGCCATGGTGACCATAGCCTCTCTTCTTGAAATACTTGAACATGAGTCATGGTATGAGTTCTTAGTAGAAACCATTCGACAACCAGCTTAGGATCTCCTGGAAACCCATTCCATTTGCCTCCTAGTAGGATCTGATTCACCTTGGTACGGTAAGACCTACACTTACCTCAAGGACAATATCCTTCCATTGGATCTCTCTTCCAACCAAAAATGAACTTTCATCCGACAAGCCTCCCATTACACCATTATCACCAATACCCTTTATCGACATGGTCTGGATGGTACTTTACTCCATTGTCTAGAACAAGAAGAATCTGTAACTGCCTTGCGAGACGTGCACGAAGGGATCTGCGGAACACACTCCAGCGGTCCTTCCTTATCTAAGAAACTCATGCGTTTGGGTTATTACTGGCCCAATATGGAAATAGATTCATATCAGTTCGTCAAAAAGTGCAAACAGTGCCAGATACATGGGAACCTGATTCATGCACCTACTCAGGAGTTGAGACCTCTAACGACACCCTGGCCCTTTTGCCAGTGGGGACTTGACCTTGTGGGAAAGATTCATCCACCTTCTTCCAATGGCCATACCACCACTGAGTATTTCACAAAGTGGATTGAAGCCGTTCCCCTATCCACCATCACAGGAGAGCAAATTTCCTCTTTCATTCTGAATTACATTATCTATCGATATGGCATCCCTTCATCCATCATAACGGATAATGGGAGACCCTTCAAAAATTAAGATGTCCAGGAACTTTGTGAGCATTTCAAAATCCAACATCGTTTCTCCACTCCATACTACCCCCAAGGTAATGGCCAAGCTGAGGCATCGAACAAAACCATTCTGAAAATCCTAAAGAAGACTGTCAATGAAGCTGGTCGCGATTGGCACGTCCAACTCAATCCCGCTCTGTGGGCCTATAGAACCAGTATACGCACTCCCACAAGTGCTACTCCCTACGCCCTTGTCTATGGTTCTGAAGCCATCCTTCCCATTGAGGTCGAACTCCCATCCCTTCGGGTGTCGTTGAAAGGTCTCATATCAGACGAAGAGTACAGAGTCTCTAGGCTACAGGAGCCAGAGTTGCTAGAGGAAAGGCGCCAGAAAGCTTTTGACCATCTCAAAGCCTATCAACAGATGATGTCAAGAAGCTACAACCACAAGGTTAGACCAAGATGCTTCAAGGTTGGGGACCTCGTCCTAAAAGAGAACCCTCGCAATCAGCAGGACAGAGAAAAGAAAGGTAAGTTCGAGCCTAACTGGCTTGGACCCTATGTAATTGTAGCTGTTTACGGATCGGGGGCATATCAGTTGGCCACATCAGAGGGCGAGTTGTTTGATGATCCAATCAACAGCATGCACCTTCGCTGCTTCTACACCTAGGAGAACCCCAATGCAAAGAGGCACAATAAAATCAAAAAATCAAAAAATCAAAAACGTTGCAAAGAGAAAGTACAAAAAAACAAATCAAAAAAAAAAAATAGAAAGCATACAAAAAAATTCATCCTTTGGTGAAATCTTGGCAAACAGGTGCCTTGGATAGGTATCATGATGAAAACCTGACAATCAGGCGTCATGCTACTTTCTAGCTTCTCGTGCAAATAAAAGCAAGTGATGAAAACCTGGTAAACAGGCGTTACTTGTGATGAACCGCCCTCTCCATCTTTGGGAATCCATTCTCCTTGAGTCCATTCTTCCTTCGCTCCTTTTTCATTTGACCCATATCTGTCCCATAATAAACACTTGACAGTTACCTATCATGGCTTGATCCTCTCCTTGTGGCCTTGTCACCCAAGGTTTTGTCCCATACCGTCTCCTCAATGTGAGCCTAACATAGTGTCTCTCGCTGGTGTCCATGGTCCAAGTCCATGAACTACGTTGCCTCTGCACCGTCACATAGGCAAGGGCATTATTCTAATGCGCCCCCGAGGCTTCCATCTCTCCCAAGGTCCCATTCATCCCCTTTCTTGTCTTCATTCTTGTTGTCTTTCTTCTAGTCCGTCCATGGTCCATTAGGGTTTACCCCAAACTACGATGCCTCTGCGTTGTCACGTAGGCAAGGCCATTTAGCAATGAGCCTCCGAGGCACTAGGTCAGTCCCTTAGGGTCCGTCTCCCTAATAAGGATTGTGCAATCTTCTCACCAAACAAACAAATACAAGTAGAACCCGCGCTTCAAGCAAAAATCTTGACTATGAGCATCTTAACCTATCCAATGCAAAGCAAATACCCAAGGTCTTCTAAATGATTTTATGCAAATTAAGGCAAGAAATAAACACATATCAACGCAAATATGCTTTGTAGATCGGAAACATGGTTAATAGTTCGAGTCCTGATTTTTGCTATCATACCTTCCTATGCTACTCAAGGATGCCAAAAGCTAGAGATGCTATGATGGGGGCATGATTACTTTCTTTGTTTTTTGTTTGTAGATTAAACTTTAGTAATGGGAAGCCTTGTCTAAAGACATGATCGGCAAAAGATCATCGAGGACATCAAAGGTATAACATGAACGGGGGCAATCCTTGTTTGTTGAAATGCAAGAAGTACTCAGGTCATCTAGATTCAATTTTGACTAGATGCTTGTATTAACTTGCTAAATCAAAACTCCAAGTAAGAGGTACTCAGGTCATCTCGGTTCAATTATACTTAGATGCTTGTATTCACTTACAACATTTCAGAAAATGTACCAAAAACACAATGCCCAATGATGAAATAAAGCACTCTAAAAGCAAAGCATCCATCCTATATCCATTTATACATCCATACATCCATATCCCATGCAATAAAAAATCCACAAAATGCAGAGTATCAATGTTTATAAAAGCTTGTGAGTCCTTCTATCGAGTCTTTCTTCTATCAATCAGATTTCTATCTATCATCATATCTTTCATCCTTGTTCAGTCAGTCTGAGCAATGATCCAAATGCAAGGTCCATCCTTAATCCATACCAATCATGTCAAGTCAATCTTGCACAAATGATCCAATCACAATTGGTGGTCTTGATCCTTGTCTGGTCGTAAACCAACTCGATCAGTTAATCAATCAATTGTCTTATACAGGATGTTGCATTGTCGAAATCAAACCAACACACGCGTCTTACACGACATGTTTCATCTCTTGAAACCAGACACTATCCTTCATGTTGCTCTAGGGATCTATCATTCCCTGCCATGACAACACGCCTGCCGTGTTGGTCTAGGGATATATCGTTCCCCACCATGACAACACTGTCATATATCATTATCAGTATATCGTTGGTTTATAGCTTGATAGGGGAAATACCTTATTTGTTCTTGAATCATTTGTGCATACTTGCTCTCTTGCTTGTGTGTGTTATCATTTTCTCTTGCATCGCATATCATTCGGCTCTTTCTTCAACCATTTTCTTCAAACTTAACTTTCTTCATCGTGAGATTGTCCGTCTCACGCCTTCTGCCTTCTTCTCGTCCAATCTCCCGAGGGGGCATCCTATCGTCATTAAACTTGTACCAGGGGCAAACTGGGGCATGTATCACTATCAGACTATCGACTTCTTTGAAGCAATGCTGTAAACTGCATTGCATCAAAGAGGGGCAAAATGTATACGCCTAAAAATGACACAAATCATCCTAAATAAATATTCTAAACATTTATTCCATTCTTCTATTAATTAAATAAATATTCCAAATTTATTTAATCAATTCATTATCCCATAATTAAATAAAATCAATTTATTTAATTAATTTCCCTAAATTCTTCTAATGTCCTACACAATTAAATAATCATAAATAATTTAATTAATCCAAATTCCTCTATCCTAAGTTCTAAATTCAAAAATCCACCTCACCTTTACACCTCACCTTGTCCACCTCATCAGGTTGCACATGTAATTAAATATATTTAATATTTAATTACCTATTTTTCTCTCACCCACATGACCTATTTCTTCTCAAATCAGAAGTTAGTTAACTAATCAATCAAATCTGTTAACTGATTGGTCATTTGAGTTCACTGGTCAATCTATTCTGTTGACTCCTCAATCAACCCAGTTCACTGGTCAATCAATTCAGTCAATCCCATAATCTACTCTTCTAACTGATCAATCAATTCTGTTAACTGATCAGTCAATGGAGTTAACTCTCCAATCAATTTTGTCACATCCCCTCTTTCATGATGGAGTTGGGACACTTGTCACATTTCTACTGGTTGCACATTCCTCAACCATCCTCAGTCGTTGATCTTCATATCTCCTCTCAACCGTTGATTCCCATTCTTCCAAGTCTATAAATGAAGCTTCATCCTTCCATTCTAATCATCCAGGCTTTTGACATCGTTACTCTGCAGAAATATCACCAGCGTGCCTTTGGCACCCTTTTGTCATCTACAAGCTTGAGATCACCATTGTTGCATTAGAGCTCACCTTCATTGCATATCACACCATAGCCATTCCCCATCGACTTCCTACAAACAACTTTAAAAGATTGCACTCTCTGAGGGCTCATCTCATCTGCGAAAGGACGATTTGTGATAGGCGAACAACAGAAGCATCGAAACGGGAGAGGTTTGCACTGTGTTTTTTCATTGCTTTGTTTATTGAATCTTTCTTGTTTCTCCTATTCTGTTGATGTTTGGGTCATATTTAATTCATTTGATTGATCTGCATTTTACCCTTACAGAAGGAACCGATCTATCTGCTATGAAATGAATTCCAAGAATGTTGAAAACATAACTGAACAGTAAATTACTTAAAGAAAATCTATAAACTGAAACATGCATCTATCTATGAAAATAGTAACTATCTTTTAAAGCAAAATCTGAAACAACAAAACAACAGTTCTAGCCTTCTGCCTTGGTGGTGAGAGTGGGCCCTTGCTCCACACCCTTAGGGCTGAAGACTAATGTAAAGAATCAGTACAAGAGAATGATATCACCACTCAATTTAGTCCAATTCCATCAGCTTTGTATTTAGCAAAATATTGATATCAAAATAAGATTACAGAAATTAGAAGAATAATCGTTGTCCTTTTCTGCTACTTTTGTAAGTTTATATCTAAATTTGTGATGAGAGATCACGCATCCTATTCTACTAGTTCATCTAAGAGATAACATCAATCTCTTTATTCTACTAATAGTCTAACTACAGAATAAATATCCATGTAGATAAAAATAGATTGAGTGGAATAGAAGTTCACACTAAATCTAAGTCTTAATCTTAAATACAAATGGGTAGTGAGGCCCTGAAATATAGGGATTAAATTAGTTCATCAATAACTCATGCATAAACCAAAAAGAGATAAAACTTCAAGCAATTAACTATAGACTGCCCTTAATTACTCAGGTGATGATTTGAGTAACATCAGGAGCATCCCAATCACCACTGGAAGTGTCTGACCGATAGCTAAGCTAGAAATCTGCATCGTTCTAAAAAGGTGCCAGAGATGTATCTCCCTATCTGTAGCTCCAAAGATATGTTTGTGACCTTCTCATTCAGCTCCGAAGATGCTCAAGACTTCAATCCAGCTCCAGAGATGCTTCACCTTCCTTTCCCAAAAACTTCTCCAATTAAATTTGAAACTTTGGAGACCAGATGTGGTAGGTTGATGTCAGCTCTGGAGATAATTAGGACTACCTCTGGAGATGCACAAAACTGTCCACTCGAACACCTGCACCTGTTGACTCAAAAAGAGAAGATTTCTACATATTTCCATGAATTCAATGTACATTAGTCCTTCAATCAGAAACCATGATCTTAAGTAATTCATCTCTTATTAATCATCATTTAGAATAATCTTGTTAGCCTATTTAGGTGCAGTCATTAGGACAATGCGATAAAAAGGGAGAAAAAGAGAGGTAAAAAAATATGTAAATCAAAATTTAACCATAATGATTCATTATCATTTTATCAATTGAGCATGTTATTCTAAACAGAATATAACAAATATTACAATATAATAATCATTTACATATCTTTAATGAGTAACCATCACTATTCATGTACAAGTTAGGCCCAAGGCATCATAAATCAATTTATACATTACAATAGATCAAATGGTCATAAAATGCAAACATTGTATCTAGAACCAATGACATCTGTCTCCTTAAGCCTCAGCTTGTCTCATGCTTGGGAAGGAGAGCATCATCCTGGTGCTTTTCCACCAACCACAGACCTGCGGTCCCCCACTCAACTTCCTAACTGGAAGTGGCCCTACCCTTCATGGAAAGGTTAGATATTAGGAAACATAAGGTTAGCCATCTGAGTATTTGGTGGTGTGTCCTTCCTAATGTCTCACATTCACACAACTATAGATCCACTCTAACTATGTATGACACTACTAGAGACACTAGGCCATCTGGAGCACTGTGGACCAACAATGTATGCAGAGACAGATGCATTACTTTGTCCAAAGATTTGCATACATATACATTTCTCAATGAACGTAGTCATATGTCCACTACCCTTACTCAACCTAGAAGTTGACAAGTCCTACAGTATGTTTAATGCAACCTCTTAAGGTCTAGTAAAATGTGAATTTAGTTCAATTCATAGTCCTATACTAGGATAATTGACACCTATCTAGGAGTTCATCAAATGTAATAGGTTACTTTTGCACCAAGGAACCTGTGACTCCTCGTCACCCTGTTCCATTTTCCAACATGACAAAAGTCAAAACAAGTAGGTTGCTTTCACAACAAGGAACCTGTGACTCCTCATCACCCTGTTCCATTTCCCAAAATCTCAATAGCCAAAACAAGTTTCCCAACTTTTGACCTTCCTATGTACATAGTTCCGTGTTGACCTACCACAAGGTTTACATTCAGTTCATGTCATTTAAGACTTATATTATAATAGTCTAATAAGACAGTCTTACTAGAAAGACTCTATAGCAAACATCATCATGGGTTTTAATATCTTATAGGTCTCATTTGTGAAGTATGGCCATTTGTAAAAGATGGCTTCCATTTACGTTGAAATACAAGAGTTTCATACTAATCTTAGTATTCATTCTCATAAGTATATAATTATCTATGAGAAATAGTACCTCTAACAAACTTGGTAGGCACTTACTGCTTCCTACAAGGTAAAACAACTTACTTCTTCTTCAGTTTCTCCTTCTTCAATCTAGAATCAACATATCTTTTAAATACATTAGATGCATCATAGTTATCATAAAACTATTCATTAATAGTCAAGTTCTGTTATAGGGAATCTGTGACTCCACATCACCCTTTTCCACTTACAAATCATGTCAAAAATCAACCATATTCACCTCCCTAGGTCTAGTATGCATGGGATCAATTTGATTCATTGTCCATACCTATACAATCGACTCCCATCTCAGGTTTGTTTTAACCCATTTGTTTACATCTTATTGAGAGTTTACTAACTCCTCGTCACTTATCTCCTTGTAAGACAAAATGTCATATGAACCACGTTTCCCATCGCTGGGTTTAATGGGGTTCTCCATGTTTGATTAATAATTTATAGCATAAGTAAGAATCATAAACATTTTAACATAGCATCCTTGCCTTTGTTCAGTAATATAATTTACCTTGGGTGGTATCTCCAACCCTTTCATTGATAAGAAAAGATTCCATACTTACTAATAAAAGGATTAGTTCTCCCAATATTGATCACATAAGATATTTATGGTTCCACATATATCGCCTTCTCAATCGAAGGGAGTTATGAAAGATATGACCAGTTTCTTCCCATTATTAACCTCAGTTGGCCTTATACAAAGGCTATCATAAAAATGAGAGCTTCCAACACTGTTAACATGTGGCCGATTATGACCCTTTTACATTATTAACCTTAGTTATGAAAATATAAATAATCATTAAGCATTTGGATTCGGCCATAGTGGCTTCAAGCCTGACACTGAAGGTGTCCCTATTGGAATTAGACCGGACAACTGAGAGGGGGGGTGAATTAGTTGTTCATAATAATAACTTTTTCTTCTCTTTAGCCTTCTTCATTATCTTACTATCAGATGAATGATGAAAATATTAAATCATAGATCAACAACATAAGAGCAGAAACATAATTAGCACACTTGACACCAAGATTTTGATGTGGAAACTCAGTTAAGGGAAAAACCATGATGGGGGTTAACCCACAAATATTTGTACCCTATTAAAAGTAATTTAGAAAAATAGAAGGCACATGCCTTCGGGGGACTACCCAGAGCTCACTACTCAAAAGAGAGGCTCATTGCCTATAGAATTTACTTAGAACAGAAAGAATTAACTGAGAAATAGCATCTACTTCATGCCTAATTTAGTTTCAATGAATGTGCAAAAACTTCTGCTTTGTCCCCAATACTTCTTCACACTCTATACTACTTTTTCTCTTTTCTGCTCTGCTCTGCTCCTAATCCTTTATTCAAATTTTATCTGATTTGCACAAGGATGTTTTTCAATGACTCTTCAACAAGTATTTATATGCTTCATCAACCTTGGAATGATCAACAAGGTCGGCTAAACTTGACGCGGATCATCACACTGTCAGCCAAACACAACTGAGACTTGAATCTGCTTCTACAATCACTCCACGCTTCATAAAAATGCTCTTAAGGCTTCCACAACATGGCAGGAACATCTGGTCGGCCAAGACTGGGAAGAACATCAACCTCAAAGAAGAAATCTTCAATTAACAAACTCAAACTTCAATGTGAAACTCCAACATAGTAGCCACATGATCCAGAGACCTCCACAAGCACATTGAAATTACCAATAATATTCACTCTAAACCATATTACTAGAAACATTTGAATCTTCCTTTGGAACCTCAAGAACACTCTCTGCCATGACTGTCAAACTAGAATGATAGCTTACGAACCTTCAAACCACGAACCACTAGAGTTGATGATACTCACTGACTTCCCAAACATGCCTTTAGATCTGCAGACCAAGATATTTCACTGTGAAGCAATCCAGACCACCTTACTATCACACTATCTCTTCTGAATACTGCAAAATTTGTTTCTACTCAGATGGCAATAACTTCTTCAAATCTTCATGCAGATCTCTCAATTCTTGACTGGAGTAACCTCTGACAATCCTCTACATAGCCATATGGTCTACATGCATTGATTGTCATTAATTTTCTCAATATCCTCAACAATCCGGTCTTCTATACAGACAACAAAATAGGATACAGTTGACACCAATGGCAACAAGAATATCTTGACATCAATGACAACACTGCTTATGCACATATTTGCAACAATCTCCCCCTTTGTCATTGATGGCAACATATGATGTGAAAAACTAAATTTAACCATCAAGACAAGAACTTCTCCCCTTTCTCTTCTCACTTCTGCAACTACTTCCTTTACTACTCCCCCTTACATCAGCAGCTATTTTTTCACATGACTTCTCTCCCCCTTTGACATCAATGGCAAAGGGCACATATTTTCTACCTTTCTCCCCTTTTTGCTTAAAACTGATACCAAAATTTGCATATTGACTACTCCCCCTTTGAGTAATACCTTCTTAAGATCAATCCAGATCTCAAAATATGAATGTAAATTCTACCGGACTGATGCACCTTAGTGCATCTTAGTTTTGATCAGGAGGGGTAATTACCCCTAACTTTTCTTTGAGATACTCAAAAGTATCTTTGGGAAGAGGCTTAGTGAAGATATCCACAATCTGATCTTTGGAGGACACAAACTCCAACTTCACTTCATTCTCATTAACTTTCTCTCTCAAGAAATGAAACTTGATAGATATATGCTTTGTCTTTGAATGCAATACCAGATTCTTGGAAATGCTTATAGCACTTGAATTATCACAAAAGATTGTGATTGACTCCTCAAACACATCACTGATGTCCTTCAACATTTGCTTCATCCACAGAACTTGAGAACAATTATTTGTTGCAGCTATATACTCTGCCTCTGTAGTAGATAGAGAAATTACTTCTTGTTTTTTACTCATCCAAGAGACCAATCTTCTTCCCAGGAAGAATGCACCACCACTAGTACTTTTTCTATCATCTAGATCTCCTACCCAATCAACATCTGTATATGCATGAAGAGTGAAATCATTGTCCTTTGGATACCATAGTTCATAATCAATTGTCCCCTGGAGATATCTGAAAATTCTTTTGACTGCCACAACATGGGATTCTTTTGGATCAGCTTTAATTCTGGCAACAAGTCCAACTACATTCATGATGTCAAGTCTGGTCTGAGTCAGATAGAGGAATCCTCCAGTCATTGATCTATATCTTTTCTTATTTGCCTTTGGGGAGTCATCATCTTTGCTTAGCTTGCATCCGGCTACCATAGGGGTACCTACTGGTTTTGAATCTTCCATTCCAAACTTTTTCAATAATTCCTTTACATACTTGGACTAAGATATGAAGATACCTTTATCTGACTGAATAATTTGCAGACCTAGGAAGAAATTCATCTCACCAAACATTGACATCTCAAACGCACTTTTCATCTGATCAGCAAATGCTTTGCACATGCATTCATTTCCACTAAAAGTGATATCATCAACATAGACCTCCACAATTAGAATGTCCTCTTAATTTATCTTGAAGTACATATTAGTATCAATAGGACCTTTCCTAAAGCCTAGCTTAAGAAAATGCTTATCCAATTTGGCATACTAGGCTCTTGGAGCTTGGTTGAGTCCATACAAGGCTTTTCTTACTCTACAAACCATATCTCCCTGATAAGACAACTGAAATCCTTCCAGTTGTTCAATGTATACTTCTTCTTCCAAATCTCCATTTAGAAATGCTAATTTGACATCCATCTGATAAACTTTAAAGTCTTTGAAAGTAGCAAAAGCAAGAAATAATCTGACTGCCTCTATTCTTGCCACCAGAGCAAAAGTTTCTTCAAAATCAATTACTTCCACTTGAGAATAACCTTTACATACCAACCTTGCCTTGTTTCTTACAACCTCACCATCTTCATTCAATTTATTCCAGAAGACTCATTTGGTTCCAATCACATTCTTATCCTCAGGTCTGGGAACAAGATCCCAAGTGTGATTCTTTTCAATTTGCATCAATTCTTCTTTCATTGCCTTAACCCAGTTTTCATCATTGCAAGCTTCACTTACTAATTTAGGTTCAATTTTTGAAATCAAACAAATCTCTTCTTGATCTTCAGCAACCCTTCTCTTAGTTTGAACACCATTATTTTTATCTCCTATGATTTGATCTTCAGGATGATTCATTCTTACATACTTGGGGGTTTTGGGAATTGCTTGGGCTTTTGTTTCTTGAGCTTGTTCCTCAACATCTATACTAATTCCTTGAGTTTCTGGATCAATCTGCATCTGAGTCAGAGTTTGAACTAACCTTCCTTGAATTTGACTTTCATTTGATCATCTGAATCATATCCGCAGAATCTGGAATGTCCTTCCTTGCTCTCATCAACTCTAACATTAGCACTTTCAACAATCATTTTCAACCTCTTGTTGAAGCACCGATAAGCTTTTCTTTGAGTAGAGTATCCCAAAAACATTCCTTCATCACTTCTTGTATCAAACTTGCCTAAATCCTCATCCCTTTTGATATAGCATTTACTACCAAAAACTCTAAAATATCTCACAGTAGGAGGATGACCAAACCGTAGTTCATAAGGGGTCTTACCAGAATTGCCTTTGATCTGCACCCGGTTAAGAGTGTAGATAATAGTACTTACAGCTTCTCTCCAATAAACTTGAGGAACATTTGTTTCCATCATCATGGTCCTGGCAGATTCTTGAATGGTTTGATTCTTTCTTTCTACAACTCCATTTTGTTGGGGAGTCCTAGGAGCAGATAACTATCTTTTTATGCCATGCTTTTCACAAAAAGCATCAAACTCATGAGAAGTAAATTCTCCACCTCTGTCAGATCTCAAACATTTCAATTTTTCACCAATTTCATTTTCCACCATCACTTTGAACACCTTAAATTTGTCAAGAGCTTCTAATTTTTCTTTTAGGAAGGTTACCCACATCATTCTAGAGTAGTCATCAATCAACAACATGAAATATCTATCTCCTTGCAACTGCTTATTCTAGCAAGACTACAGAGATCAGTATGCACCAGTTCCAATCGACCATTTGAAACTTGTTCCTTACTTTTGAATGAAATTTTTCTCTGTTTCCCCAATTGACATTCTCTACACATTCTATTAGGTTTCACGAGTTTTGGAAGATCTCTTACAGCCTGAGTGGTACTTATTTTGACAATGTTATCAAAACTCACATGACACATCCTCCTATTCCATAACCAACTTTGGTCTGTCTGAGCAATCAAACAACTTTTGCCAAAGCTTCTTTTATGAAAAATGTTACCTTTAGTTTGAGTACCAGATGCAATTTTAGTTCTAGAACTCTCTAAGATTCTGCACTTTCCATCCTTGAATCAAAGATCATAACCTTTATCAAACAACTTTCCAACACTGAGAAGATTATGTTTTAGTCCTTCCACATACATAACATCATTGGTGCTCTTCTTACCATCAAAAGAGATGGATCATCTGCCACAGATTCTACCAGCTGAGTTATCTCCAAATTTCACAAGACCACCTTCATAATCTTCAAAAGTCACAAACTTACTCTTGTCTCTAGTCATATGATGAGAACATCCACTATCAATCACCCATTCATCTTTCTCAATAACCTAAGCAGCCAAGTCACTTTCCATATTTGCAAAGCTAACAGATTCAATGGTTACCAGATCTTCTTCTTTGATGGAAATGAACACCCAATCATTTTTAGGGGAACCTCCTTGATTAGATTCATCATCTATGACTCCTTTTTCTCCAGTTTCTTGGACAGTAAAATTTGTTCTAATTTCTGTATCTATTGGGGTTTGGTTTTGAAAACCTTTTTGGACATCTTGAGGCAAAATGACCAATCTTATTACAAGCAAAACATTTGAGTGGCAATTTTCCTTCATACATACCAAATCCTCTTGGCAATCTTTTGGCTAGAAGAGATTCAAGATCTACAGTTTCAATTTCAACATCTTCAAGATCCTTCCTAGTCCTCATGAATCTATTTGATCTTGCAGAAGATCTTTCACTTGGATCATATTTTTGTTTTCCATATACACTGGCCTTAAATGCAGATTCAGACTTGGGAAGAGAATCACCAAACTCACTTAATTCAAAAGATGAAATTTTGCCAACCAGATGATCTCTTGTAACATTTGAGATAGTCCTGATCTCCTCTATGGCTACAACTTTATGTTTGTATGAATCAGGTAAAGATCTGAGCACTTTTGATACAATCTTTGATTCTTCCAAAGTTCTACCAGCACACATGATACCACACACAAGTTCATTTATCTTTTGCATGTAGATTGTGATGTTTTCATCTTCGCTCATCCTCATAGTTTCAAATTTTCCTCTTAGACTTTGCAGCTTGGTGTAATTGACATATTTATAACCTTCATACAGAAACTCCAACTTTTTCCAGATTTCATAAGTAGTTTTAAGACCAAACACATTTGTCATTTCTGAATTAGTCAGGGCACTCAACAAGGCTTCTTTAGCTCGAAGATTATTTTCAGCATCTTTGATTTGATCTGGAGTTGAAGGACCTTTTTCCAGAGGTTTATACTCAACACTGGTTATCACCCAATAGGCATCACCCATGTATTTCAAGTGGCACTCCATACGATTCTTCCAAACAGAATAATTTGTTCCATCAAATCTTGGACTATCCTTCTTGTAGCTCGACACCTTGGATCTCCTCAAGTGGTCAGGCTTTTAGAAGAGGATCTGGCTCTGATACCAATTGTTGGAATTAAACCAGACAACTGAGAGGGGGAGTGAATCAGTTGTTCATAATAATAACTTTTTCTTCTCTTTAGACTTCTTTATTATCTTACTATCAGATGAATGATGTAAATATTAAAGTATAGATCAACAACATAAGAGCAGAAACATAATCAGCACACTTGACACCAAGATTTTGATGTGGAAACTCAGTTAAGGGAAAAACCATGGTGGGGGTTAACCCACAAAGATTTGTACCTTGTTAAAAGTACTTTAGAAAAATAGAAGGAACATGCCTTCGAGCGCACTGCCTAGAGCTCACTACTCAAAAGAGAGGCTCACTGCCTACAGAATTTATTTAGAAAAGAAAGAATTAGCTGAGAAATAGCATCTACTTCATGCTTGATTTAGTTTCAATGAATGCTCAAGAACTTCTGCTTTGCCCCAAATACTTCTTCACAATCTATATTGCTTTTGCTCTTTTCTTTTCTGCTCTGCTTCTAATCCTTTATTCAAATTTTATCTGATTTGCACAAGGATGTTTTTCAATGACTCTTCAACAAGTATTTATATACTTCATCAACCTTGGAATGATCAACAAGGTCAGCTAAACTTGATGTGGATCATCACACTATCAACCAAACACAACTAAGACTTGAATCTACTTCTACAACCACTCCACACTTCATAAAATGCTCTTAAGCCATCTACAACATGCTAGGAACATCCAGTCAGCCAAGACTAGGAAGAACATCAACCTCAAAGAAGAAATCTTCAATTAACAAACTCAAAATTCAATGCGGACCTCCAACATAGTAGCCACACGATCTAGAGACCTCCACAAGCACATTGAAATCACCAATAATATTCACTCTAAACCATATTACCAAAAACATTTGAATCTTCCTCTGGAACCTCAAGAACACTCTCTGCCATGACTGTCAAACTAGAATGATAGCTTGCGGACCTCCAACCCATGAACCACTGGAGTTGATGAAACACACTAACTTCCCAAACATGCCTTTAGATCCACAGACCAAGATATTTCACTATGAAGCAATCTGGACCACCTTACTGTCACACTGTCTCTTCTGAATACTACAAAATTTGGTTCTACTCAGATGGCCATAACTTCTTCAAATCTTCATTCGGATCTCTCATTTCTTGACTGGAGTAGCCTCTGACAATCCTCTACATAGCCATATGGTGCACATGTATTGATTTTCATTAATTTTCTCAATATCCTCAACAATCCGGTCTTCTATACAAACAACAAAATAGGATACAGTTGACACCAATGGCAATAAGAATATGTTGACATCAATGACAACACCGCTTAGGCACATATTTGCAACAGTCCCAAAGGTATGTATCAACCTTCTTGGCCACAAGATATGTGACTGTTACAGTTTACACTATGGTTCGGCTTTAACAATCGTATCATATCCAAAATTTCATAATACATGCAAGCTAATGCTCGGCCACTCAGCCTAGAGATTAATCATTATTTTGACAGTCGTTATACGACTCTTGGCCTTCATGGCTATAACCAAAAAGATTCATAAGTGTATGATTTCATTGCAATTCAGTCTCTTAGGGCCGCAGATAGAAGAATATTACTTAAGATTCTGGAGGCACTTTGGCCTCCACAACCTGAGCAGGAAAAAAATAAAGATTATTTCAACCAAGATAAGCAATGATCTTCGGCCTATAAGGCCAGCATTGTAGTTGAACACCTCTTTACATTCAAGCTCAGCTTCCATGCCTTAAGTAGATATAAAGTTGATAAGTATGAGTATTTAGTCACGATTATAGGCCTAGAGAAAGATTATTAAAATAAAATACTATGGGTGTGGCTCGGCCTTCATCCTCGAGCGTACCACCCTGTCACAGATTAGAAGGGTTTAAGGCTCGACCACCCCTTGGCATGAGCTTGTGGCACTAAAAATAATAGATCTTATGGCTCGGTTGGGCCGTGAGCCCCATATCACAGTTGACACAAAAAGAATGCAAAGCTCGGCTATTATGCCTTGAGCTTTCAACTATAAACGTAGTCAAAGATAATAAATATTGTAAGCATCATCTATTACACCTTGAGCTTCATACTATTAACACAGTCAAGAATAATAAAGATTGTATCACTCGGCTATTATGCCTTGAGATTCAAACAATAAACACAGTCAATGATATAATTGGTCATAAGTCCTCAAAAGCCATAGTGAATGAAAGACTACAATACTCTCATTACCTAAGCATATTTCTTCTCTGCAAAGTTTCACACGGCAATCACTGTATATGGTCTTCATCTCCAATACAATGCCTCTCCCCCTGCTTCCATAGTCCTTCTTGTCCCCTTTCTTTCACACGCCAAAAACAAGAACCACCCCCGACTTCCCTATGGCATTCGCCTTATCCTCAAGGGCATGCCTATAATCTAGGGAAGCTACCATCGCCCACTAAGGTGGTGAGCATGGGTTCCCAATTTACCCGCAGGTAGAAAATATTACCTTTCTAACCATGAGCTCTTATGCTCCCAAATAAATATTATTAATAAAATAATAATATCAGTAATAGATAGTGGCAAGATTAATGTGGGATTGGATAAAAATGTGAACTCTATATCAAAATCTTAATACTCATAACTATTAAAATATTATAGACATTTAAATAACCATATTCTTGAGACACCCTTCTATTGGAAAAAGGGTCCATCGAGTGATTTAGGGATGGAGCATCTCTCTCCCTTCTTTGCTATGATTAAAAAGGTTAAATTAAACAAAGCTAACTCACAACTTGATTTGATGACTCAAACTCATCATTTGTCGAGTCAGAACTAATTTGTTGATATGGCTAAGTCAACAACTTGCCTAAAAGGAAAACAACTTATCAAGCCAAGTGAAACTTATGCAACTTACATAATTCAAAAAGACAAAATCTCTGACATTCAGATGGCTACTGACCCCACTTCCCAACATCTAACTCTTCCTCCAGGATGATACTCTCCTTCCTTGTTCGAAGGACGTTACATTTTCCTGTTCACACTCAGGACCACAAAACCATGATCAATGCATCATTATCATATCCTTTAATATAAATCATTTAATGTTCAAAACTAATTAACATTAGTCATTAACCTCATAATCAAAGGTCAAATAAGATATTTACACAATATCAAATCATCAAACTCTTAAATAATCCCCCTGATTACCAAGAGTAAGATTAAGCTAATCATAGGTTGGGGATGTAACATTTTGGAAAGGTTGGAATGAAAGAATGTTCATGAGGTATGAAGTTTCATGGGCCTTGCTAGATATTATAGGAAGTTCATGAGGAACTTCTCTAAAATTGCATATCCTATAACTTCCTTGCAGAGAAAGGGCAAGAAGTTTGAATGGTCAGCAAAGTCCCAGGAGGCCTTTGACCTACTGAAGGAAAAATTGACTTCAGCACTAATTTTGAAAGTGCTTGACCCAGAGGGTCGATTTGTAGCCATTATCGATGCCTTAGGAGAAGGCTTTGGTGGCGTACTAATCCAAGATGGACATGTTATCACATATGAATTGCGCAAACTGAAAAACTATGAACAAAATTATGCCCCACATGATTTAGAACTAGCAGGAGTCATTCATGCTCTATAGATGTGGAGACACTATCTACTCAGGAAACCTTTTGAGTTAAAAACAAATCATCAGGGACTCAAATATCTATTCACTCAGCCACATCTTAATGATCGGTAAAGAAGATGGTTGGAATTCATCTCGGATTATGATTTCAAGATTAAATACATGCAAGGAAAATAAAATTGAGTGGTAGATGCTTTGAGTAGGAGAAGGCACATCTCCTCCATGATCTCCATACATTCTAATTTTAAAAATTAGGTGTTACAAAAATCTAAGGGAGATGAGTTTTACAAGTAGGTAAAACAGGCCCTTGAGGAAAACCCCCAGAATCTAAGATATGAGGGATTTAACCTTGAACTAGATGGGTTATTAAGGTTTAAAGGAAGGATGTATGTACCTAACTCAGCTGAGTTAAGGAATATGGTATGGAAAGAGGTTCATTCTGCACCATACTCTAGGCATCCCAGAGTAACAAAGTTATTTGCTGATGTGAAACCCCTATATTTTTGGAAAGGAATGAAGATGGATGCTGCAAATTTTGTAGCTACATGTGTGGAATGTCAAAGGGTGAAGGCAGAACACCATCACCCAGTAGGACTCTTATACCCTCATGAAATCCTTGAGTGGAAATGGAAAATTATAAGCATGGACTTTGTGCAAGGGCTTCCTATGTTAAGGAATAGGCACAATGCTTTCTTGGTTGTGGTGGATAGACTCACCAAAGCCTCTCATTTTATACCTAGAAACTTGACAGATGGGGCACCTGTCATTGCTCAAAAATTTGTTCAAGAGATTTTTAGACTGCATGGCATTCCTAAGAAGATTATCTCAGATAGGGATGCACAAATGACATCAAGGTTTTGGCAAACCTTATTCTCTTCACTTGGAACCCAATTTAATATAATCTTTTCTTATCATCCTAAAATGGATGGACAAACTGAGAGGGTAAACCAAGTGCTAGAGGATTTATTAAGGATGTATTGCATGGATCAACAATACAAGTGGGAGGATTATCTTCCTCTGGTGAAATTTTCCTACAATAATTCCTATTACTCAGCCATTAAGATGGCTCCATTGAGACATTATAAGGACATAAGTGTTGAACCCCTATAAGCTGGGACAAGTTGGAAGATAGGGTTAGCCTTGGTCCAAAAATGCTGTCAGAGATGGAAGAGCAAGTCCATCTGATTAAGAGAAGGCTAGTGGAAGCCAATGATAGACAAAAGAGTTATGCAGATGCTAAGATCATCAAAAGGCATTTCACAGTGGGAGAGAAAGTTCTCCTAAGGGTAAAACCTCAGATGAGTTTTACTAAGTTTGGAAAGACTTCTGAACTGACTCCTAGATATGTGGGTCCCTTCAAAGTTCTCGAAGAGGCACAACACTTTTCTTATTATATTGGTTGATTTTGAAGACAATTAATCATCGAGGACAATGATTCTTACGGGGGGAGGTATGTTACATCCCCAACTTATGATTTAGCATTAATCTTATTTTGTGTGGTAATTAGGAGGATTAACCATAGTCTAATGGTTAGATATTGTGGAAATATCTAAATTAAGCATTGATTATGATTACTGACTAATGTTAGTTAGACATGAGATTACATGCTCATATGATTATTTAATTATTATGAATTTTGAATCAGATGATGATGCATTGATCATGATTTTATGATGGTGAGTCTGAATGGGAAAGTAATCATCCTTAGAAGATAGAAGGAGAGTATCATCCAGGAGGAAGAGATAGATATCAGGAAATAAGGTCAATTGCCATCTGAGTGTCATACATTATGTCCTTGCAAACATGTGTAGGTTGGCATAAGTTATGCTTCTTTTTGGACATTTGATTTCCTTTTGTGTTGTCTTGTCGATTTAGTCATTTTGACAAAGTTGCATCGACTCGACCCAATGACATTCTTGGAATGTCAATGTGAGTCGAGAGTAAGTCTTGCTTTTTGTCAGAGCATGTTCTTATCACTCTAAATATTTTTGAACTGGGATTATGAATCTATTATTCTTGGTCTATTATGCTTTAGGTTCTTAGTGAAGAAGGAAGAGTGGTGCTCGAACCCTAAATCGCAAGTTGACTCTATCTCCATGAAGGCAGTGATGTCAGAAAATGACATTTTGCTTAGTATTTGTTTTCACAAAAATCTAGTAGATGCATGCAATAATATTATAATATAATTATATAAATTTGATGTGTAATATCAAGCTATGTTATTGTGTTCATTTTTGTTATAGTTGGCATTATATCTAATGGGAGCATGGAGCTCACCATAGCCTTGCAAGTGTCATGCTTGTGTGGGCCTCTTAGAGGTAGTTGACTAAGTGGAGAAGCCACTCCCACCACCTTAGCTAAGGGAGGTAGTTCTCCATGATAATAGGCATGCATGTGGAGAGGAGGTAATACCCTAGAGTCTTCTAAGAAGATTATGTTTTTGTTTTTTTTGTTTTTGGGGGGGTTAGAGTCTTTATCAGGTTTTCTTGGGAGAAGAAAGGGAGAAGGAGGGTTATCACTCTGCATTGGAAAGACTTCTGAGGAAGGACAATGGAGTTTGAGCTGAGAATACTTCGTTTGTAAAGGATTGTACTCCGGTAAACAAAGCTATTTTATGTGCATTAAGGGTAACAATTTGATGTTATATCGAGCTCCCATACATGCATGTCATATGGAACCATACTGTTATGACTGTCGGTATGGTATCTTACCATTGTTATATGCCTTGAAATATCTCAAGGCCTTACAACCAATCTTGTAACTTTAAATGTATTTTCTCTCTTTGAGGCTCATGGCCTAAGGTCGAGCCATATTGCAATAGATATTCCTGACTATGTTTGTACTCATGGCCAAGGCTAAGCCATATTGCAATAGATATCGTTGACTATATCTATGCTCAAGGCCTATGGCCGAGCCAAATCCATATTAAATTCCTTCCTGTGACATAGTTTGAGGCCATGGAGGTCAAGCGACCTTGCAATGAAATCTTTATCATAGCTCTAGGCCATGTAGGCTGAGCGACATTGCTTTATATTCCTTATTGCAATCTTTATCACCGTTCGAGGCCATACAGGCTGAGCGGCATTAAAGTATACCCTTTATTACAACACTAGTTTGAGTCCATAGAGGCTGAACAACATTGTATGACATTTTTTGTTATGCTACAACTCGAGGCCAGGGTGGTTGAGCTTTTAATCTTTATACTTTTTAACTATGCTAAAAGCTCACGACTATGAAACCCAAGCTATTTAGCATTGTTTGCCAAGTTATATTTATAGCTCTTGACCACGAGGGCCATGCTAAACACTTGAAGCACATACCGCACTAAGGCTCAAGGCCATCATGACTGAGCCCTTACATTATCTTCAACATGTATATGTCGATTAATGATGACTCTAGTTATGGCCAATATGGCCTTAGCAAGTCAATGTTTAAACCACTCAACCAAAAGATGGCTCAACTTGTATAAAGGCTAAATGTGGTTTAATAAGGGTATAATAATTAAGACTGTGGTTATACTAAGTGGCAACTTGCATGCTAGCCAAGTCACTAGAAATGAATTGATATATTAATGATGACTACCCTCTATTTTATTAAGTGAGATTAGAGATACTACCTAAGCTCATAAGGGTAATAAGAGTCATCATTCATGGCAAAATCACACTAACTAACTAAGGCAAGGAATGCCTAGTATAGTATAAATATGATTCTATCTTATATGATAATTTATTTAGATGTTGTGAACCATGATGGACCTAGAATGGTAATGTGGTTTGATTTGTGTAATGACTAAGAGTGGAAGGAGGTGGCAAGGAGTCACAAGTTCCTCGCTACAAAGGTAACCTAATTGGTCAAAACAAACCTGAGATGGGAGTCGATTGTCCTAGTACGGACTATGAATCGAACGGATCCCACTTACTTTAGACCTAGAGTGAAAGGTCAATTTAAACTTATTGTAGGACATGATAGCTTGTAAGTCAAGTCAAGGTGGTGGACATATGACAACATTCATGATGTAATGTCTGTGTATGTAAAACTTTGGCCAAAGTAATGCATCCATCTCTGCATCTATTATTGGTCCATAGTGCTCTAGATGGCATAATGGTCTCCAGTAGCGTCATGCATAGTTAGAGGGAATCTATAGTTGCATGACCGTGAGACATTATGAAGGACACAACACCGGATACTCAGATGGCTAACCTATCAGTTCCTAATATCTATTCCTTCAATGAAGGATCAGGCCACTTCCAGGTAGGAAGGTGTGCAGGGGACCACCAGTCTGTGGTTGGTGGAAAAGCACCTGGATGATGCTCTCCTTCCCAAGCATGAGACAAGTCAAGGCTTATGAAGATGGATGTCATTTGTTCCAGATATAGTGTTTTCTATTTTATGACTTGATGGTCAATTGTAATGTATAATTTTGATATGTATAATGCCTCAAGCATAACTTGTACATGCATAGTGAAAGTTATTCACTAAGGAAATGTATTTGATTATTAAAATTATAAGCTTCATTATATTCTTTTTAGAATATCATGCTTAATTGATGAAATGATATTGAAGCATTATTGTTTAACTTGAATTGGTTAATCCGGTGGTTAACTTATATCATGACTTAATTAAATGAATATGTTAAATTTTTTGTATTATGGAATGAGATGTTACATTCAAGAACATCTTGATAAATATCCTTTGTTGGTCCTCGGGTAACCTAGTGATGAATCTATTGTATTCCCCACATGACTCATTACTATGCCCCCTAGTCCTGTGAAAGTAACAAAACCGATTATACTCGTGCGAAGGATACTCATACCTATTTTCATTCCAATTCTGCATTTGATAATTTTCCATGGGGCAATAGTTATTGTTTCAAGGTCAATCAATCACATTGACATTCAGAGGATAGTAGTCCCTTCCATTGTAATTGTGTCTGACTTTGTTCTTGATTGGGGGTTGATCCGTTACCCCATCTGTCATTGCATTTCTATTATTTTTTAGTATACTTATGGTGGAGGTGTTGTTTCCATCATTATCTCCTACCACTAATCACCCATTCGCATTGTAAGTCTTTTGGCCACTATCAATTGTGGCTTGATCAATTCTTAAAGCACTGTCTAAAGCTTCTTCATATGATTTATACGGCAACTTTTGCACTTCCTCTCAAGTGTCTCTACTAAGGGCATGCAAGGAGATGTCACACAATTGACAATGATCAATGTTTTGGCACTTGTGGATGAGTAGAGTACATGCCTCCACCTTGTGACAAAGTGTGCCACTGATTCATTTGGCTCTTGTTTCATGGTCAGGAACTCACAAATCCCTGTTTTAACAAGTTCGTTCATGTCAAAATCCATGACAAACTCCCCTATAAGTTGTCGAAATGAGTGAATAGAAGCTTCAAGAAGGTGATAGTACTGATCCAAGGGAATCCCTTCTAATGTCTTTAGGAAAAAATTTCTGATGACCCCATCCAAGGGAGGAGTTCCCGTACTATTGTAGTGTATGCCTTTATGTGGGAATTAGAATTTCCTTCTCCCTTGAACTTAGGCAGCTCAGGAAGGTAACATGGCAACATTACATTTCTTATAGTGTGTTCAAGTGGTTCTTTCAAGTAATTGAGATACGTTCCTAGGAATGTGCTTTAAGATTATGGGGTTGAAAGCATTAACCCCATAGGTATATTTTGGTATCCTAACGTAGCAACCTAGTTTGGTTGACTATTTTGCATTGTCTAACTCAGATTTTGCGTTATTTTATTTCTGTTAGGGAAGACTTCATTACTTCCATTTCAAGAATATAAGTTGATGTAGGGGGTTTTGATGTACCCCCTAGTCTTTCTCTAACATGTTGTCATGAGACCTTATTGGCCTCATTTCTAACTTGCCAAATTTTAAACTTTTGCGTCAAATTTCCTATGTTGAATTGATCCTAGTCATAAATGCTCCAATTATCCTTGAGTGTCAAGTCTCTCACCAATTTGAAGAAATAATCGTCCCTCTATTTCAGTCAAAGTCCCAGAAGCAATTCTGAATTACAGTAAATCACAAAAATAATTAAATATGAAAATATATGATAGCTAGTGTGACATACTTTTATAGGAATGTTCTTAACTATATTTCTCTTAACATGGTATTTTTTTAGATCAACACACCTTCTGGTTTGGGAGAAATTAAAATTTTGAGTTTTCATCGGGCAATTTGAGGAAACAATTAAATCAAGTTTTATGCGAGATGGAGTAAAATGGCTTGGCAGAAATGATTATGTCTCTATTTCACACCATGTGGAAAGTTTTCAAGGAAACATTCCACACCGTTTGGGAGATATTAAAAAGACACGGTTTTCCTCCAACAGGTTGCAAAAATGAAACTTTTGAAAATGTTTTAAACTTCCACTAGGTTTGTCAAAAATACAAGAGCCAATGAAAAAGTCAAGTTAGAAATTTTCAAAGTTCAAAACTTCTCTTAAGTTCTAGAAAAAGGTTGTGAATTGGGGTTGTGCAAATTTATAAGTTGTGAAAAGTTAGTTAAAAGGTTGGGATTGTGAAAAATTATAACTTATAAAGTTTGGAAGTTATAAATTGAGGTTATGAAAAAGGAAAAGTAAAAACTCACAAGTTAGCTAACAAAAGTTTCAACAATACGTCAAAGTGTCGATGAAGGAGATAGGTTAGATATTTTTACAAGTTAATAATCTCTTAACTTGCTGAAAGAGGTTTTAAAACTCTGATAAAGTTATGAACTGGATGATGTTTATAGAAATCACAATTTGTAATTTTTAATATAACTTGTGAAGTTATGAAGCCCATCTCCGAACTCGAAGACATGTAAATGAAAAGAAGGGTAGTTATTGTAACTATATGGGAACCACAAGCTATGCATGAAATGTATTCGTTGAAAATATTTTAGGCAAATGTATTTATAAAATACTTCAGTTCGTATTATGCACAAGGTGAATGGAAGACTTATTGTAAAAATCATGACTATCAAATGTTTGAACTGTTGCAGAGACTGCATTAAAAGAATCTATGTTTTGACAAAGAAGAGATGGAGATTTGGGAGTGCGCAGAGTTTCTGAATGACATTGTCGATGAGAGTGACCCTAATTTGGATGTGCGTTAGATCTAGCACCTCCTACAAAATGTAGAAGCCATTAGAAAAGATTATCTTGACCAAGACTGGTTTCATCTCACTACCTTTATTCATGACTTGGGCAAGGTTTTGCTTCATCCCAAAGTTGATGTTCCTCAATAATACCAATGTTGGAACCTACCAAGAAAGATGTGGACTTGAAAGTCTCTACAAGACATGGGAGCATAAACAAGGCACATGATCCATCTAAAAGAATGCCTCAATCAAATGTGGTCTCACGGAATGCAATGATTACAGGGAATGCACAAGATTGATTTGTTGAAAAGGCTTAGAAACTTTCAATCAAATGAAATCAAAAAGGGGAGTTCTTGCCACTTATTATATTTTCAAATGCCCTAGCAAGGATACGTGCAAAATGGATGTGTTGAAAAGACTTTAGAAACTTTCAAGTAAATGGAATTTGCAAATGTGAAGCCAAACTCCATGACTTGTGCCAGCTTTCTCCCAACCAATGCCCAAATGGGAGATTTGGGAAAAGTTATGGACATCCATCAAAATGTTGGGAGTGATAGCTGAGATACCACTCAAATGGAGGAAGAATAAAACAAACAAAGAGAGAGGGACACAACAAAAAATGCACAAACAGATATTTCTATTTATCAATGAAAACTATTTTACAATCAACAAATACAACCTACAACGTTACAACTCTGTTTCCTTCTATCCTACAACTACTGCTCTCTTTAGAGATTGCTGGACATTACTATTGTCCTTGTCTATTTGGAGTTGCTCTGCTCATTCCACTAACTAACTGTTGTGCGTGTCTGGAGCTGTCTGGAGCTTGAATCTATGCACTCCCTCACTGATGTATTATTCCTGTTGCTGCTGCAACAAACATTCCTTCTGCTCTTCACCACTGTGCTGCTACTACTCACAATATTCTCTTCTCTTCTACTAACTACATATTCATTCTTCCTTTTTGTCTTCTCCTTGTCTTCAAAAATTTTGCTGATCAAAATTTGAATCTACCTGCCAGCATTAAAAAAACTGACTAGCAATAAATCTTACCTGATGGGCTAGCAAAAGGCATTAACCATTTTGGTCAGGAGCAACAGGAGGGAGATCTATGAGGATCTCTAACAGGGTAGGAGGCATAAATGCCTGCTCCAGATTAATAATTCCAACACTCCCCCTTAATCTGGAGCCACATACCACTTTCATTTTGTCTCTCCGAAGCTGACTAGAGATTTCTTTCTAGAGCTGAAATCTGGAGCTATCTACAATGCCCAAGCTGTCTCTAAGGTGTTCAAAGCTCTCCTTCGACAGTGCCTTAGTAAAAACATCAGCGAACTACTGCTCAGACCTACAAAACTAAAGTTTAATCTCACCATTCTCCACTAACTCCCTTATGAAATGATACCAGATCTTAATGTGTTTGCTTCATCCGTGGAAGACTGGATTCTTTGTCAAGGCTATGGAGGGAATGTTGTCACAAAATATGGTTGTACCATCTTCTTCCTGTTCTTTCAAATCTGCAAGGATTCTCCTCAACCAAATAGCCTGACATGCTACTGCATTTGCTGCTATGTATTTCACCTCTACTGTGGAGAGAGAAACTATGGGCTACTTCTTTGATGCCCATGAAATGGGTCCTAAACCCATGTGGAACACATATCCAGATGTGCTCTTTCTGTCATCTACACTTCCTGCCCAATCACTGTCAGTGTAACCAACTAGCTCAAACTCACTAGATACAGTGCACAATATGCCATAGCCTTGTGTGCCATTGACATACCTCAGGATCCTTTTTCCTACTTGCTAGTGTGTGCCCTTCAGTTTCTCCATGAACCTAGATATCAAGCTTACCACGTACATTAAATCAGGCCTTGTAGCAGTCAAATACATCAAACTTCCAACCATACTCTTGTAGAGGGTTGGGTTCACTTCATTGTTGCTGTCCTCCTTGCTCAGTTTCAGACCTGTAGCTATTGGTGTTGGAGAAGGCTTGTTGTTCTGCATCTTAAATCTTTTCAAAATCTCTTTGGCATAGTTAGTTTGTGAAATAAATATGCCAAACTGAGGTTGTTGGACCTCAATGCCAAGAAAATATCTCAGCAAACCTAGGTCAGTCATTTCAAACTCTTTCTTCATCACTTCTTTGAAATCAACAATGAAGAGATCACTATTCCCAATAAAAATTAGATCATCTACATACAAAATAGCAATTAAAATCTCACCATTTGTTGCTTTGATGTAGAGGGTGGGCTCACTACCGCTTTTGCTAAAGCCATTACTCAGCAGATAGGAATCTATCCTACTATACCATGCCCGAGGTGCTTGCTTAAGCTCGTAGAGAGCTTTTCAAAGCCTGTATACCTTGTCTTCATGCCCTAGGACTTCATAGCCAGGTAGCTGGTCCACATACACCTCCTCTTTCAACACTCCATTCAGGAAGGCTAACTTCACATCCATTTGATATACCTTCCACTTGTGCTGGGTTGTAATTGCTATGACTGCCCGCATGGTATCCAACCTTGCAACTGGTGCATAGGTTTCATCATAGTCTCTTCTAGGTTGTTGTTTATATCCCTTAACAACCAGCCTTGATTTATGCCTTTCAATCTTTCCCTCAATAGTACTCTTGGTCTTATAGACCCACTTAACTCCAATAAACTGTTTACCCTTGGGTAAGGTTGTTAACTCCCGTGTCTCATTCCTTTCTATTGCATCCAACTCTTCATCCATGGCCTTACACCATTTTTCTTCTTTCACAACCTCTTCAAAATCTGTTGGATCACCATCAGAGAACAAAGAAAAGTCCAAACTTTCATCTAAATCATCATACCTGGTGTCTTAATAAATTTCCCTCATGATCCTTGTCTTTCTTGGCATTACAGAAGCGAGCGTAGGATCTGAACTGCTTCTGTAGTTACTACTGCTTGACTTCGAAGTGCTCCAGAGCTAACTGTGTTGCTGCAGTCTTGAACTGGTTGAATCTAAACTATTCTGGGGATTGCTCCAGAGAGCTCCAGAGTGCTCCACTGTTGAATCTTCTTCATTGTTGGAAGTTCCTGCTTCATTTCCACCTTCGTCATCATCTATGGGTATCGTTGATGAGATACTAGTGGTGGTGTCAACTGTACCATCCCACGATTCATTTTCTATGAACTAAACATCCCTGTTGATTATGGCATTCTTTGTGATAGGGTTGTATAGCCTGTAGCCTTTGGATTCTTCAATGTACCCAATGAAGATGCACTTTTCTCCTTTGTCATCAAACTTTCGTCTCTTCTCTTTAGGCACAAATGCATATGCCACACACCTAAAAATTTGTAGGTGCTCCACAGTCCATTTGTCATTTGTCCATGCTTCTGTTGGATCTAGGGCATACAACTGAGAGGGGGGGGTGAATCAGTTGTGTAAAACTTCTTCTTCTTTCAAACACTTAATTCTCTGTTGTTAGTTAGCAGCATATCAAATAATCATCCATGGAAGCATAATACATAAACACAAGAGCAGATAAGCATCAACACATTGAACACCAAGATTTTAACGTGGAAAACCCGGTTAAGGGAAAAACCACGGGGTGATTAACCCAAGAATTATTCTCTGTTAGAAGAATAAAGAAAAATGAATGGCACATGCCAATAAGGGCTCACTGCCCGAGCACACTGCTCACAAAGAGGCCCACTGCCTACAAGGAGACACACTGTCTACAAAGTGATAAAAATCACAGTCTTGAACTGGAGAATGACATCTCTATCATGTCCGGATCAGTTCCAATTAAGCCCAACAATCTCTGCTCTGCCTTTCGCACGTTTCTTCGCTATCACATTCTCATCCTCACTCCATCTTCTGAAATGAACTCACAACCCGTTATTTATACAAGACATCGACTTAGGAACAAACATCTAAGTCGGAAAACAACCATAGGAGTATCCGCAAGATGAATAACACATCCGGTCGGCCATCACAAGAACATTCGCAGGATGAACATCTCATCCGGTCGGCTACACAAAGCAAGAACTTCATCCGGAAGAATAACTTCAATTCCGGGCTCTACCATCAATGCGGACCAACAACAAAACCTAAACATGATCCAAGAACCTTCACAAACCTGTCTGAATGTCCGGATACATCCGCACTTCCTCTGCTTACTGGGATCTCTTGTCTTCCTCATCCGAAACTTCAAGAACACAGTCTGTCGCCACTGTCATAATGCAAGAGTTACTTCCGGACCTCCAAATCATACACAAATCAGGATGATACATCACAAGGACATCCCAAACACTACTTCCAATCCGCAGATTAGGATAATACAATTCCGGACCTCACCGGACCTTTTTGTGATCCTCTGTCACCTCCGGATACTTGCCGGACCCGGTTCTATACCGGCAGCCACAACTCCTTCAGATCTTCATGCGGACCTCTGAAATCTTAACTGTAGCATCTCAAGACTCATATCTACTAACCCTTTAATCCGCATCCTCCGGTTCTCATCCTATACAGTACATTTACCTTCTTCTCATCACTGTTCTTCACTGTTCCTGACTGAGACTAATTTTCTCAATATCCTCAGCACACAGCTCATCAAATCCTTCTTGTCAATGCAATATGAGTATGTTGACATCAATGACAACACTGGCTCACCTCATACTTGCAACAGCTTCTTGTGGAATTCTGTCCCATATAGCCTTTGTGGGACTTCTATTTAGCAGGTATACTACTGTTGCAACTGCTTCACCCCAATAATCATTAGACAGTCCCTTTTCTTTCAGCATGCTTGCAGCCATCTCTGTGATGGTTTTGTTCTTTCTCTCAGCAACTCCATTTTGTTGTGGAGTATACCTTGTTGTGAACTATTTTTGAATGCCTTCATACTTGCAAAAATTTAAAAATACCTTGGAGACATATTCTCCCCTTTTGTCCATTCTGAGGACCTTGATATAATGACCGCTTTGCTTCTCAGCCAAGGCCTTAAACTCCTTGAACTTTTCAAATGCTTCAAATTTATTCTTCAAAAAATAAACCCAAGTCTTTCTGTTGTAATCATCAATGAAGGTCATGAAATATACATTCCCACCTAGAGTGGGGGTCTTCATGGGGCCACACAAATCAGAATGCACCAACTCCAATGGTGCTCTTGCCCTTATAGAGTGCCCTGATTAAAAGGGTTGCCTATGCTACTTTCCTAAAATACAGGCTTCACATTTCCTATCGAGCTCAACAATTGTTGGAAGCCCTCTAACCATGCCCTTTTTGGATAAAAGACTTAAAACACAAAAACTTAAGTGCCCATACCTTAAATGCCAAATCTTGGATGGGTCTTGGATGACTGTCTTGAAGGTTGATTGTTGAACCACTATTGTAGATGCCATCTGGATGACTCCAAAGCTATCTGGAGCCATCTGGAACTTAACAGGTGCAGCTCCATAGAACACTAGGGACTGCAACCTAAGGGGGAACATTCTATTTTTCTTCATTTGCACTACTACAATGACTTTCATGCTACCATCCCAGTCATAGATGATGCATTCCCCTTTCTCCATTAGGATTCTATAACCATTTTGAACCATCTGTCCAATGCTTAATAGGTTATGTTTTATACTAGGGGCATAATAGACATTCTGGATCTGCATTTTCTCACCTTGCTTGGATAGGACTGTGATGATGCCTCTTCCTATGATAGGAACCTTTTGATTGTTCCCCATCATGATCTCAGACCTAACATTCTTGTCAATGGAGGCAAACAAATTAGCATTACCACTCATGTGATTGCTACATCTGTTGTCCAAATACCATACTTCAGGGCTACTCTGCTCAACAAGGTTGTACACGATAAAGACCTTAGACTGATTTTTATTTTCAACCTTGTTCTCATTTTCCACATTGGCATTTTGACTCTCTTGGTCACATTGTTTCTTCCTACATTCACTTACATAGTGACCATATTTATGACAATAGTAACATTGTACATTGCTCTTATCATACCTCTTATTTGAGTTGCTATTCTTCTTGTTTTGGAAGTCTGTTTGGGAGGTGCTGGCCTCCTCTTGATAGTTAGAGCCTCCTCTTTCAGAGTTCCTTCTAACTCTACCCCTTTGACCTCTTCCTCTGCCATTTCTTCCTCTTCCCCTACCTCTCACATTTCCTTGTGCTTTGAATTCTTTCTCTAGGGAAGGAGCAGATCTATTTAGCCACTGCTCATGGGTAAGAAGAGAATCCATCAACTCATCAAGTGCCATTTTTGAGAGGTCTTTGGTCTCTTCTATGGTAATAACTATAGGGTCAAATCTAGGGGCAAACTTCTAAGGATTTTATCTATAATCCTTTGCTCATCCATGGTTTCTCCATTTATCCTCAATTGATTAACCAAGGTGGAAACCCTTGTGTGGAAATCTGAAATAGACTCACTATCCTTCATGTACAGGGTCTCAAAATCTCTCCTATGCAGTTGGAGTTTCACTAATCTCACCTTGTCAGTTCCCTTGTACATGTTTTGCAATATTTCCCATGCTTCTTTTGCATAGTTAGTAGCTTCTATTCTAGGGAAAATAGCCTCTGTCAAGGCTGCCTCAATCAAACTAAGGGCTTTTGCATCATTTCTTCTTGTCACCTTCAGCTAGTTCTTCTGGGCATTTGACAGGGCTACAAAGGCATTTGGGTTAGTCACATCTGTGAACCCACTGACCACAAGTTCCCACAAATCATTTGCAACCAAGATGGTCTTTATCTTCTTCAGCCAAACATCATAGTTTTTCCCATCAAATATGAGTGGCTACTACCAACTCTTGTTGTCTCCTCCATCCAGTTTCCAAAATAGGGGAGATAGCTAATACCCAGAAAATCTTAGGGCTTATCCTTAATCCCCCAAAAGCTAAAACTCTAGATCTGCCAAACCTATGGCTCTGATACCAACTATTGGGAGTTATATAGCTGAGATACCACTCAAATGGAGGAAGAATAAAACAGAGAGAGGGGTACAACAAAAAAATGCACAAATGGAGATTTATATTTATCAATGAAAACTATTTTACAATCAACAAATACAACCTACAAAGTTACAACTCTGTTTCCTTCTATCCTACAACTACTACTCTATCTAGAGCTTGTTGGACATTATTGTTGTCCTTCTCTATTTGGAGCTGCTCTGCTCATTCCACTAACTAACTATTGTGCATGTCGAGCTATTTGGAGCTCGAATCTTTGCACTCCCTCACTATTGTATTTGTCCAGTTGCTGTTGTAACAAACATTCCCTCTGCTCTTCACTACTGTGTTGTTGCTGCTCATAATATTCTCCTCTCTTCTACTAACTCTACATATTCATTCTTCTTTTTTGTCTTCTCCTTGTCTTCAAAAATTTTGTCGCTCAAAATTTGAATCTACCTACCAACATTAAACAAACTGACCAGCAATAAATCTTACCTAACGAGCCAGCAAAAGGCATTAACCATGTTGGTCAGGAGCAACAGGAGAGAGATCTACGGGGATCTATGATGGGGTAGGAGGCATAAATGCCCGCTCCAGATTAATAATTCCAACACAAAATGCATCAATGGAAGATTATTCTTGCGAAATATTATATTCATAAATTCCCTAGCTGACGTGCATGCAAAATGTGGAGGCATAGAAAAATCCCATGAACTATTTAACAAATGCCTCAAAGAGACGTAATCTCATGGAATGCAATGATTACAAGATATGAACAAAATGGATTCATTGTGAAGGCGTGATTTCTAAAATGAGGGTTAAATTACATGATATTATGGCTTCAAATAGCTCTGGTAAACTTGTATGCAAAATGTTCCTATACAATGGGGAGCATTGACAAGCCACATCAACTATTTGGCGAAGCAATGTTTTCTCATAGACTGCCATGAACACAAGGATATGCATCAAATGGGTTTGTTGAAAAATATTTTGAAACTTCCAAACATATACAAGTTGTTCTTGTGCAGCCATTCCACAAGTTTTACCAGCATCTTCATGCAACATGAGAAATTTACATTAGGGTATAGGAATCCATCAAGGCATATGAGTAGTGTGACAAGATATTTCAAAAGGAAGTGATGAAAACCTGCAAAGATGGAGGAGAAGAAGCCTAAGCAATTATGTAATGTTTTAGAAGGTTTAAATGCCTCAATATTAAGGATAAGTTTCAAATCCATCAACACCACACTTGGAACCTAGGATACCAATAAGAAAAATACCATATTTTTACTCATGGTAGAATAGATAAAGCACATAACCATTTGACAAAGGGTGCGAATAGACCATTCATCCTATTCCACTTGTAAAGCTAATGAAAGTTCTTGGTATAAATAATTAACTATGAGCAACAATTTGGAAATTAAGTAGGGAATAATTATTCCTATTGCAAACCAAGGAGGAATTTCATTTCAAGTGTGGAAACATAGGTGAAAATGCAATTTCAAAACATGAAGAATATTTTCAATAGAAATATGCATAAATGGAGGTGACTTAAATTATTTGTAGCTATATATAGAGGCATGAAAAATGTTTGACATAATACTTAAGGTTTGGTGGAAACAATTTAGATGTATTTCTTAGATATAGGGATCAAACATTGGGGGATTATTCTAGTGCCATTAATCCTTCTATAGGAGTCTAACATTTAGGTATTTGATCTCAGGAAGGAGGGAGATGGTCTTCCTAAGAAAGTTGCAAGAAAAAGTAATTTGAGTAATCACGGGGATTTGTCTCACTTGCAATTGTGTTTATAATGGAGTCAAAATGAGCACGTCTTGTAGCACTTTTGTTTCAAAGATTCGTCGGATGTATCTCTCCACATCTTCAAGCATTGGGTGTAGTGGTCCTTTTTAAATGGATATGGGTATTCCATTTACTACAAAGCTACCAATTTTGATGAATTCCCACAACACATATATGATCCTTCATGGAACTTCTTATGTGGAACTTTAGTGACTACAAAGAACTAATGGACCAATTTCATCATGTGTCTACTACCTTTCTAGCACTTGTAAAGAGATATCAAGAAACAATTGAAGAGTTGACTACCAAAATGGAGAAAATCGAGATGGAAAGAACTTAGCAAAATCCACAACTCAAAAGTTATGAGCTTTTAGTTGCCTTTTTGTAAAAGTGACTTATGTCACTTATTGTAATTAAAAGTTAGAAAATGAACCTTATTTCCAAAAAAGTGATGTAAAACATAACCAAAAATAAGGTTTATTGTTTTATTATGTTTCAAAAAGATAGTTACAAGGTAGTTATCAGGTGGTTATCAAGAAGAAGCCTAAAAATACAAGGCTATTTTGTATTGTAAGGGGAAACTCTTACAAAGGACATTAGGAGGGGAATTGATAGAGACACTATTTGGAGGACTTTTGGTCTAATACTTTGTACACGAGAGTTTTTGGAGTTGTATAATTCCACAAAGATAATAAAAAAACATTTAGTTTGTATGTTGTGAATGTATTTCTAAGTTATTATTACTAATTTCTCGCATGTTAAGTTGGTAATCCCTCTGTGTCACTATGTAAACCATGGTCATTTTTTGAAACCATTAACTATGCAATTGATGTAATGAAGCACAATCATTTCTTGGTATCTTGATTTGAATGTGTTCAGATAGCCTATCTCTTCATGCATTGAGATCTGTGTGTTATCCTTCTCTCATCGTTGTTGCATGTTAAAGCATATGTTGTAAAATTCACCATATAAATTCAAGAACATAGTTTCTATCTTTTGTGGTGAACCCCCCTCATAATTTGCCATGAGTTTTTGAAATCCAAAGAACATAGTTTCTAGCTTTTGTGGTGAACCCCCCTCATAATTTGTCATGAGTTTTTGAAATCCAAACCATTATTCATGTGTCTACTGTCAGAGTTTTTGTAAACCAATCTTTCCTATTAATTTGTGAAATCCCAATTGGTATTCGTGTGTCTACCACTAGGTTTTCTGTAATTTATTTTCTTCTAGTTTTTCCCTTTTCCTCCTTTTTGTACTTTTAGGTTAAAAGTACACAAAAACTACAAATACCCCCATCATATGAGGGAGTTACCCCTCTCAAGAACAAAGAAAAGTTGTTAGTCCAGTAACAACTTCTCCAACTATTAAAACATTTTCCACTGCCCGTTAGGTGAGTCACATTGAAATCTGCAATGACAAATCTGTTTACCAATAGATTTTTGGTGAATCTACTAGGGAAAATGAAGAATTGGTGCTTTTTGTTACTTAGAGATCTACACGTACCTCCCCTAGGACGGAGGTTGGTAACTCTATCTGAAATTTAAACTTGGAATAATGGATTGGTATCATGAAATTTAATTCCATAATTTACAGTTGCATGAATCAGCAGTTGATAGTGATAGTGATTAAGATAATGAAGATTATTCTTTTTCTATGTCCTCTACTCAAGAAAATCAAGTTCTTGATGAACCTAATCAAGTAGAATTTTTGAAAAGATTCTATAGTGGCATGCAACTTGCGTCTAACTAGGTTCATCCTTCTTTGTTTCAAACATTGTAGAATATTTAACAAAAAGATGAGAAGGAGACTCATTTTCTTGCTCGTTATCATAATTCCCTTTCAGAGGAGATTCATGCACTAGAAGATAAAATAAATTGTGTTGAGATATATCATCTGCATGATGAGGACAGCAATGAAGAAGAAAAAGTTTTTCCTATAAATGAACCTATATTGAATGACACATCTTCTAATCAAAGGTCTGAAAGAGACTCATCAGAACATACATATCCACTTAAGGAAGACCAAAAAGAAGATTGTATGGAAGCATGCAATAATGAAGAAGAAATCTTTCCAAATGATGGTATGTTCTCAGTTTCTTTGGAAAATGTCACTCCTCTTGTGGCAACTTTCTCTGGTTCCACAACTATAATATCTAAGAAAGATTTTCATGACATGCTTAATGTTTGAGGGAGTGCAGAAGAAATTTTGGACCAAAGTGTGAACAAAGAGCATGAAGATGAGTCGTAAAATGTTTTCCTAACATGCATGCAATCTAAGAAAGAGGAGAATGATGATGAAACAGTATGGTAAGATCTCTCTCATGAGGTTTCCATCATAGATTGGTGTCTCAACACTCTTGATGATGATTTTCTTTGTGAAGAAGATGTCGTCCTTTCTCCTTTATCATTTGTTGAAGAAGAATACTCAACTATTGAAACTAAAGCTACTACTCAAGATGAAGTGTTGAGTACTCCCACTCCAAATGTGCAACACGATCATAAGGATACTGGGTGTGAATCTACACAAGAGAGGTTAGAAATGAATTGGTTCCTAAATATCTTTGTTTAAGTGATTTCATTGTACACCCCAATCCTTTATCTGCATATAATAATGTTGAAGAAGACAATGTGACTAATGTTTATAATAGTGATAAAGGAGGTCAAAGTTCTAATGTTTTTGATAATATGCATGAAAGTGCAAGTATTCAAAGGATTGATGAAGAGCTCTACATGTTATTTCTTCTTCATCAACTATAGAAGAGGCTTTTCAAAAAGATAATTCAATGATAAAGAAGGATGTTCATAAGAAAGACCAGTCACTGAATACTAAGGTTTCCTCGCTCATTGGTTCACATGAAGGATGTCTAGTTCGTGGTTCAATTTTCTTTGATTCAAGCTATCAAAAGAATCTCAAGATAGAGAAAATTGGTATGCTTGACACGATGCCAGAAGACATGATCAACACTACACAGGACAATACCAATATGATTCAAAAGGATAGAAATTTATGATGAGAAATGGTTATTTGGTGTACAATTCAAGGAATCCTCATATTTCCTATATTTTATTTTTCTCATCATTCTAAAATAGCTACTAAATTCACAGGCACCTCATCCATGCACATCTCTTTTTCGTACAGGTGCCTATTTTTCTCAACTTGTTAACAGTTTTAGATGATCATATTGGAGTGATTTTGGGTAGGAGTTTCCTACCATGTACATAGGTTAACTAAGTGTTTTGGTTGTGCCTATCTTGTTTCAATTTCTGTTGGTTTTCGTCGTTTGCCTCGTCTCTATATGTCTTTTGTCATTTTTCCTTTTGTCTTGCTTGAGTCTCCTTGCTCTCCTTGTATGTTTTTTTTCCTCTTGACTCTATAGCCCAATGGATTAAGGCACTAATCCTTCACAAAGATTCTAGGTTCATCCTATGTCCTTTGTAGTCCTTGTCCCCAGTGAGACTCAGATGTTGGCCTCGTTTCTAATTTTCCAAATTTTAAACTTTTGCATCAAATCTCCTATGTTAAATTGCTCCTAGTCATAAACACTCCAATTACCCTCAAGTGTCAAGTCACTCACCAATTTGAAGAAAGAATTGTCGCTCTGTTTCAGTCAAAGTCCTAGAAGCAATTCTACAGTGTGGAAAATCATGAAAATAATTAAATATGAAAATATATGATAGATGATATGAAATAATTTTATATGGATGTTCCTGACTATATTTCTCTTAAAATGGCAAGTTTTTAGATCAACACACCTTCTGGTTTGGGAGAAATTAAAAGTTTGAGTTTTTATAAGGCAATTTGCGGAAATGATTAAACTAGAAGTTTTATGCGAGCTGGAGTAAAATGGCTTGGCATAGATGATTATGTCTCTATTGCACACAATATGGCAAGTTTTCAGGGAAAAATTCCACGTTTGAGAGATATTAAAAAAAAAAATGGTTTTCCTCTAGTAGGTTCTGAAAATGAAACTTTTGAAAATATTTTAAATTTCCACCAGGTTTATCAAAAACACAAGTCACAAGTTGTTATTAGTTATGAATTTCACTTATAGATCCAATGACAAAGTCAAGTTAAAAATTTTCACAAGTTCAAAACTTCAAGTTGTCTAAAAAGGTTTTGAATTGGGGTTGTGCAAATTTATATTGTCTAAAAAGGTTTTGAATTGGGGTTGTGCAAATTTATAAGTTATGAAAAGTTAGTGAAAAGTTAATTAAAAGGTTAGGGTTGTAAAAAATTATAACTTATAACTTAAAAGTTATGAATTGGGTTTATGAAAAAGGAAAAGTCACAACTCCAAAGTTAGTTAATTCATTGTGAACTACACTTCCAACGTAAAGTTATGAATTGGGTTTATGAAAAAGGAAAAGTCACAACTCCAAAGTTAGTTAATTCATTGTGAACTACACTTCCAACGTGGATAAAAGAAACTCTTTTATCATCGACTTATGCTACTAGTTTTGAAACTTCTAATTGATCTCCAACAAAAGTTTCAAAAGAACGTTAATAAGTTAGAAATTTTCACAAGAGTTCTCTTGACTTACCAAAAGAGGTTTTAAAACTCCTATAAAGTTATGAACCGGATGACGTTTGTCGAAATCACAAGTTGTAATTTTTAATAATTTCTGAAGTTATGAAGCCCATCTCCAAAGCCGATGACACAAATGAAAAGAAGGGTAGTTATTGTAACTACCTGGGAACCGTGGGCTATGCATGAAATGTATTCGTTGAAAAGATTTTAGGCAAATGCATTCGGCAAAGACTTCAGTTTGTATTATACACAATGTGAATGGAAGAATTACAATAAAAATCATGACTATCAAATCTTTGAATTGGTGCAGAGAATGCATGAAAAGCATCTGTGTGTTGACAAAGAAGAGATGGAGATTTCGGAGTGCACGGAGTTTCTGAATGACTATGTTTGGATGTGCATAAACAAGCCACACGAGTCATCAGTGGAGTGGGGATATACCTTATAAGTATGTATACTCATTGTTGAGTTTTGTAATTATTTGTCATATCAGAGCATTTGATAATAATATGATCTACGCCATTTTATATGTCTTTCAAACTTTCTTGTGTTATGTATCCTTGTTAATATTTTTAGTTTCTATGTTTAGGTTGGACAAATAGATTGTATTTCATTAGTTTGATAATAATATGATCTACGCCATTTTATATATCTTCTAAACTATCTTGTGTTATGTACCCTTGTTAATATTTTTTGTTTCTATGTTTGGGTTGGACAAATAGATTATATTTCATTAGACCCTATCCACCTTTATAGTGGTTGCCTCCTCCAGCTTAAATCAGATAAGGCAAAATCCTCCATAAGACTAAAGGCAAAAACAGAACTTCCAGAAGAAAGATGGAAGGCTACCCTCCTTAAACACACTATCATGTTGTCACTTACACACAAATATATAAGCAGATTACCAAAATTAAACATAAGCATATTACAAAAAAATAAACATAGCATAAATTTACAACAATTTAAAAAAGCAGATTACTATCTTATGTACATGCTTTTTAGTTGTTTGGAATCGCCGTATTGATTTTGTTATATCTAAACTACTCCAAAACAACCAGTTTCAATTGGACGTATTGATAAAGCTACACAAAGGAGATTCCCTTCAGATAATTTGGAGATTGCCTTTGAATTCAAAATAGCACAGCAGCACTATAAGACGAATAATGATAACAATCGATAAATAAAATTCGGCAGTACCCAATAAGCATATTAGCAGTTTAAGCTTCTGCTGTAAACAGCCGGCACATTTGTTTAAGCTCTTCGGCACATTTGTTTAAGCTCTTCCATGTATAAATAGCACCTACCACTAAATCTTTTTCTCACAGAGGAAGAATACAAATATCTGTAGTTGCTTCCATGGCGAAGGGCAACCAAATATGTGTGTATTTCCTGTTTTTATTACTCATACTCACACTGCCTTTTGCTTCTGCTAATGGTAAATATGCATTCTTCTTTCTCTTTAATAAATATTTCTATTTATGCAATTCTGAACTACTGACTGATATATAATATATTCATAATTGCTAAGACTACGGTCACCCTGGGTATTGCGGAACTTGGAGCGGTGCATTTGAAGGGCTTTGCGGACAAGATGCAGATTGCGACTACACATGCAAATATAGTGCTGATCAAGCCGAATTTGGAGGGTGCTATTGGAAAGATTTCAGAGGGTTTTGTGTGTGTTTTAATCGCTGTTAGAATAGCAATGTTACAAGGTCGTGTGTTTTTTCTGTGATGGGAGAATACAGATTCAGTTTAAACTCCTATTTTTATAAATGGGATATTTACCTAAAATAAGGTATAATAATTGATCTGACTGTTAAATCTTTGGAAAACACGGATAATGGTTGTAGATTTGAGCTCCTATGTACATGTTGTGTCTTCATTAGGGAGGGAATTATAGCATCAGTCCTAATAGGTGTTAATTCTCCTTGAAAAAAAAAATTTTACCCGTTTCTTTTTAACAAATATTTATATTAAGTGAAGAGCCTTTTAGATTTAACTGTGTGTTTTTGCATCTAAAAGTGACATTTTGGTTGCATCAAAAAGTGACATTTTGGATCATACACAATGATCCATCATTAGGAAGAGGAGAGTTATGATTTAGATGCAAAAACACACACACATGAATCCAAAAGCTCTTCACTTAATATTGTTGAAAAACTCATGCTTACTAAATATTTATATATATTTTTAATTAAAATAATAGTTCAATAAAATTATCTTACCTTTAAATAATTTCAATTTATATATCACTAAATTTATTTAGATTTAAATTAAATATTAATAAATATTTGGTAAAAGAAGGTAGTAATAAAATTGTCTTATAGATTTAATATTTTTAATACTTAATATTTGATATACTAAAAATAAACTTTTTAATTTTATTTTAAATTATTTTTTTAATTTCATATATTTTTAAATTTTAATTTAAAAAATACATGATTAAATAAATATTTAAAATTAAATAATTTTATATGGAGATGATAGTGTACTTTTATAGAATAATTTTTTTATTCACTCAAATGTTATTTCATTGAGATATATAATCAAATTAGCTTATGCAACAATATTTTTTTGGTCTAATGCTAAAATGATTATCTAATAATTGACATACAAATTACAACACATATGTTGTGTATTTAGTTAAAATATTTTATGACACACTAAAATTATTATATTTTGGTATTTGATTTTAACTAAGAGTAGAAAGCTATGAGGGTTTCTTCTTTAGGTGATTTGCATGTATTTATTTTAGATTTTGATGCATTCCTTTCATTTCTTTCACATGACACCCATATCCTTGATTCATTCATACTATTCTATGCTTTGGATATGGATGCCATCACAATTAATGTTTTATGAGAATTGAGCCAAGATCACTTAAGTCTGCTAATTACCAATTTGAAGTAGATTGATAGTCGAATAAGCTTGTACATGTAGATGACAAATTTGAGTCACTCTAGGAGTGTCCAACATAAGGTGATTAGTTTGTTCCTCCAAATGTGGAGAGAACATGTGACATAAGGGCCTAAATTTGATGGTCATATGGCCGTATTTAGTCATTTTAGCCCTAAAATACAATTAAAATTTTAGGAAGACCGTATTAATTATAAACTGTCAAAATTTCTATGTAATTATTCTTATATATAGATTTTTAGTGGATATATATTTTTCCTAAAATATACAAGCTTTAATATTTGAAAGGCAACTTCAAATAAATAACCGTCACAAAAAAAATGCTTATGCCATGGTCGACCGTCAAATTTAGGCCCTGCTAACACCCCCCTTAAGCTTAGCTTAGGTGAGCACAAAGATCAGGGACCCATATACAATAAAAATCTCTCATGAAGTGGAGATGTGGGAAAAAACTAACCTTCAAAAGAGAGAAAAGAAAGAACCATTAGGAGAAATTTACATATAAAATGAGCCTCCTAAAACATCATCAAGAAAATGAACTAAAAAAAGTTAACTATCTAAAATAAAAATATAATCATTTATTTTATTATATTAAACTTTTTAAAATCATATAAATTAACTCACTAAAGTTAATTTAACTATCTAAAAAAAATATAATCATTTATTTTATTCTATTAAACTTTTTAAAATCATATAAATTAACTCACTAAAGTTAATTTAACTCTACATATCTTACTCCATCTGAATATCTTTATATAAAACAAAGATTTTTTTGTTTTTTTGATTTATCATTCTTAAGTTAAATATTATAGAAATTACTATACTTTCAAAAAAAAATCTAAAAAAATCTTTTCTCCATAAAAATATATAAACATTAAACAACTACATATTAAATAGGTAAATGCACCACTTAAGGTGGAAGTTTCAGAGTTAGAAAAAAATCCAAAATCAAGTAAACAAAAATGGGATCTCGTTATGGATCGGGATCCCGAGCCTAAAATTTAGGACAGGATCCCGTTTCGTAACGAGATCCCAAACCTAGCACCAAGAACCTAGCACCAAGAAACGGGATCCTATTTATAAAAAGTATTAAATTTTTAAAACAGTTGTAGCTAGGGTTTCAATGAGAGTTGAATATTTGTATTTAGACATTTTAGAGCTATAAAATACAATTGAAATTTTGTTTTTTACAGTAAAATACAATCAAATTTTTAAAACAGTTGTAGCTAGGGTTTAAATGAGAGTTGAATATCTGTATTTAGACATTTTAGAGATGTAAAATACAATTGAAATTTTGAAAACCCTGTATCATATGAAAGGAGAGATTTTGAACAAACTATCAAAATTTAATTTAAATTTGAGAGTTGAATAGTTGTATTTAGACATTTTACCTGTAAAATATAATTGAAATTTTGAAACTGTATCATATGAAAGGAGAGATTTTGAACAAACTCTCAAAAATTTGAGAGTTGAATAGCTATATTTAGACATTTTACCTATAAAATACAATTAAAATTTTGAAACTATATCATATGAAAGGAGAGATTTTGGACAAACTGTCAAAATTTATATAGCATTGTGATGATATATATATATATTTGGTTTTTATAAAACTTACTTATACTAATGTATGTCATAATATTTTAAAGGCACTATTGAATAGATAATTGTCATAAAAAAATTGCTGCCATAGATTTGTTTAGATGAAACAACTATATCATATGAAAGGAGAGATTTTGAACAAACTGTCAAAATTTATATAGCATTGGCATGATATATATCTTTGATTTTTATAAAATTTACTTATACTAATGTATGTCATTGTATTTTAAAGGCATTATTGAATAGATAATTGTCATAAAAAATTACAATAAACTATTTCAAAACATCTCAAAACTACAAGCAAGTCTTTTTATAAGCATTCAAATTTACAAACAAGTCTTTTTACAAGCATTCAAATTTTTACCCAAATCCGAGAGCCATATTTTACACGAGAATCCCTAAATCTAAGCACCATATAAGTTTCATGAGAAGCCCCAAATCCAAATTTCACACTTTGGATAAGAAGTTGATCAAGGAGGATTCACTAACATTGTACATGCAGTAATGCCAATATCATTCTCATTGCTTTCCATACATGTAATAACACTTTAATGGGCTACAATACACCAAAGCACCCCTAGATGCTCATGGTAACATAAAGACCAACAAACCATATCTACCAAGTGTGACACGTGGTCTAGCAGTAGAAAAAACACTTTGCATAAGATCAAGCATTTTTATAATAAACATACCTTGAATCCAAATGCTCTATGGTTTCTACCCTAATTTCATTAGGCTCTAATATACCTCTGGGCCAAGCCATAAATTATTACCACATTACTCTAAGCATCACTTTACAAACTTAAGATAGTTGAGTTGATGTGGTAACTTCCAAGTGGCGTCCCTAAGAAAAATGTTATACCAAGTCACCCACTAGCTCATTATGCACCTACTAGTAAATAATTGCACTCTGCAACCATTGAGAGATGAGGATTCATATTTGGAAATGATTCCCCTTCCATAGGAGATATTTGGCAATCAAGTCCCTAGGTTTCAAGTAACCCTAGATGTTCCTTTGTTTGACCTGGTAAGATTAATTTTAATGTTGTACATAACTAGATTAATTTTGCTAGATTCTTATTTTTCCATGAATGACTTCTTAGATAAAGAGAATATTAATATTTATCTTCTAAAAGTTTCCTTGCCAATTAAGAAGTGTTGACAATCCCGTACACTTTGGGAGGAAGACTATCTACAATGGAGGGAAATCTAAGAGAACATAGCATCATTTCTTAGAATCCTTCAAGGATAAATATTATCCTAAGGATGTTTATGTTGACTAGTACATGAAATGGTCATGTAATTATGATAGGGACATGACCATTCGATCCAAGCATATCTTGATACCTTCCATGAGCTCTATGCAAGGTTGGGCTCATTTGATTCAGAGAAACATCAAATCCTCAAGTATTGTAGTAGCCTGGGACTAGCCATACAGTCTAGACTAACTTGATGATCAAGGTTAAGGTGATAGGAGAATCGTATTTCTATGCAACAACCATTGGGAAGTAGTTCAAGTAGAAGTTCAAATAGGAATCAACCAACACAAAGACACTACCTTCAAATAAGAGTTACAAACCATCCAAGATAACTAAGTGGTGTGATAGCTACATAAGAGCTGCAATAATCCCAACACTAAGTTTCATGCTAAAAAAAGTCCACTCATTCAAAGGTTTAAATATCTAGTATATATGATGATACATCGAACCCTTAGATGAAATGATTGATACATATCCCAACGTCCTAGTCAACATTGTAGCAGTAATAATCTTCATACCTAAGGAAGTTTAAGTAGAGTGACTATTCCATTCACAAATGTGGGTGAAAGCGGAACAAATAGACTTCATGATTAATGATAGAAGTATAAATAATTTAATCTCTTCAAAGACTATTGAGAGATTCAAGCTACCAACCATAGTTCATCTGCATCACTACTGAACTAGGATGGTTTAGCACGTGCAACACCCAAGGTATATATATGTGTTGTACTCACTAGTGCTACTTATCATATATGTTATTTATCATTTTCAAGAGGAGATAATTTGTGATGTGGTGCCAATGGAGGTCTAAAATGTTCTCCTTGGACATCCTTATATGTAAATTCATTAGTGTGTGTACACCAAGCCTCATAGCATAGATGTATCAATACATAGTAAAAGATACTAAATTCTTCAAGTGGATTCATGCTCAATACATGCCACATTAGCTCCAAACAAGATTATGGGATACAACTATGCATATCTTAGAACTTTTCACTACGCCTCCAACCAAAGACCAACTTGTTGCAACAAATTATACATGTTAGAATCTAAAAAGCATGTTTATATAGAATTGTTATAAGCTTTAATATAGAGTTGTTAGAAAGGGTAAGCTCCCATAACAAGCCAAATGGTTCGTTGAGTTGCAACTAGAAGACAAGGCTCCACACCTATTTCTTAGACTAAATACAATCATGACTATTGCTTCATAAGGATAGGAAACTAATCCACAAGGTTCACCAATAGTGGTAGACATGGTAATTCTAAGACCATTCTAATGGCAAGTGGTATATGTGGAAACACTTTAGTGGTAAATACAATACACCAAAGAAATCCTATATGATCTTGTGATAACGCAAAGACTAAACAACCATCTCTAACAAGTGTTACACATGCTCCAATAGTGGCATAGTGCACTCTATATAATATCAAACACTCTTGCAATAACCATACCTCATCCAAATAATCTATAGCTTCTACCATGGTTTCCACATTGTCCAATACACTTCCAAGACAAATTACAAGGTCCAATTCACATAGATTCTTATTGCATCATTTTGAGTATCAATTTCTTCAAACTTTAGATAGTGTAGTTGATGCAATAGTCTAGGTGGCACCCTTGAGGCTCATGTTATGCTAATTCATCCACTAGCACATCAAAAAACTACCACTAAATAATTACACTCTTCAACTAACCTGGGAGATGAGGAGTCATACAAATAAATGGTTCCACATTCATAGGAAATTTCAACTTCCTAGAGACTCTTCCTATCCACATCATGAATCTATATAATCTATATATACACATATCTATAACATAGCTTGTCAATTAATTAAAATTGAATTTCAAGATAGGCAACATATAGGTAGACAACTTAGTGATACACCTTTCTCAAGGGTACATGCCTTGTATGTAAAACAAACAACTAAAAAAATTACATTTACTATTTAGTTCTATAATTTTCTTTGTATTTGCATTGTACATCTCACAAGCTACGACACATGCCTACAACTTTGTCTAGATCCTCATCTAAATAGTTTTCCACCAAGAATCAAAATTTAGGTCTTGAATGAAAATCCCAACTTCAATTTGAAAATTACATAGTTCACTATAATAGCTCTTACATTTTGAAATTTGTATGCACATGTATCTGTACGTTTAATTTATATATTTCTTGTAATTTCTTGAAACATGTATAATTTATCTAGTTTATTTACAATTTATAATTTTTCAACATGTATATGTTTTTTTATAACATATATATATATATATATATATATATATATATATATATATATATGTATATATATATTCTTGAAAATTAATTTTGTACTCAAGTTTGTATGTTTATATGTATATATGCAGGTTCATAGTTTTTATATATATCATCATGGATGATATTTACTTTGATGCTGAGGACTTCCTCAATGCACAAGCTAAAAAGGCACCATCTCCACCCCCACCTCCACCTCTAGATGCCCCACCTCCACCCCCACCTAGAACTGACCAGGCTTGCTACCATAATTAGTGAAAATGTGGATTCCATACAAGAAAAACTGAATTCCATTCACAGTGAACAATTCATGCCACCTCACATGGTACGTTTTGCAACTTTGATACAAAACAGTGTAGATTATGTGAGGTCTATTGACTCAAACTTTGATAGTTTCCAAAAATGGAGAGAGGAGAGGCACCAATTTTATGTTGATGGCCACTCCTATAAGGAGATTTTGAATCTTAAAATCACAAAAGGTCATTTAGCGCAATATTTTAGACACCCCATCACAAATGAACATATTCCTGCAAATAAGAAAAGCATATCAATTAGGTGGTGTAGACATGAAGGAATGTCTACCAATTTTTGGGATAGGTGGTGGATGGTGTTTGATTATCCACCTCATGCTAATTGTGAGGTTCCTTTATATTTTTTGAGAAAATTATATGCAAAGTTTATTATGAATCAGAAACCCAACTAGTTTGATTTTAGATCATTCTAGGGTATTGGTGGCGGCATGCCACAACAGAGGTTGGGGACACAAGTTGATCCCCAATGACCCATGCCTTCTCAACCTCTTATTGACCCTCCTATTTCTGACATTCATGTGCCCTTCCAACATCGTATGGTGGTATCTGCACTAGGTACATTGAGTGCACTCTTAGGTAGCTTGGATGAGAAGACTTCTATGATGGTAGCTTAGGTTAGAGACCATGGAGGAGCTAATGGTGGAAGTGGTCCTAGGACCATTCCACATGTGTCAATGCCTCATACATGTATGAGTTGCAATCAGTTGTGTTATGGACCTTATCAGGCAGCTGCTCCCACTTTAGCTACACATGCAACATTTGATGATATGGGTGAATCATTTGTTGATTATCTATTTGTTGAAGATCATCCCACCGATCATTCGACACAAGTATATATATATATATATATATATATAGGTTACACACATGTTGAATTTATAACAATTTTAAGCACATGTTTTTAATGAACATATAGATCAATTAAATTGTAATATTTTAACAATCAAATTGTTTAGTGTAGATGATGACAATAAGGACCATTGATCGATTTTATTTTTCATTGACACTTGTTCATCTCGAGCACCCATTTGGGGTATTTGATTGATTTTTTAAATATATTTTAAATAATTTTATTTACTTGATTTTAATTTGTAATTTAGTCTTAAACATGTACATTAAATATTTATGTTGGTTCAGGGTTCTTCCACATTGAATCCTCCATTTGAGGATGTCTCGAGCGCTACTCCATCATTGGGCATCTCACATGACCCTTTTGTATGTATATTGTTTTAAAAAACCATATATATACTTAGATTTTTCTATTTTTAATTCACTATATCTAAAAACATGCATGCACTATTTAATATATATTAAAAATATATGTCTATGTAGGTTAACACAACAATGAGGATGGGCATTTCAACACCATTTGGATGATCCAAGTTTATATCAGGAGTCAACTGCATTTTAGGTTGTTGAAAAATGTATCTATGTCTACGTGCAATATGTAGGTCTTTTAAATAGATTAAAACAAAAATTGGGTACCTACACAAGTGAATATATATGTTTTAACCTAATTTGTACACATGTGCTAAGTTATAAATGACCTTGTCGGAGCTTGTCAGTGACATGTTTCATCATGTTCATGCCATTCTACCTACAACACATGCAGAGTAGGAGGACAGAGGAGATGGGTAGCCTGATACAGTATAATTTAAAAATTAGATTATATCTAAAGTCAATTAAAATATACATTGTGAACTTAAAGTAAATTTCAATAGAATATATAATTTAAATATGATAAATTATAAATTAAATTGAATTAAATCATTTTAAAAATTGTCTTACATCTAATTTTGAAACTTTCTTTCTCTTGTACATGTAGATTGATTTAGAGCATGTAGAGACAGGTCTAGATGTACCAGAGCATGCCTCTCAGCCTCACATGGTAATTTAATTTTATGATAAATTATAAATTAAAATTAAATCATTTTTAATCATCTTACATTTGATTTATGTTGGTAAGAGACACTGCTCTGGTATGGACCTATATGTTGTCATTAATGGAAACAAGGCTCAAAGATCCTATCACCATGACAGGAAGAGATATCTCCGGAAGAACATATTGATCCTAGGTCCGGTTGATAGAAAGTGGCTAAGTATGAAAAGTATTCTGAGTAGAGGACAGTAAGTCAGATAGTATGTCTCCACAAATGATGATCAATTAATGCGGTTAAGGTATGATGTTCTCAGTTGTTTGATAGTGTTATGCTTCAAAGGTTAAGTCTTGATCTCCTCCGGAAGTCACCTTGAAGAATTGTCTAAGTTCAGATAAGCAAAGGTATAGCAGGAATAGTGAACATGGTCTAGTACAGTGGTCCACATTCCTCCGCAGATAAGTATTTTGTTATGTGGTTTTAAGGTGTTGTAAACACTTATATGAATTGTCTTATTCTAGAGTTAGGAGATTTGAAGTCCATCAGAAGGTTCGCTACAAGCTGCTAAGTATCGGGATAGTGTTTGATAGAGTTTGACAGAGACAAAGTCTGAGTTCTGATGGTCCGCATTTCTCTGCAAGATGATATCATGCCTTGTGGTTCAAAGGGTAAGATTGGGAATGTGTAAAGAGTCCTTGGTATGATTTTGAAGGTGTTTTGAGATCCTTAGTAAAAGTTGTAAGTCAGCAGATGAAGTTGTTAAGCATGCTCTTAAGGAAGAGGCCAACAAGTATATTAATCATTGTGCAGAGAAGAATTAATGTTTGGAGGATCTATGTAAGTAATTAAATCATTAGAGCCGGCCTATATGAACATGTTTGGGAAAATATTTGGGTCCACATAACTTTTAGTACATTGGATTGAGCCAACAAGCTACATCTTTCTATGTACACGTTTCCTTCTTAGATGCCAACCTGACTATGAATCAAATCATGATATGGATATATAAGAGTGATGAATTTTGGTTGAGTGGAGTGTGTGGTGTAGAATTGTGTGTTTGTGTGATTCAAGGATGTGAATAGCATAGCAGAGTTAGAAGTGTTGGAAACAAGGCAGATAACTGAGAGGGCGGAGTGAATCAGCTATCTTAAATATTCAACTTTCTTTTCTTCTTTAACAATTAGTGCAACATCAAAACATATAACCATATATTATCATGAGAGAAGAAAATAAATCAACACACATAACACAAGGATTTTTACATGGAAAACCCAGTTAAGGGAAAAACCATGGGGTGGCTAACCCAAGATTGTATTCTCTGTTAAAAGAATAGAAAGAATAAAATGGCACTTGCCAATTAGGGCTCACTGTCTGAGAACACTGCTCACAAGAGGCTCATTACCTACAATAGTTTATAGAAATAAACTAGGTACTAGAACTGATGAGAAGCATCCACATATGCTGAGGTTTAGTTCTATTTTGGCTCAATATACTGATCTACTGCACTTCATTCTTCCTCTACTTTAGTGCTACTATTATGTCACATACCGGACTTGTATTGCTGCTTCCACACTGCTCTCTACTTTTTTTTGCACTTCATAACACACCACACACACCTTCACATCGAAATCCATCTAGTATATATATCCACACAAAGGATTTCAACATCTTTCTAGTCGGCATCCGGAATACTCAAGATTTTCCCAAACTCTGGTCTGTCGGCTAAATCCATGCTTACTAAGTGATGCATATCAAAAAGACAATTATAGGAGTCATCAATCATGTTGGCCAACCATGAATGATCTCTCAAAAAACTTGATCACCATCAATTTTCATCTGGATTAAGGTCTAATGCTCTATCGGTCAGTTCTTCCTCAGTCTACTCTGCCAAACAGGAACCCAACACTTAGGTGCTCATATCTTTTCACTCTTTTATCACCGAAGGCTCAATCTCTAGAATGTATCAGTCATGGTACTCCTCTTGACTTCCCCAAGTTCGTACTTTGCTGAGATACTTCCTCTGAGAGATCTGGGGCCTGATTGTCGGACCTTGCTGCATGCTCTATTCTTGTTCATCGGACCAAAACACTCTTCAATCTGACTTCTGGTAAAGACCTATTATGTGATGTGGATGTGTGGGATAAACTTTGTTGCCATCAATGACAATACTCATGAAGCCACACGGTGTCTCTTGCCAACAATCTCCCCCTTTGGCATTGATGGAAACACTTAGTGAAAAATGACTAAGTGTTATAATAAACTCCCCTTTGGCTGATGCTCTATCTTATGTACACTTTTACTAGAGCTCCCCCTTAGCTGGATTCCACATTTTTCACTACTCCTCACTCCCCCTTTGACATCAATGGCAAAGGGTGAAATTCACACATCAAAATTTGCAATAAGTAGCCTATACATAGCCACAATATACAAGTTGTACTTACATAAACTTAAGTATGTCTGCAAAAGTATTCTTCAACTGTACAACTTCTGTCGCCCAACTCTGCTTCATCCTGTCCAAAATTGATATGTGGCCACTTAACAAAAATGCAAAAGCTTCTGCCCTTTTTAAGTCTGATGGATCACTGGTCCGGGCTGTGGTCTGAGCATCAGTTAGGGCCTCATGCATTGCCTCTAACTTAGGGATAATTATCCCTCTTAGTTCACTTAGCCTGCTTATTCTATTCTTCTTCTCTTTTTCAAGCCTCTTTATTTCATTAATAGTGGCAATAGTCTGACACTCTTGATTTATTATGGAAGAGGTGAGAGGATCAAAATTTTGAGATAAACTTGACAGTTTACTCTCTTGTTCTTCCACCTTCTTGGCAATGTCTGTTGTCATTGTGGACCAGGGTGTGTGCAAGAAGTTGTGTCCACTTATTGGCCAAAAAGTGGAAGTGTTTTCCCTGATTTTCAAAATTTGTCACATTTGACCTAAAAATTTGAAGCACTTAACAGTGGAATCTTGGAAAAAGTCACTAAATATGAAATGTAGTACTCGGAGTCTAGTTTCCAAATATGTAGTTTTTTTCAATACCCAGATGATAGAAAGTGATTTTGAATAGGTGTTTCTAAAAACCACTATTTAAAAGTCACTTTTTTTTTACTATACCATGTACGTGTACGTCATCCATATTTTGACCTAAGTAATCATATTTTTCAAAATCCTTTTGGGCAAAGATTTGTGACTCACTGAAGCATGTTTTCCATATTTTTTTGTAATTTTTTATTGAATATATTTTTTTTTATTAATTTTTTATTGGCCATTTTTGGTCTTTTAAAAAATCATCGTGTACGTCACGCATAAGATGACCTAAACTTAACATTTTTTGAAATTTTTTTTTTTAAATTGAAAAAAATTGTCTAAAGTACGTTTTCCTACAATTTTTTTTACAAAAAAATATGTTAATAAAAAGTTATTAAAATACTAAAAAACCCTAATAATTCAAGTTTATGGACCTATTTCATCAGAAATTGATTAAAAAATAGAAAAAATAATCCAATTGTAAAAAAAAAATTACATATTTAGAATCTACACTGTCTCATCTATAATGGGTTCATCTAATTCCATCAAAATTGAGTGATCCTTGAAACAACTCCGGTTCATCTAATTCCATCATTTCCATGGTCAGGAAGTCTTTAACTACTTTTGCAGCGTCTCTTTCCAGAGACAGAGTCTTCTTTTCTTTTCCCACTTTAGAACTATCATCTAGGATCTTATCTATTTGATCTCCCTTTACCTCTTCTCCTTGACTAATTTTCTCTTCTTTTCTTTCTTCTCCTTTAGTTTCAGAGTCTGTTGGGGGATCCAGAAGAGAGATGTTTACTTCTCCATGGACTTTCTCTTCCACAATAGAGGAATCCAAGTCCTTAGTATTCTCCTCACCTATCTCCTTTGACTCTTCTGCAATTTTCTCAATAGAATCTTCCTTTGATGCACTTGATCCTTCGACATCCATGGCAGAAGGTTCATCACTTATGTCCTCTATAATAGGAAGATTGAATCTTTTATATGCTTTTCGAAGGATATCTTCAGTTTCTTTTGCCACCTGATCAGTCTCTCCAAGCATAAGCTTGTTCATTCTGGCTTTGCTCTAGAACTCATCCTTGCAATCTTTGAAGATCATGTTCATTTGTTTTGGAGTGATGGAAGGATAGAGCTAAATAGCTATCTATTCTTGGATCTCTAGCTCCTTTGCCTTAGCATTGTTCTTTCTCATTTCAAGTTCCTTCTCTAGGCTTTTGGGAATTAGAGATATGATTTCAATGAATGCTTTATTATAGATGTTTAGATACCTGACTGTAGCATCTTGCAAGATCTTCTAGTCAGCTTCACTATATTCATCATAGACTTCTATCATTGGTTTCAGATTTCCATCCACAGTGACTGCCTTGATGACATCATCAATGGAAAGAGAAGGCCTTTCAACAAATTCTTCTACCTTTTCTTCTATATGTTTACCAAAAGAGGATTCCATGGATGTTTTCTTTTTCTTCTTCATTTTCTTGACCTCCTCATCAGTCTCTGTCTCTTCATCATCCTTTTGACTTATGTATGACCTTATGACCTTTGTCTTTGTTCTCTTTTCTATTTTTCTAGATGTCTTTGCTTCCGGTTTTGAGGCTTTTGGGCTCTTAGTAGTGGCAGGTGCAGAGCTCTTTGAGGATCTAGTCTAGGAGGGGGCTTGCACCGGAGCACTTTCTTTTTTTTCTTCTTGCCTTTCTTTCTTTGCCCTTTCTACCTTCTCTTTGTTGGCATCAACTACCTCCTTTGATATCCCATATATCTTGGCAACTTCTTCTACTTCCCTTCTCACTTTTCTCTTGATCTCAGGCTGTCTCAGTTCAATATGAACTTTTACACTCAACTCTTGGAAGGTTCCAAACCTTTCTGTGTCAAGGTCCTTTGGTTGACTTAGCAGGTGTTGAACATGTAGCTCCAAAATTTTCTCATCTACCTCATAGCCCATTGGCATAATCCAGACTGTTCTGGGTTCCACTACCTCTATTAGGCATTGATTAATGTTTACCATGAAGAACACTATATCCTTGTATTTTTCAACTAGAGATTGGGGGATTCTCTCTCTGGCCTGCATCATGCCTTGGAAGTTTTTGAAGTAACCTCAGAGTGCAGTACTTTGTGCCTTGGCATCACCAAGCCCATACATATAATCTCTGATTTGTATGGAAACTAGTCTGTCATTCTGTCATACCCAGCCACTTGATCCAGGTAGCTCATTCATAAAGTAAAAGAATAAACACAGTATTAGCCAACCATACTTGAATAAGTTATTCTTGTCCTTCTTGATCATAGGTTTTCTAGTAGTTGGCTCATGAGAAGCTCGCATAGATCATAGTCTGCATTTTCCCTTAGCATCTGATATGCAGTGTATATAGCAGTTCCAGATACTAAATTTCCCTGCTGGAGTGGTATATTTTGTAGCCAATGATCATAGAGGCAAATTTGATATCTGGATCTGTGATATCTTCTATTATCATTGCTCTCTTGTCAAACTTTGATCTGGTAGCCTCACTTATTGTCTGATTCTTGACAGATTTGAGAGCAGGCAACCCACTGGATGAGTACAATCTAGTTACCACCCTGATTGCATCCTTGGTTATCTTGAAGGGCTTCAACAACCATATGAAGTTATCATGTATTCTACTAAGAACATACCGGACCCATTCATCTTCTGCAAAATAGGGGAAATGGATGCAATGTCCAAAATACTTATCCCAGATGGCCTTGTATTGGGGTTTAAGTTCAAATGATTCATCTATTAGTTCCTTGTGATAGATATCCATCAACTTGGATTCCCCAAATTCCTCAATGGTGGCGTGAATGTATACCCTAACATCTTCTACATGCAGAACCCCATGTGGAATGCTAGAGAATGTGCCTAGGGGATCAACTTCTAGGGATTTGTAAGGATGTTTCTTGAACTTAGAGCATAGCCTATCAATGATCTTAACAAAATTTGGAGTAGCCATCTTTCAAAAGATTCAGAGAGAGATATTCAAGAGTGTAAATACCTTTTTATGCTTCTAGGGATCATGATAGGAGCTGAAAAGATCGCTGGTCGAATCAAATTCTGCGGTTGATCCTTGAGAGGGTTGAGGCAATCTTGTTGCAGAGCTCCTTCTTTATTCTTCTCGAATGCAAATGTGCAAATGATGAACAAAAGAACCCTTTTATTTCTACACAAACCCTAATTCTATATTGCAATAAATGCACAACTTAAGTCATTTCAGTTGCCTTGTTCTTCTTGTTCTGAGAGAGATCTTTCCAAATCACTGAGATGTACTTAGAATGATAATTTGCAATGTATATCCCTTCCTTGAATCATCCTATTTATCTACAGATCAAAGATATTTCAATTTAGAATCATACCGGATCTAACTGTGAGAGTCCTGCTTTTACCGAATTACTGTCAAACTGGATCAATCTTGGATGATTAACCTCTTCAAAACTCCTTGTCAATCTTTCATATTTTCACCAAGGGTTAATTAGATATTTCTCTGAGAAACCTTTTATTTACAACTTTCCATGTGCCATTTTTAGGCACCAATTGACTGGCTGGAGGAATTTATTTTCCTTTGTGACTCCCCCTGAGCTAGAGCTCATCTATTCAATTTTCAGAAGGAATATCAGCACCAGATTCTGGTGCGGATCCATCCCAAACATTTTATGTACTTCTCTTCACCCAAATCTTGTTCATCTCTCTTTGAACTTCATCCACATTTTCTTTTCCTTTTCCTCTGTCTTGATTTTGATTATGATGCACCGGACCCCTTTTATCCTGATTCTTACTTCTGCATAATTTGGCAATATGATCGGATCTATTACAGTTGTAGAAAATAACATTTCTTTGCATATTTGGCTGATATCCTCTTGATCTGAATTGATTATCCATATGTCCCATTCTATTGTATGCAAAGCATCTACCATTGAATGAATTATTTATTTGCCTATTTCTGCATTCAAGAGATTTGTGACCATACCTTTTGCAGTTGAAACATTCTCCAGAGAAGGATGAATTAGTCTGATTCATTCTTCTTCTGCATTGATTTGCTTTATGACTGAAGTTATTGCAATTGTAGCAGTATCCATTGAAGGATGGATATCTTTGAGCATTTGGTTGCCTTACCAGAGGTCTTCTAGGTCTATTCCTTGGATTTCCTAATCTAGAGTTCTTTTGACCAGATCCGGAGCTTAGACCTTTCTCATACCCCAAGCCATGCTTGTCATCTACCCTCTTTTGGCTTTCAAGAAGAACTTCAAGTTGAGTAGAGCTTATCTTGAATTTTTCTTTATATTCATTTGTAGTTTGAAGATCCCTTTTAAGAGTGTCTATTTGATTCTCAAGTTGTTCTTCATTATCTCTAGCTTCTTCAAGATCATATTCTAGATGCCTGATTATTCTATCCATTTTGTGGCAGTCTTTTAACTTCTCCTCGAGAGATTGTTTTAGATTATCTTCAATTTTTCTTTTCTCTTCAATTTCTTGGGTGAATTTCATAACCCCTAATTCCATTTCATGTCTTACCATAATGACCTCTTTTGATAGCTTCTCACATAACTTGTTTTTCTCATTCAGATCTACATTAGTATCATTGGCTTCATTTTGACTTGCTAATTGTTAAAATAGTTCCTTCCTTTTCTTCACTGAGATACTTAGTTTTTCTTTGAGTTTATTTATGAAATCATCCGCTTGTTTGAGTCTTTCCCTTATGTTATTGACTTTAGAGTGAGATTGCTCAAGATCATCTAGGGTAGACTAAAGTTGTTCCCTCATACCATACATATCTATTGAGATTCCCAGATCTTCCTCAAGCTGTTAGGCTCTGTTTGGAGGAACTTATCTCTGATACCAATTGTTGGAAACAAGGTAGATAACTGAGAGGGGGGGTGAATAAGTTATCTTAAATATTTAACTTTATTTTCTTCTTTAACAATTAGTGCAACATCAAAACATATAACCATACATTATCATGAGAGCAGAAAAGAAATCAACACACATAACACAAGAATTTTTATGTGGAAAACCCGGTTAAGCGAAAAACCATGGGGTGACTAATTCAAGATTGTATTCTCTATTAAAAGAATAGAAAGAACAAAATGGCACTTGCCAATTAAGCCTCACTGCCTACAATAGTTTATAGAAAGAAACCAGGTACTAGAACTAATGAGAAGCATCCACATATGTTGAGGTTTAGTTCTGGTTAGGCTCAATATACTGATCTACTGCACTTCATTCTTCCTCTGCTTTAGTGCTGATGTTCTGTCACATACTAGACCTGTATTACTGCTTCCACACTTCTCTCTACTTTTCTTCACACTTCACAACACACCACACACACCTTCACATCGAAATCCATCTAGTATATATATCCGCACAAAGGATTTCAACATCTTTCTAGTTGACATCCAGAATACTCAAGATTTTCCCAAACTCTGGTATGTCGGTTGAATCCATGCTTACTAAGTGATGCGTATCAAAAAGATAGTTATAGGAGTCATCAATCATGTCAGCCAACCATGAATGATCCCTCAAGAAACTTGATCACCATCAATTTCTCATCCGGATTAAGGTCTGATGCTCTGCCGGTTAGTTCTTCCTCAGTCTACTCTGCCAAATAGAAACCCAACACTTAGGTGCTCATATCTTTTCACTCTTTCATCACCGAACGCTCAATCTCTGGAATGTATCAGTCATGGTACTCCTCTTGACTTCCCCAAGTCCGCACTTTGCTGAGATACTTCCTCTGACAGATCCAGACCTGATTGTCGGACCTTGCTACATGCTCTGTTCTTATTCACCGGACCAAAACACTCTTCAATCTGATTTTTGGTAAAGACCTATTATGTGTTGTGGAAGTGTGGGATAAACTTTGTTGCCATCAATGACAACACTCATGAAGCCACACAGTGTCTCTTGCTAACAAGAAGATTAGCAGCAATGAAGACTTGGGATTCAGAATTTAGTTGCTAAATTACTACACTCTAGCATAGTGGCAGATGCTTAAGCAATATTCAGTTTTCATGTGCAATATATTTGGAAGCAAGCTTTCATTATCAAGGTAGTGAGCCAGTAGTGAGCCTTCAACAGGGTTTAATAGCCCTCACTATAATCTTGCTAGGTTGAGGGTTGAGGCAATGAGCCTGCTAAACCCAGTTGTACTTCATGGCAATGAGCCAACATGTTCCAAGCCCATGGAGTGACCAAGCCTAAACATTATTTTTGTAAAGATTACAATATATATTTGAGAGCTAATCTTCTCTATGTTTTTTCCCTTCTTGGGTTTTCAACGTAAACATCTTGGTGTTCATGTGTCATGGTTTCATGGTTGTTGTTCATATGCGTATTATGTTTTTGTTTAATTAATTTTGGGAAACGGCTGAAAGTTAGAGTGCATGAAAAGATTTTTAGAACACTAATTCACCCCCCCTCTCAATGTTCCTAACAATCAACAATTGGTATCAAAGCAAGGTTTCTTGGAAAAAGTTTAATAGCTTAAGGAAGATCTGGGATAGTATGATCATGGCAGCAAGAAGGTATGGAAATTATGAAAGATACAACCAACTAGAAGCAGCTCTTATGGATCTTGAGAATTCTAAAGTAGAGGTCATGGATCTCAAAGAAAACTTGCAACAAGCTAATGAATGCATCTTAAAGCTGAAAGAGCAAGTCAAGAAATTCAAAGACAAATACAAAGAAGTTAGTGACCAATTATTATCAGCAAATGAAGCCCTAAATAATTTTGAAGCAAAAGTTATAGAAAGAAAAAGAGTAGATGATGATCTGAATTTAAGTATGAAGAATAGAGCAGAAGATCATGCAAAACTTGAGAAAGAAATTGCAAATCTAAAAATAGACCTGGAAAAGGACAAGAGTTTTGAAGAAAAGTTTAAGATAAGCTCTGCAAAAGTAGAAGAATTGTTGATCTATCAAAAGCATCCTAATGACAAACAAGGTTTAGGATTTGAGAAAGGAGAAAGTTCAAACTCTAGTCAAATGAGCACCAATTCAAGGTAAAACAAAGGATACCAGTTTAGAAATCAAAGAAGAAGACCTAGAAGACCTCCAATCAGACAACCAAATGCTCAAAGGTACCCATCTTTCAATTGTTATTGTAATTCATGTAATAAGTATAGTCATAAGGCTACTCAATGTAGGAGAAGAATAAATCAAAAGATTCCATCATTCTCTGGTCAGTGTTTCAATTGAAAGAAAATTGGTCATAGAGCAAATGAATGTAGAAATCAAATCAGGAAAAGTTTCAATAACAGGAAGAATGAACAAGTACTCAAAGGTAAATGCTTCACTTGCAATAGAACTGGTCATAGAGTTGTTGTATGCAAAAGTAAAGTAAGTCAAAATTCTATTAAGTGCAATGCATGCTATAAAATGGGACATAGATCAAATGAATGCAGAAATTTAGTAAGAACAAATTTTCAAAATACAAGGAACAATCAATCATTCAATGAAAAGTGTTTTGCATGCAATAGATTTGGACATATGGCTAATCAATGCAGATCAAATTCAATCAATGGAAGGAATCAAGGTCAAAAGAATGTGATGTGTTTCCATTGCAACAAATTTGGACATGTTGCAAGATTTTGCAAAACTAGAAATGTGAAGAGAAATCACTATTATAAAGAAAGGCAAATAGAACAGAGAAATGATAAAGGAAAATAGAAAGTTGATCTAGTTGAAACAAAGAAAGAGATGGACAAGGTATGGATCAAGAAAGAAGTAATAGAAGTTAGGGATCAATCTGCACCAGTATCCAGTGTAGATACTTCCTCCAAGAAGTAAATCGAGAGCTCTGGCTCAGGGGGAGCAGTGTGGCAAATCCAAATCCCCCAGCTAGAAAGTGGGTGCTAGAATCCAGCAAGAAGGCATATGATGAAATCTAATGTGACACAGCTCTTAGAAGAAAACTAAAAGAAAAAGGGTCAATGTGGCATATTACAGAGCAATTCTAATCATTTGTGTTCTATAGTAAAGGGTTTTGCCAGCTTTTTGGAAATGAGCATTTAATGATGACTAGGTCAAGCCATGCGGAGGCTAAAAGGAGACTTGTTTGATTTCAAAATCACTTTGCACTCAAGTGACTAAGGTGAACCAAAGAAAAAATCAAAACAACTACAGTACTCTCCAAAAAATTTCAAATTGAGATCAAAGAAACCCTATTCCTGCGAAAGAGGTATTTGCAACTTGAAACCCTACTGTGAAAATTAAATTGCTTTGGAAAAATGTTTAATCCCCATGTAATCAAGATAGGAAAAATGTCTTGCCAATAAGGGCATGGTTTAGTGGTTAAGTCGCTCAGTTGTAGTGGTGGCCACTAGAGTTCAAACCCCCGCTGGGCCAATGAGCTTGCAGGCTTTACGCCTTTGCTGGGCCAACGAGCTCGTGGGTTTGAAGTGTTTTAGCTAGGGGATGAGGTCCCCCATGTTGTGGCCTCACTGGTTCATTACTCAGGGCAAAAGCATTCACATGGAGTCAGAGTGCATGTCGCACTAGCATCACCGGTCGCGTTAAAAAGTTTAATAGGCACATTTTTTTAAAAAAAGATAGGAAAAATATCTCACCCCAAGTTTAAGAAACAATTCTTCAAATTGCTAAAAAATGATCCATTAGGGGCATTCTCAATTATTCCACATGGGGTCATTCATATGGAAGATATTAGGGCATACATTCATACCAGTTTAGAAGAATATGATCATGTGAAGTTAGGCAAACTGTATTTGGACGAATTGACTACTGTGGACATTATGCTGAAAGATGATTACAAAGTTCTAGGAGAAAAGAAATTTGACACCTAGTTGGACTTTCCTGCAATTTTGATTGATGCATGGGTCAAGCTTATTCTAAGAAGAATTCATGATGAATATTTATGGCTTGGTGAACCCTATTTGATAACTAAAGAAGCCATTAAAGCAGTAACTAGTATGAGCTCCTTCGGAAGGGTTCCAGGCATAAAGAAAATGAAGAACAATGTGGTAATGCAGCTAACAGGAGCCAAATTTGAGAAGAATGGCTTTACAGTGTGTTGCACAAATTTTAGACTCACAAATTTCAAACTTTTCCCATGTTCTCAAATCTCATACTGTTTTGTTTTCCTCCCTGTGTTGTGAATGAAGTCATTCTTTCAACTTTGTTTGATTGAATGTCATGTGTGAGCTTAGCTTAGGTAAAGGAGGAGTACAATTTCCTCTTTGGATGTTCTTATTGTTGCACCATGATGAGTTACCTATTCCAAATTTTAGAATGTCATTGCTCTTTCTGTGACAATTGTTCCTAAATTGGTTTCCTCATAGGGTATTTTCTGAAGTCAATAGTGGTTTAGCCACCTTCTGTTCATGCATAATTTATTTGGTTTCAGTCCAGATGCTCATGAACTTATTTGGTTGATGGGAAAAAGATGAGGAATTGAATACAATTGCACTATTTGAACAGTTAGTTGTTATGAGGCAGTCAAAACTAAATATTGTAGATTTTATGATCCTACAGCGTTAAAGACATGAGTTAGTCAAATTTGACAATTAGAATGTAATGCTTACAGGATATACGCAAGGTTGATTTGTTAAAAAGGCTTCAAAAACTTCCATATAGATGTAATTGACTGTTGTATCACCATTTTTCGTAATCTTTGCCAACAATTTTCGATGGCAAATTATAGATCTCATAGTAAACGATTTTATTAAAGCCATATGTTGTAACAGTTTTAAAATCTTTTATTTTGTGGACTTTATAAACTTGTATTGTCAGAAATCATAAAGGTTCCAGAACTTTAAGAAGGCCTGACCCCAAAGTTTCAAGAGTTCTAAAAAGCCCCGATTGTCTGACTCTTAATTGCCGATGGTCTTATAAGTTTTGAAACCTTTGTGACAATTGTTCTGAAGTTCAGGAAACCCCCAACTTCCTGATGCCACCACTTCATTTGTAGCATAGTGCAATGATTGCATGATATACACAAAATAGCAATTCAGCATGCCATCATTAGGGTCGATTCCTACAAAATGGTATGTGTGGTGTTCACCATCCACCAAGGATTGCACAAAAATCGGTTGCTGTGAAGTTATGATGCTAGTGTTGCCATTGGAATGCCTTGGTAAACATACCCGCAAATATGGAAGCATAGACAAGCCATGCGAATTGTTAGCATAATATTTTGAAGAGGGTCTCATATGCTACTATGATCGCCTAATGGGCCCAAAATGAGATTGTTGAAAAGGCTTTAGGAAATCTTAGGCAAATGCAGCTAGCAGTCATGCAAACCTAATTCCATAGTTGTTACAAGCATCCCCCAAGCCGTTGCTACATCTTACTGTTTGCCTATGCCGAAATGGAAGTCTTTGAGTAGATATGAGCATCCATTAAAGCATAAATAATAGTGAGATTTGTTAGATGCCACATGTGTAGTTTCCCTAGCAGAAATACAATCTCATGGAATGAAATGGTCGCTGGATACATACAAAATGGATTGGTTGACAAGACTTTAGAAACTATAAGGCAAATGTAACTGGCCAACATAAAGCTAGATCCTATCGCTTCAGCTAGCTCTAACCTCCTCCGAGCCAGCACTGAAATGAGCAACAATTGGAGCAGATTATAGAAATCGCAGTGGACTAGGTCATGTTATCCCTCAGAGCTATGGTCCAATCAGTGTAAGCCAATATACGAATGATTTGATGATTGAAGAGCTAGAATGAGCACCGTCTTAGATAACGCTTTGCAAACCATGATGTTTATTGTTACACGATGTGAACATTCCTTTGGTAATGTTGTGCTGAGGGAAGTTTATGAAACATCAAGATGTATCACATAAGGGACAGAAGTTGAGGTTTCATCAATAAAGGCTTTCGAAACTTTTATAAAATTACAATTGGTGGGCAGTTAACTTATAGATTCTATGAGGAATGTCGGCATAAATATGGAAACAATAAAGAAAAATTCCTACCAGATGTCATAGCTAGAGATATTTTAGGAGACTCAGATATGGAATGTATTTACTTGCATATGTGTCATCAAGAAGACCGTAACTCTTAGAAGAGAATTTGTAAATCAAGGGAGTTACTTGAAAGAAACCGTTACAGGAAAGAAAACCCGAATTTCTTTCACATCTAAGATGCAATTACAAAAATGGAATGGTATCATGGATAATCATATAAATATGTGACTTGTAGACATTTGTGAGGGATCTTTCTTTTCAGCTCGAAAATAGGGGAAGGAAGTGGAGGCATCTTTTTCTTTTTCAAGCATAGTTTGTTATATCAGATGTAGAGTCTTTGAACCTATATGTTGGAGAAATAAGAGGATTATTTTTGAATCTTTGAATTTATCAATACTCTTTTTGATTGCTGATGTCCTTTGTGTCTCTGTGATGGTTCTCCAATATCATATTTGTTATGTCAGATTGTGTGAATTTATGATAAAATCATCTCTTGAAAATGTTTTGCTATTTATCTTTTTTTGTTTACCAATTAGGGTTGTAGGGTAGGTGAACTGTGAGTCATTTAACCTACATCTCCTTCATTTCAGTTTTAATCTTTCGCATATACTTTCATGGTTATGTGTATATGTTAGTGAGCCTTTTCTACTTTCTGGTCAAAAGAATACCCCACATTTTAATTCGTTGCATATCATAAGAGGGAGTTGTACCTCTAAAATTCATAGGAAAGTTGTCAATCCAATGGCAACTTCTCCAATTGTTGGTATTGTTAGTCCTTTCTGGGCATTTTGAGTCATTTTCTATAGTTATTTGTGAAGGACAAATCTATTCACTAACATATTTTTGGCAACTCTACTGGGAAATTGAAATTGAAGATTGGTGCATTCTTTATCTCCAGAAAATTCAAGGTACCTCATTGAAGGAGTGAGGTTGGCGACTCTACATAGATTTTGAAAATGGTTTGGTATCTAGAAAGAGAAGACAATGATGATAGTGATGATGAAGACTTCTCTTCTTCCACAAGTCTAGCACAAAATAATCAAGTACTTGATAATCCTGCACAAGTAAGCTTCTTGAAAAAATTTTATGGTAACATGCAATTTCAGTCTAATATGGTGCATCCATCTTTGCTTAAAACCTTGCAAGAGATTGTATGTAGGGATGGGAAAGATACACATTTTCTTGTTTGCAACTATGAAAAGACCTTTGTTTGTGAAGAAGATACATATGATGAAGAAACTCATGCCACAATGCACCATTTGAAAGAAGGGGACAACGATATGGAGGAAAAATATTCTCTTGAAATGTCCTCTAATGAAGTAGCAAAGGCATGTGAAGATATAGGAGAAACTGCCCCTCTAGTATACATACAATCAAAGTCTGAAGATGAAGGTTCTAGTTTGATTCCCTCTCCTATAGATTCTTTTTCTTTTGGGTGTTTGCCTCCAAGTAATGATTCTCTTCAAGGTAATTCATTCGAGCGTGCACCAAGCTGTATTAAAGAAGAAGAAGCTTTTGCATACACTTGTGATAGCATATGTAGGATACAAGATCAAATAGAGAAAGTTGATGAGAAGGATCATGAACCTAATAATAAGGGTGTTTTTTATGAGAAGGTGGTTTTAGATTTGAATTGCTTCTTAGGATTCCCAGTGGGGATTATAGAAATCAAAGAAAAAGAATTGGAAGCATTGGAGGAGCATGAGAACATTGATGAGCAGCCAAGCAAATTCCAAGGTGTTTTAATCTATTGTCCTGAGGTACCTAATTTAGATGTTCACTATTTTAAAAATCTTTCTTTTGTCAATCCATCAATTTTAATAGAAGATTTATATCACTCAACTATGGGCCCAAGTTGCCAAAGAAGTATTAAAGTGTTTGAGGTTGCCATACTTCAAATGATACAAGAAAAAGTAATTTGCAGCATGTGTGAAGATATTGATTTATTTTCTAACTCAAACATCTTTCATGGGGAACAAATGTTTGAATTACCAGGAGAGATTACTCATCCTAAAAATTTTAAAGTTGCTATTCAAAGCACCAAATGGTAGCTAGATTCAATCTTGTTTCATTGGCATACTCTTTTCTACTGCACGGATACTTATTTCTCCCTACCTATAGATGGTTTTGCATAATCTCCTGAGGCAGGTATGTTTCATTGTACCTAGTCCAGGTACATAGGCATCTTAGGAAGTTTCATTTCATTTCCTATTGTGTGTTGTTATGTTTTGTTCCATTTTGGTTTTGTCCTGGTCTCTTGTTACTTCCCCTCTAGTCTTGTTGTCTTGGTGACTCTATTTTCCCAATGGATAGACACTAGTCTTCACCTAAGATTATGGAGTTCTCTGCTTCCTGTCACGAGAAGCAGTCCCCGATTAGAGCTTGTTGTTGCACAAATTTTAGACTCACAAATTTCAAACTTTTCCCATGATCTCAAATCTCATAATATTTTGTTTTCCTCCCTGTGTTGTGAATGAAGTCATTCTTTCAACTTTGTTCGATTGAATGCCATGTGTGAGCTTAGCTCAGGAGGTGTGCAAGTTCCTCTTTGGATGTTCTTATTGTTGCACCATGATGAGTTACATGTTCCAAATTTTAGACTGTTATTGGTCTTTCTACGACAACTATTCCTGAATTGGTTTCTTCACAGGGTATTTTCTGAAGTCAATAATCGTTGAGCCACCTTCTGTTCATGCATAATTTATTTGGTTTTGGTCCAGATGCACCTGAACGTATTTGGTTGATGGGAAAAAGATGAGGAGTTGAATACAATTGCACTATCTGAACAGTTAGTTGTTACGAGGCTGTCAAAACTAAATATTACAAATTTTATGATCCTGTAGCGTTAAAGACATGAGTTAGTCAAATTTTACAGTTGGAATGCAATGTTTATGGGATATGCGCAAGGTTGATTTGTTGAAAAGGCTTCAAAAAATTCCATGCAGATGTAATTGAATGTTGTATCACCATTTTTTGCAATCTTTTCCAGCAATTTTCAGTGGCAGATTATAGATCTCATGGTAAACGATTTTATTAAAGCCATATGTTGTAACAATTTTAAAATCTTTTATTTCGTGGACTTTATAAACTTGTATTGTCAGAAATCTTAAAGTTTCCAGAACTTTAAGAAGGCCCGACCCCAAAGTTTCAAGAGTTCTAAAAAGTCTCGATTGTCTGACTCTTCATTGTCGGTGGTCTTATAAGTTTTGGAACCTTTGTGACAATTGTTCTGAAGTTCGGGAAACCCTCGACTTCCGAATGCCACCTCTTCATCCATAGCATAGTGCAATGATTGTATGATATACACAAAATAGCAATTTAGCATGCCATCATTAGGGTCGATTCCTACAAAATGGTATGTGTGATGTTCACCATCCATCGAGGATTACACAAGAATTGGTTGATGTGAAGTTATGATGCCAGTGCTGCCATTGGAATGCCTTGGTAGACATACCCGCAAATGTGGAAGCATAGACAAGCCATGCGAACTGTTAGCATAATATTTTGAAGAGGGTCTCATATGCTGCTATGATCGCCTAATGAGCCCATAATGGGATTGTTGAAAAGGCTTTAGGAATTCTTAAGTGAATATAGCTAGTAGCCGTGTGAACCTAATTCCACAGTTGTTACAAGCGTCCCCCAAGCCGTTACTAAATCTTACTCTCTGCCTGTGCTGAAATGGAAGTCTTTGAGCAAATATGAGCATCCATTAAAGCATAAAGAATAGTGAGATTTGTTAGATGCCACATGTGCAGTCACCCTGGCAGAAATACAATCTCATGGAATGAAATGATCATCGGATACATACAAAATGGATTGGTTAACAAGACTTTAGAAACTATAAGGCAAATGTAACTGGCCAAATTAAAGCTAGATCCTATCGCTTCAACCAACTCTAACCTCCTCCGAGCCAGCACCAAAATGAGAAACAATTGGAGCAGATTATAGAAATTGCAGTGGGCCAGGTCATGTTATCACTTAGAGATATGGTCCAATTAGTGTAAGTCAATATATGAATGATTTGATGACTGAAGAACAAGAATGAGCATTGTCTTAGATAATGCTTTGCAAACCATGATGTTTATTGTTACATGATGTGAACATTCATTTGGTGATGTCATGCTGAGGAAGTTTATGAAACATCAAGATGTGTCACATAAGGGATAGAAGTTGAGGCTTCATCAAGAAAGGCTTTCGAAACTTCTATAAAATTACAACTAGCAGGCAGTTATCTTATAGATTCTATGAGGAATGTCAGCATAAATATGGAAACAATAAAGCAAAATTCCTACCAGATGTCATAGCTAGAGATATTTTAGGAGACTCAGATATGGAATGTATTTAATTACATACATGTCATCAAGAAGACCGTAACTCTTAGAAGAGAATTTATAAATTAAGGGAGTTACTTGCAAGAAACTGTTACAGGAAAGAAACCCCAGATTTCTTTCACATCTAAGATGCAGTTACAAAAGCAGAATGGTCCCATGGATAATCATATAAATATGTGACTTGTAAACATTTGTGAGGGATTTTTTTTAGCTCAGGAACAGGGGAAGGAAGTGGAGGCAAAGTTTTCTTTTTCAAGCACAATTTGTTATATCAGATGTAGTCTTTGAACCTATATGTTGGAGAAATAAGAGGATTATTTTTGAATCTTTGAATTTATCAATACTTTTTTTGATTTTTGATGTCCTTTGTGTCTTTGTGATGGTTCTCCAATATCATATTTGTTATGTCGAATTGTGTGATGTTTTATTTCTGAATCTATGAATTCATGATAAAATCATCTCTTGAAAATGTTCTGCTATTTATCTTTTTTGTTTACCGATTAGGGTTGTAGGGTAGGTGAACTGTGAGTCATTTAACCTACATCTCCTTCATCTTAGTTTTAATCTTTCACATATACTTTCATGGTTATGTGTATATGTTAGTGAGCCTTTCCTACTTTATGGTCAAAAGCATATCCCACATTTTAATTCGTTGCATATCATAAGAGGGAGTTGTACCTCTAAAATTCAGAGGAAAGTTGTCAATCCAATGGCAACTTCTCCAACTATTGGTGTTGTTAGTCCTTCTTTCTGGGTGTTTTGAGTCATTTTATGTAGTTATCTATGAAGGACAAATCTGTTCACTAACATAGTGAATGATATCAGGGATCTAGCTGTCAGATTTGCATCAATGATTATCAGATACAAAATATACTTCTCCAACAAGGAAAATTTTGTGTCTGCATCAGCTATATACATAGCGTATGACATGATCAAAAATAATATGGATTATGATATTTATGAATTGCTCTAGAATGAACTTATGGAGAACTTGAAAAGGGCAAAAGAAACTAATCATCCTTTCAAATATGGAACTTTGATTACATGTTTACTCTTTTACTTCATAAAAGAGATACCTGGTTTAGGAAATTTTATCTATCTCGATCACATACCTATATCTACTCAAATAAGAAATCATTTATAGAGTTTGGGTAATGCAGATATGCAAAATGAAATCATATGGAAATATTTTAGAGATTTTCAATAGAAAATGGTAAGAAGGTTCCAGATACCTAAAAAAGTAGTGATAAATTATGAAAAGGATATTGTATTCATGGTGGATAAAGACAAATGCTTTATGAAAGCTATGGAACCAAGAAATGTATGGGTCCCTGCACTAGGTTATGAAGTGGCAGAAGATGTCTTGATTGAATCAGCTGATACACTACTAAGTAAACCTACTGATCCCAAAGAGGATAGATTCAAGACATTCTCATAATTATCTTCTAGAATATTGATGGAACCTGAGTAGTCAGAGAGAACATAAGATGAATAATTAAGGTAGAAACCAAATTAGGAGGATCCAAGTTCACAAGTACTCTGGTAGAATGGGCATCAAAGACTCCAAAAAGGAAAGATAAGAGATTTGAAGAGGAGAGACCAACATCTAGTCCCAAAAAAATGAATAAGGATCTCATCCATTACAAAAGCCACAATTGAAGGAAAGAAGAAAAAGAAAGTCTCACTTTGTGAAGAAAAGGTGACAAGAGACACTGCTGCATCAGTAAAAGAAGTGCTAGAGAAAGAGAAACAAGATTGGGATGAACCAGAATTTCTACAGGGCCCAATAAATCTAGACACAATGTCTCCGGCATAGAAATTTAAGTGGGTTGTCCAAGCAAAGGCTTAAGAAGAGATGTTGAAATCACTTACTAAGGATAGTAAACTAATTGATTAAGCATCTAGGATTTTGGAGAAGCTACTGTCTACCCACAAGAGGGATTCATCCATGCCCCCAGCAAGTCATTTGAAGGGATTAATAAATTCAATAAGTAATCAATTTGAATCTTTTGAGAAATCTACAGAAACAAAAGTAAGGCATGAATTTGAAGGAAAAAGAATGGAAGAATTAAAGACAGTGATAGCCAAGGATAAGATTTCGTTAGATAATTCAATATCCAACATTCAAAGAGCTATGAAAGAAGCTAGAGATGTGTATAATTTTTGTCTATCTTGGCCAAAAGCTGCTCAGGAGATTGAAGAAAAGATCAAAGAGCTAGAACATAAATGATGGACATCTCCAACAAATTTGATCCAGTAATAGAATCAATTAGAAATAAGGAAGTAGAAGTCATTAGCATCCACAATGATCTAACTAACTTATTAAATTGAAAATATCAAATAAAAAGAAGAATGGGACAACTAAGGGGACTAGTCTGCCCTAGACTGGACTCAATGACAAATCTTGCTACAGAGGTTAGGGTAGCTATACAAATAGGCACACCTTCTGATCTCAAAAAGGTAGAACCCTTAGCTTTTCTCTACAATGGACACATTCAAATTTTGGGTAATGCTTAGAAAGGTTGGAACATTGAGTGGGCGCAAATTAAAATTGTATTCAATGACATCCTCAAACATTTGTAATATTAACATACAGATTGCGGCTAAGTACATACCTTTTTGAAAATTTGAAAATTTTGGATTTTGAATCACACCCTTTGCCATTTATGTCAAAGGGGGAGAAGTAGATCAATGAAAAATGGATAATCATCTCAAGGGGAGTAGGAAAATAAAGTGTATATAGTAAGGGGGAGCAGTCAAGCATTTTTCACTAAGTGTTGCCATCAATGCCAAAGGGGCCCGAGATTGTTGGCAAGAGACACTGCTCCAGTATGGACCTATATGTTGTCATTGATGGAAACAAGGCTCAGAGATCCTCTCACCATGACAAGAAGATAATCTCTGGAAGAACATATTGATCCCATGCCTGGTTGACAGAAAATGGCTAAGTATGAAAAGTATTCTAAGTAGAGGACAATAAGTTAGATAGTATGTCTCTGCAGATGATGATCATTTAATGTGGTTTAGGTATGATGTTCCAAGTTGTTTGATAGTGTTATGCTTCAAAGTTTAAGTCCTGATCTCCTCCGAAAGTCACCTTGAAGAATTGTCTAAGTTCGAATAAGCAAAGGTATAGCAGAAACAGTGAACAGGGTCTAGTGCAGTGGTTCGCATTCCTCCGCAAATAAGTAATTTGTTATGCAATTTTAATGTTTTGTAAACACTTATATGAATTTTCTTATTCTAGAGTTAGGAGATTTGAAGTCTACTAGAAGGTTAGCTACAAGCTGCTAAGTATCGGCATAGTGTTTGACAGAGTTTCACAGAGATAGAGTCTGAGTTCTGATGGTCTGCATTTCTCTGCAAGATGATATCATGCCTTGCAGTTCTAAGGGTAAGATTGGGAATGTGTAAAGAGTTATTGATATGATTTTGAAGGTGTTTTGAGATCTTCAATAAAAGTTGTAAGTCAGCAGATGAAGTTGTTAAGCATGCTCTTAAGGAAGAGGCCAACATGTATATTAATCATGTGCCGAGAAGAGTTAATGTTTGGAGGATCTATGTAAGTAATTGAATTATTAGAGCTGACCTATATGAACACATTTGGGAAAATATTTGGGTCCACATAAATTTTAGTACATTGGATTGAGCCGACAAGCTACATCTTTCTATGTACGCATTTCCTTCTTGGACGCTGACCTAACTATGAATCAAATCATGATGCAAATATATAAGAGTGATGAATTTTAGTTGAGTGGAGTCTGTGGTGTAGAAGTATGTGTGTGTGATGTGAGGATGTGAATAGTAGAGCAGAGTTAGAAGATCAGTAGCGATGAAGACTTGGGATTCAGAATTTAGTTGCTAAATGACTGCACTCTAGCATAGTGGTAGATGCTTAAGCAGTATTTAGTTTTCATGTGCAATATGTTTGGAAGCAAGCTTTTGTCATCAAGGAAGTGAGCCAACAGTGAGCCTTCAATAGAGTTTAACAACCCTTATTGTAATCTTGCTAGGTTTAGGGTTGAGGCAGTGAGCCTGCTAAACCTAATTGTACTTCATGGCAGTGAGCCAGCATGTTCCAGGCCTATGGAGTGACCAAGCCTGAACATTATTTTTGTAAATATTGCAATATATATTTGAGATCTAATCCTCTCTGTGGCTTTTCCCTTCTTGGTTTTTCCATGTAAACATAAGTGTGTTCATGTGTCCTAGTTTCATGGTTGTTGTTCATATGCATATTACATTTTTGTTTAATTAATTTTGGGAAATGGCTGAAAGTTAAAGTGCATGAAAAGATTTTTAGAACATTGATTCACCCCCCCCCTCTCAGTGTTCCTGAAAATCAACAATTTCATCTAAATCTTTCTCTTCTGCAAAGTGATTCGGATCATCTAGGTAGTTCGCATGGTGTGAAGAGGTCTCTTGATTACTGAGACAATATGAGCTAGGTTATTTCATGGGCTATATTTGACTATTTCATGGACTACATATATTGTTTCTCATGGACTTTATATATATTATTTCATGGACTTTATATTTTGAACATGGGTTGTATTGTCATGAACTTCATATATTGTTTCATCTAGACTTTATTCCATTTCAGTAGTTTATGGTCTAGATACAAGACTTTATTTCATTTTAGTATTTTATTTCATTTCAGTATTTTATGTCCATAAACATTCAAGTGAAATAAAAATGACACTAGATATCTTATTCAATATCATTTTTATATTTAAATATATATAGAAATTGGGGTTCTAATAAAAAATAACAAAAACTAATTGGTTTTATAGTGAGAAAACAGTTTAACATCTTCTTATAATTGTCTAAATCTACTTAGCTTCCAATGCCCTTTATAAATGGAATTTTAGATAGTAAGATTTTCACAAAGTGATTTCAAGTATTCTATAGTAATATGTCTCATCAAGATTATGGGAAATTTTTTACTTCATTTATTATTGTTGGCAATTCTTAGATAACATGCCGTTAGAAATTAAATAATGAACATTATCAAAATTTTGTATTAATAGAACCCTAACTAATGTATAGATAAAAAGAGAAGTTGGCTTTTATCTTAATATCATGTTGTTTTAGTTATGGAAATGTACCACATTTTTTATATTAAATAAGTAATGGTCAATATGAAAGACTTCCACTATTTTAAATAGTAATATGTTTTACTTGTAAAAGTTCTTTATAAAGGGAAAAGGCAAAGAGAAAGTAAGTTCATCCAAGAGGATATGTTTTTTCGATTGAATCATTCAATATAATAACAATGGTAATAGGTGTCATATGAACTAATGAAAGGAGTTACTTCACCTCCTTGATTCTTTTCATATATTTCTTAGAGGATTATGCCACATGTTTGAAGGAGTTCTACACATATATTTTGCTCTTACACCTTCATTAATTTTATTATTCCCTTGGAAGTAGAACTCCATAATGAAGGAGTTGCATTCTTCAGATTCTTCTTGAATAACTAGTTATGGTGTCATATTTGGAGGAGGTATCAAAAAAATTGAAAGGAGAACTTTTTTAGTAGATTCGCAAACATTTTATTAGAATGCAAGCTAGTCTTGGAATGTAATTTTAGAATGCTAGTGTGCGAGAAAAATTATTCTCCAATGATCTAACAATGTTTGACAATGTATTAAGCACACAAAAGAATTTAAGATCAATATTATAGCGTGTGTATGTGTGTGTAATATATAACAATATAAATAAACTATCTGAATGTGTAATTAAGGCAAAGGATGTTGATAAATAATAAGGATTTATAGTGAAGTAAGAGAAACAAATAGTGACTAAATGCTCAATTTTGAGCTTATACAAAGTTACAAGTCTATTTGAATCTTTTCAAACATAACGATAGTAGTTCATAAACCTCTAAAATATTGAAAATATGGTGAAATAATGGTTTATGGACCTTAGTAAGTTGACAATTGTATGCATAGTGAATATCAATCATCCATGTGGTTGTAGCAATGTGCTTCAATAGTTTTCAAGCTTGCTTAGGGTTGTCCAATTGCACGGAGATTAGTATCAGAGCCTTAGAAGTTTGCAAGAAAGGTGGCACATTCATCAACAATGGTTTGGAGACCACCAATACTAGAAGGACAATGAAAAGGAAATTATTTTGAGACCATAGAGTGTCTAATTAGCAAGAAAGAATTTGGAAATTAGAGATTCTAGCCAATCAAGGGAAGAACATAGTCTCTTATGTAATGTACAAATGGAGCCTAGAGGCTCTCTAAGATTTAGTTGAAATAAATGAAAGACAAAAGACAAAAACAATAGAGCATACAAAAAAAAAAAGATAATAGACTATTGTATACACCTAAAATTGGCTCATGTCGAACTAAATAAATATTTTAAATATTTATTTTAATTCTTATTCTTTTATCAAACAAATAAATATTCTAATTTATTTGATTGGCTCATTATCCCAAAATTAAATAAAAATCAATTTATTTAATTAAATATCTAAATTCCTCTAATGTCTCATCTAATTAAATGATCCTAAATTATTTAATTAATCACAAACTCCTCTATTCCAAAGTTCTAAATTCTATAATTCCACATCATCTCATCCATGTCATTCTTCCACCTCATCTTCCACCTCACCATGTTGCACACATAATTAAATATTTTTAATATTTAATTAGCTAATATCCCCTCACCCACATGTCCTATTTATCCTCCAATCAAAATTAATTAACTCATCAGTCAAATCAATTATCTAATCAATCAATTCAGTTAACTAGTCAATCTATTCAGTTAACTCCTCAATCTATTTTGTTGACTCCCATAATTCATGAAAGAGGCCTAGACACTTGTCCTCTTCTAATTTGTACACATTCTCTCAAGCTTCCTCAACCGTACACATGACAGGTAATTCATCCAGTCATGGATCTATTGACACTTGGACTTGGCCTCTCTTAAGCCTATAAAAGTAAGGTTCTCACACTCATTTTCATCCACAAAAAGCTTTAGTAATCCTACTCTAAAAAATCCTACCAGCATGCCTTTGGCAAAGTATCCTCATTGCATTTGCATAATCTCATCTTCATATCACAATCATCCAACCATGTCTCTATATCTCCATTATCAATCATCCTAGAGTTGCATTGTAGCTTCATCTTCATTGCATAATCCATCCTACAACCATTCTCCTATTGTCATCTTCAATAGCAAGGAAGTACACACTTCTGAGAGCTCAACTCATTCATAAGATCAATACGAGATAGGAAACAATGGAAGTTATGAAGTGAATTGGTCTATGAAGGTAATATCTTTGTTTATTGTATTTGCATCAATTCCATTGAAGTTATTGGATATTTAGTAGTTTTTACTATGATTTAGAAATTCAATCACATTTTGGCGCCTACCGTGGAGCCTAGCCTCGTTTTTAATCTCCATTTGAGTGTTTTTGTGAAGCTACTTTCATGAAGGTCATCATTTGCTTATGCATTTGTTTCCTATCAAGCCACCTCTAGCTTATTATTTTTGGATCTGAGCTTCTATTTTATTATTTTTGGCGAGAAGATTTCCAAGTTTGTTGCAAAGTCTGTTTGTAGGCTTTCAGTGGCCTTTGTTTGACATTTTTAAAAGATTCTTCTGCAATTTTTTTGTGTCTCTATAGGTTAGCATTTATATATATCAACATTCAAATCATTTGCAAAGTCTTCAATAGCTGCAAGTTGAGTTTTCTGCATCATTCATAGCATGTCAACCTTTCAACACTCCTGTTTGTTGTTCTTGAAGGTTTGACATCTTTTTTTGGGAGACTTCAACACCAATCCCGTCCTAACTTCATCAAACTTTGCCACTCTTTGGCCCTTTCTAGTTCCCTTTGCATCTAGACTTTTATCTACTCTCTGAAGTCACGGGTTTCTTCCCTTCTACGGATCTAAAGATCTTCACTAGTTGATGCCTTCCAACAATGGGTTCCTTGTTTGCCTCCACATAGCAATTGCCATTTTCTTCAGAAGTCACCATCCAAACCATAACTGAGGTTACCGATTTTCTCACGATGAAGTAGTTCTCGAGAGGTTTGTTTACTCTACTCCTCATGTCGCTGCTAATACCAAGCCTCTGACAGCCATATACATCATGTGGTTTCCAATTCTCAGTGGCGGTTGTTGTGTGGTATGTGCCCAATGACAACAAAAGGCCATAGTTCTCAAACTTTCTATCACCATTTGCTTCTGCTGTCAATTGAATCTTCACTAGTGAGTCGAGGCCGCCATCAAGTATCCTCATCATCATTTGCATCTACAAGTCATTATTTTGTCCAATGTGCTCATTGTTTGTATCTGCAAGTGACGTCTACATTTAGATCCATAGTCTCTATGGGATTTGTGGTTTTCATGTTCTGGTATTCCTGGCTGAAGTCCACAATCAAGTTCTTTTGTCATTTCATTAGTGGAAGTGATGTGTTTCATCAAACTATGCAGATTCACGTCTCCACATTGAGCACAAAATCTAGCTCCAAATCAGCCAGTTCACCCCCCACATTCGCAGTCAAGTTTGGCTCATCAATTGCATGAAGGAGGTTGATAGGTCAACTCTGTAGGTGACTCACCCATGATTTGGCATCGATTCTTGCACTCACCCATGATTTGGCATCGGTTCTTGCCTTACATCCGGCCAGCAAGCATCATATCTAGTTTAACAAGCATCTATTCTGATCCATTCCAGCCATGATTGCCCCACTAAGAGTCAAAATCGGCCAACACTCTTAACAAATCAACCACAAACTCTTAGAAAAAACTTTTAAAATCAGCCACAAGCTGGCAGATAGTTGTGTTGTTTTACAAATTATTTTCGTACTAATTCTTCTTGCAAGTTTAGCAGTAGATTTAGGCATTTTTAGTTGCATCTCACATATAATCTCTTCATCTAGTTCTAATTAGGAAGAAGTAAATCATTATTCATGCAACTTGCATACAATTCTCATCTAGTTCTAAATAGGAAGAAGTAAATTAGTGTTCATACAACTTGCATACAATTCTCATTTAGCTCTAATTAGTAAGAAGTAAATCATTGTTCATGCAACTTGCATACAACTCTCATTTGGCTTTTAATTAGGAGGAAGTAAATTGTTGTTCATGCAACTTGCATACAAACTCTCATTTAGCTTAAATAGGGGAAAGAAATTGGATCAAATCTTCAACAACAATCTTAATAGAGTTTGTTTAGGAGGCTAAAATCAACAATCATTTTCATGTTTATGCTATCATGTTAATTTCATGTTTGGTAGATTACATCACATTTGGATTAAATCTAAAAGGTTAAAGAACCAGTGTCTTATGTGCTTGAAAACAGTGATAGGACTATGGTCTCCCCATTTTGGGTGATAAAAATGCCAAACTCATTATTTTATCTATGTAACCTTTAGAAGAGGCATGCCCTTGGGATTGTGTTTCTTCCAAGTGGGATGACCTCGAGCAATAATAGGCTAAAACCAAGCCACTTCCTAGTTGCTATAAATAAATTGTGTTTGTGACAAAAGTCACAAACAACAGGTGTTGTTGTGTTATACTGACAAATGTTTCCCATAGTACCCTTGTGATACGTTTAACTCTGTTGAGCCTAACCTCTTCAGACTAGGAAGCCTCCACAATGGAGTGAATTGCCACATGTATAACCACCTGAATAGATGCCCAAACTAAAAAGATAATTGTTTTAGAAAGCCAAAAACCCCTATTTGGTGACGCGGGAGGTCAAACCTCTGAAGCTATCAAACGTCATACACTCATCTAGTGTGGAGACAAAAAATCCAACTCTTTAGAGGGATTGTAACTTGGTATGCATGAGAAGTGTGTGAACTATAAGGGGGAGCTAGTGTTACCAAGTTACTAACTATCCGCCTTTGTGTAAGTGGCTGGAGTAAAATCCAAGTTGGAATTCAACAAATATTGCCCTTGCCATCCTTAGGATTGTACTTATTTTTTTATCAAAAATTGTATCAAAAAAATCATGATAACTTCTTGTTTACTGTGTTTTCTGGCAATAACTTGAGTCAAAAATAAGACCACAAACTTTAGAGCATCCTAGGAAAACTTGCACAAACAAGCCAAAACTGACAAACTGAAACAAAAAGCAAAATTTTTGCAGTTTTGTGCATACATTATAGAGAGCTATTACGTATATTTTGAGACAAAAGTGAAACCATTTCTGAGTACCCTTTTTTCTCTAGTACACTTGGAAAATAACTTCAACCTTGCAGTCACACCTTCATACCATTTTCAAACATCACCTTTTCATACCACTATCTTGCTATCCAAACCAAACCAATATTTTCATCTAGGCATTATTGAGACTCTACCAAATTCAAACAAAGTCTAGTTAGTTTCATAACATGATCAATCATCCTTCACCTCAAAACTGTGCTAGTGTAAACTTGATAAAAGAATAGTCTATATCAATAGTGGTGATCAACTATCCCTATTTTGACTACCTTTTAGCTCAAGAGCACATTGTTTTGACAACATAGATCAATACAAAACCTTAGAAAAATCTTATCAAAAACATATCCAACCAAATTCAACCTCAAATCATTTCATACCACAACATCAAACCAAGTTCACCAAGTCTTACATCCAACTACACCCACATCTCAAACTTGCATGGCTCAAACTAGGTCCCAACTGAAACAAAAGCAAAAAATGGGTTACATTCACAATGGTGGGCATGATTCTAATGATGAGGAAATCAACCAAGAGGAAATCCTTAGACACCTCCAAGATTCAAAATTTCTAAAGATGATGGATAGGATCGTTACCACAAATCCTCATAAATACTTTCTTATGCTAGCTCAACAAGGAGCTAAGTTGCCCTCTAATTTTGATGTCTCAAATTTAAGAGAGAACAATTCCTTAAATAAAGTTTCGTCTTCGAAAGATGGCTCCAAATATGACAAAGATACCTCCAAAACTAACAAAGATGCTTCTAAAATAGAAAAGGCTAAGGATACAACCAATCCCTTGGACACATTAACTACACAAATCTAAGCCTTACAACAATAGTTGATGGATATCCAAAGTGGGACAAACACAAAACACTACTCCCTTGAGGATATCTCACCTTATCCCTTTAATAAATCTTTGCTCATGATACCTTTTCCCACAAGGTTTGAGGTTTCAAAGTTCAACAAGTCTAGAGGAAAAGGTGATCCAAGAGATCATATATGGGAATTTAGTGCCACATGTCTAGAAGTCACACACAATGAAACATATCTTATGCAACTATTCCCAAGAAGCTTAGGAGGACAAGCTATGGAGTGGTTCTCTTGCCTACCTCCCGACATCTGCACTTTCGATGAACTAGTGGACAAATTTGTCACACATTTCTCATACAATATCGAACACAAAATCTCCATGTTGGACCTTTGTAATAACAAGCAAAAAGGGGGAGAATCCTTTGCCTCTTTCCTACAAAGATGGAGACAACTTGCAAGAAACTATCCCTACCACATGCCAGAGAAGAAAATGATAGAAATGTTTGTTCACAATCTATCCACAGAACTAAGCTATCAAATCCAAATACAATGTCCAACTACTTTTAGTAAGGTCATTGAAATGGGGCTACTCATCGAGAAAGCCTTGATAGAAAAGGGGCAAATAAAACTCTACAAAGACACCCCTAGTTCAAGTAATAACACAGACAAGCCAAGGCTTTGGACTAAAAACAAAAACATTGTGAATGATGGTGTTGTTGATGCTAAACATGTGGTGCAAAAACAACCAATCTTCAACCTATCAAATCTGCAAAACAACACACCATCCACCAAGCCTCAATTCAATGAGCAAAGACCAACCAACTTTTCTCCTAGAAGAAAGTTCACACAACTTGGGGAGTCACTTGAATTTGCCCTAAGGAAATTAATAGAAAACAACCTCATAACGCTTCCAACAGTGTGAGATTATGAACCTAAATTTAAACCTTCTTGGTGGAAAGACTCTGACTTTTGTGAATTTCACAAAAGCAAGGGTCATAAAACAAATGACTGTCAAAGACTAAAGAACACCATCCAGGACTTAATTGATCAAAAGTTGATATGAATTGATGGACACATATCCAATGATGGCCATTTGGCATTCAAGAATCTACTCCCCAACTATGATAAGGGAGGTTCTTCTAGGCAAAACAATAACGGTGGTAACAACGCCAACTACACAAATGTGTCATATGATTATGTTAGCCACATCTCTGAAAGTGACTCACATGTAAATGTGATCACTATAAATAAAAAGCCCGATTGTAATGTGACCACTCATGATGGAAAAGTTACTCTCCAAGGGGCTTCATCCAAGCCATCTTCCATGTCCAACCAGTACAATGTCCTTGAACAACTCCATAAAACACCAGCCCATATATCCATTTTGGAGACCAATCTAGCTGAAGAGCAATTTCAGGCCATGGTAGGTCATCTAGGTACATCCCATTTCTTATCATTCATAGAAAAATATATGTCTTTCACCCAACCGCACAATGTGTCCCTCCATATTGAAGCCTTCTGTTAGGGTTAGCGGCATAAGATATCAATTAAATGCAAATAAAGATTAAATAGAGAAATGGAAATACACAGAAATAATAACAACGAGAGACAAGTTTTAACGTGGTTCACCCAAACTCGGGCTACATCCACCAAATAGAGAGTCCACTATTATTATCCAGTAAATCAAATTGATTACAATCAGCTATCCCTGCAACTCAATACCGCTGCAAAATGCTACAATACAATATCAAAACCCTAACCCTTAGCCGCTTTTTATCAAGCTTTTTGTTGGTTACAAAATAGGGTTTTCTTATGTCAGTCAATAAAAAATTAACTCACGGTGCATTATAAAGTTAACTCCCTGGACCCCGCAAGGGGCGCTGCCCCTTGACCCCATCTTGGGGGTGCTACCCCCAAACCCCCGCAAGGGGTGCTGCCCCTTGACCCCATAGGAATTTAGGGGGTAAACCGCACTGATAAAAGTGGGGTAAATATAACCTCCGAGTCTGATTAGGCTCCATATAACAACAATCTCCCACTTGGAGACTAATCAGACTCCACACCATATCATCTCCCACTTGGAGACTGATCATAACACCATTGACCCTGTAGCTCCAACTGGAAATAAGCACCCTGGCCTCTACTATTCTATTTTTGGTTGTTTTCAGTCTAGAAGACCAACTGAAGCTGAAGAGGAGCTTAGCTTCTCCCTTGTTACTGCCTTTGTAAACATATCTGCTAGATTGTTATCTGTATGTATCTTTGCCAGCTGTAACTGTCCATCATCCAACACTGACTGAATGAAGTGATACCTCAATTGTATGTGTTTGGTCTTTGAATGCAAGGCAGAATTCCTTGCAAGATGTATGGCACTCGGGCTATCCGTAAACAAATAACTGTTAACCTGTTGTGTGCCCAATTCATTCATGAAAGATTGCAGCCATATCATCTCCTTGCTTGCCTCTATTGCAGCTACATATTCTGCCTCTGTGGTGGATAAAGCAACCACCTTTTGTAACCTAAAAATCTAACTCACCGTTGTTCCACCTACAGTAAAGACATAACCTATAGTACTTCACCTGATATCAATATCCCCTGCCAAATCTGAGTCTACATAACCTGCTAAATCAATATTAGAGCCCCCGAAACATAAGTGTTTATTAGATGTACCTCTCAAATATTTGAGAATCCATTTTACCGCATTCCAATGCTCTAATCCGGGATGACTCATATACCTGCTAACGACTCCTACAACATGTGCAATATCCGGTCTCGTGCATACCATGGCATACATTAAACTTCCTATAGCTGAAGCATAGGGTACCTTGGACATTTTCTCTTCCTCCTCTTGTGTCTTAGGACACATCTCCTTGGTCAATTTCAAATGACTAGGCAAAGGTGTGCTGACAGCTTTGGCATTCTCCATGTGGAATCTTTGCAACACCTTTTCAACATAAGTAGCCTGAGATAGAGTCAATTTTCTGTTCTTCCTATCTCTACAAATTTTCATACCAAGGATTTATTTTGCTGCCCCCAAATCTTTCATAGCAAATGACTGTGCTAACTGCTGTTTTAACTCTCTTATGTGATCCATGTTAGACCCAGCTACAAGCATGTCATCAACATATAAACATAAAATAATGTAGCTATCATTATCCAACCTCTTAAAATAAACACAATTGTCAGAATTACACCTGCTGTAGCCTTGCTCAGCCATAAAACTATCAAATTTCAAATACCATTGCTGAGGTGCTTGTTTCAGGCCATACAAACTCTTCTTCAATCTGCACACTAGTTTCTCCTTACCTTTGACCTCAAATCCTTGGGGCTGTTCCATATATATCTCCTCCTCCAAATCACCATGGAGAAAGGCAGTTTTAACATCTAGCTGTTCCAAATGTAAATCTTCAGCAGCCACAATACTTAAAACAGTACGAATAGAAGTCATCTTGACAACCAGAGAAAATATCTCATCAAAATCAATGCCCTTTTTCTGTGCAAATCCTTTTACAACTAACCTGGCCTTAAATCTTTTCTTGCCTCCATCTTCCTCTTTCAGTTGGTAAACCCATTTATTTGGTAAAGCCATTTTACCTGCAGGTAACTTACATAATTCCCAAGTCTAATTTTTCAGTAAGGAGTCCATTTCTTCTTTCATTGCAAGCTCCCAATGAACCTGTGTATCCACCTGCATATCTTCATCATACCCTTCTGGTTCACCAGCATCTGTTAACAAAATAGAATAGAAAGAGGGAGAAAACCTTTCAGGAGGTCTACTTATCCTTGTTGACCGTCTAACATTCACTGGAGTTTGTGGTATTTCTGGTTGCTGTTGCGGAGCATGAGGAACCACTGGAACATCACTATTTGGAGTATCGTCCAGCACCACATAATCCTTTTCTTTCTTCTCATGCTGCTGCAACTGATCTTTGTACAACACCTTCTCATTGAATATAACATCCCTGCTTCTCACAATTTTCTGATTTTCAAAATTCCAAAGCCTAGAACCAAATTCATCAATGCCATATCCAACAAAGGTACACCTTTTTGATTTTGCATCTAGCTTAGTTCTATTTTCAGAATCTATATGTGCAAATGCTTCACAGCCGAAGGTTTTCAGAAAAGAATAACTCACCTTCTTGCCTGTCCATGCTTCCTCTGGAATACCACAACCCAAAGGAACTAAAGGACCTCTGTTAATTAAATATATAGCAATGTTGACAGCCTCTGCCCACATGTTTAAAGGCAGCCCAGCATGCAATATCATGGTCCTTGCACGCTCCATTATTGTCCTATTCATGCGTTCAGCCACTCCATTTTCCTGTGGAGTCCCTAGAACTGTTTTCTTCCTATGAATTCCATTAAAGGAACAATAATCTTCAAATTCTTTTCTACAATACTCACCACCATTATCAGATCTGAGACATTTTAATCTTTTACCCGTCTCATTCTCAACCAAGCTTCTCCATTTCTTAAATGTTTCAAATACATCAGATTTCTATCTAAGGAGATAAATCTAGACCTTCCTAGTTACATCATCTATGAATGTAACATAATACCGAGAGCCACTGAGAGAAGATACCGGAGCTGGTCCCCATACATCTGTATGCACAAGCTCTAATTTTTATTTTTCTTTTGCTTCCCATCCTTGAGAAAATTGACTCTCTTTTATTTTCCATACACACAACTTTCACAGAAATCCATATTAATACATTTCAGACTTGGTAAAACTTTCTTAGAATGAAGTACTTTCATACCTTTTTCACTCATATGCCCAAGTCTGTTATGCCACAGTGTTGTCTCAGAACCTGCAGCAACTTTTCCAGTCTCTTCTTGCAAATCTGTAGCAATTGTTCTTGAACCTATTTGTTTTTTCTCTATAACAGCTAAAGTAGAAGGAACAATATGACCTGTACAAAGATATAAGGTGACTACTTTCACACCTTTCGCTACTACTAAGGCACCTTTTGAAACCTTCCAATTTTTATCAGTAAATGTAACAATGCAACCTTGTTCAGTTAGCTGCCCTACTGAAATTAAATTCTTACTGAGCCTTGGAACATGCCTTACCTCTTGTAGTAGCCAATGATTCCCATTCTGTAACTTAATCATGATTCTTCCCTTTCCAACAATCTGACAGGGTTCGTTATCTCCCAAATAAACCAGCCCAAAATCCCCTTGGACATAATCAAGAAAATAACTTCTATGGGGCGTAGCATGAAATGAGGCCCTTGAATCTAAAACCCATGAATCATCAGCATTATCTAGGGAAATAATCAAAGCGTCATCTTCAGATTTATTACTTACCACATTTGCTTCCTTATTGCCTTCTTGTTTGTCTCCTTTGTTCTTCCGAGACCAGCAATCTTTCTTCAGATGACCTAGTTTTCCACAGTACCAGCAATCCTTCTGTCCTCTGGTTTGGGATCTTTTATCCTTTGATTTTCTTTGTGACTTCCCATGACCTCCAGAACCTTTTCCTCTCTCCTTTGATCTGCCCCTGCTTTCTACATTCAAAACACTGCCTGATTTAGATCCACCTGAGCTTTTCTTACGAATTTTCTCACTCAAAATAACACCAATAACATCATCAAATTTTAGGGTATTTGAACCAGAAATAGAGTTACTAACCACCATTACCAAACTATCCCAGCTTTCAGGCAATGAACATAATATTAAGAGAGCTGTAACTTCTTCATCAAATTTTACATTTACAGAAGTCAATTGACTGACAATCATATTAAATTTATTTAAATGACCTGTCACAGATCCACCTTCAACCATTTTCAAATTAAACAACTCCTTCATGAGAAATACCTTATTTGAGGCTGAGGGTTTTTCATACAATTTAGCCAAAGCTTTCATTAGACCATCTGTTGTCTTCGCTTCCGTTATATTGAATGCCACCGATAGTGCCAGGCACAACCGAATGGTTCCCAGTGCCTTTTTGTCAAGAAGATTCTAATCCTCATCAGACATTGTTGCCAGTTTCTTGGCTACTCCTTCCAACGGCCTCCATAAATCCTTTTGATAGAGGTAATCCTCCATCTGCATCTTCCATAACTGATAGTTCTGCCCATTGAATTTATCAACCTTCATTTTACCCTCATCCGCCATTGCTCCCACTCAACCGTGAGACTTTCCTGCAGACAATAATCGAAAACAACCCACTCTGATACCACTTGTTAGGGTTAGCCGGCAGAAGATATCAATTAAATGCAAATAAACATTAAACAGAGAAATGGAAATACACAGAAATAATAACAATGAGAGATAAGTTTTAACGTGGTTCACCCAAACTTAGGCTACATCCACCAAACAGAGTCCAATATTATTATCCAGTAAATAAAACCGATTACAATCAGCAATCCCTGCAACTCAATACCACTGCAAAATGCTACAATACAATATAAAAACCCTAACCCTTAGCCTCTTTTTATCAAGCTTTTTGTCAGTTACAAAATAGGGTTTTCTTATGTCGGTCAATAAAAAATTAACTCCCGGTGCATTATGATATTAACTCCCTAGACCCCGCAAGGGGCACTACCCCTTGACCCCGTAGGAATTTAGGGGGGAAACCACGCTGATAAAAGTGGGGTAAATATAACCTCCGAGTCTGATTAGGCTCCATACAACAACACCTTCATCTATAAACATAAAATAAAATGGGTCCTAATCGATGGAGGGGCAGGTTTAAATATCTGCACTTTAAAATTAATCCTTGCATTGGGGTTTTTAGAGAATTCCATTGATCCTAAAAAGAAAATTACCATCAAGGCTTACGATGAAGAAGAAAGGACATCAAAAGGAACCATTGTTTTGCCAATCAAAGTGGGACTAGTAGTAAAAGATGTGGTATGCCAGTACTTGACATGGAATTGGCATACAATATTCTTCTTGGTCGACCTTAGATACATGCAATGCGGGCTATGCCATCTACCTACCATCAGTGTATCAAGTTTCCTCATAACCGCCAAGAAATCACTATCCAATTGATCCTAATCCATTCCAATATTGCAATTCCATCCAATCCAAGCTCGAAGTTGTAATCCCCACCAACCGTGCAACATCACCCTCTACATCCAATGTTGACCTAAGCTCAATACCTTCTACATCAAAATCTGCAAAACAAAAATTCAAGATCAAGGATAAAGGTGTAGGAGAGTATTCCATTGAGAAAACCTTTTGTCTCACACCATTACCTCTTTCACTCAAATCCACCCATCCATTACATCATTCATCTACCCATGCACCTACAAAGGAGGTGATCCAAGGTATACTAGCAAGGAGTCAACCATGTCACCAAATTCCTATCATTAAACCTACAAAAGGTTCTTCCAATGCCATGTCCAATCCTACAATCCCATCATATAGTCCACAACCCCTTGAGCCTATTGAAGAATCTCCACCAACGAATCCAAGTCAAGATCCTTCATCCCTTTATGTTGATAATCCTCAAGAGCATATCATGCCTATCCAAGATCCTATCACTTCTATTCAAGTAACCCAAGAGGTATGTCAAGAACCTAATCCTAAGCATGTGAAAACATCAAGTCGTAGTCCTAATCATGATCAAATCACTTTCATTCCACCCATCCTTAGCATTTATCTTTTCCAAGATCAAGATATTACCTATGAAGAAGATATCCATGAGTAACTTGATCCTATATCTATACATGAGAAAGAAATTCAAATCCAACCCATCCATAACCTATATCTTTTCTATAATCAAGATATTATCATTGATGAAGAACCTATACATGAGCAAATTAATCCAATCTATATCACACTTAATCCTATCTATGATCAAGATCCCATCTATGATCAAGATCCTATCTATGATCAAGCAAACCATGATGATCCTCTTAGCTAACCTTATGCATTCCATGGTCATGACCTTATTACCCCATCTATCCATAACCCCATAACCATCCATGACCAAGAAAACTCCATTACTCCTATACATCCTCCCCCTAGTCCTATCCATGATCCAACAACACCCACTTTCCTTGATGAGGCACTTGCCTCCCAAGTGCACATAGATGATCAAACCAATAACTTGGATCTTAGTGAGCATAATGATAATCACAATCCTACTGATCCTCCACCATCCATTATCGACCATGGTGTAAATCCACTATCCTATCCCCTTCGTCTCACTACCTTAATCCATGAATGTTCTTCCTTAGGAGAGCAACAACCATTATCTCCCACTTCACCTTCTCCATCATATATTGAGATCACATCTAGTGTCCAAATCACCCATAATCCCATTGTCCACCGTATACTCCAAAATATGAACTATCAAGGTAAAGGATTAGACCTTAATGAACAAGGTATTTGGATCCTATCCATGTTGAAGTCCCTCCACCCTCTTATGGCCTTGGTTATACTCCCCAAGAAAAGTAATCTCATGATGTTGGTACTTCCTCCAGGCCTTCTAAATCCACTCATTCCCATCGCACATCCTATCATTACCAGAAAACATATGTCACCATTCTACCTCCCTTATCATACAAATCCCAAAAGCATGTGACCATACACCTTCCACCGTCCAATCTACCTCCACTACTTCCAACTCCTAACATCCCTCCATTCATTTTACCATTACTTCTCCGAACACCAAATCCATCCATCCACACATTCCCTCACATTTTGAATCATGACTAACAAATGCACATATTGTCTAAACATGAAGCTTCCACTCATTCCACCAAACCTATGGGATTAAAAAATTAACATTGGGATGCCTCCTTTCATAAAGTCAAAAATCCTAAGGGTCTTAATACCTTAGGAAATCAATTCAAAAATTTAAAGAAAAATCCATCTAAAATGCTATCCAAGCCCATACCTCCAAAAGCGAAGTCCAAAAGCAAGATGGTATGGGTCCCTAAGCGAAAAAATATGTCAAATGAGGCATTCACCTCTCAAAAATCCCAACCATCTACTTCCATTCAAACATCCTTTTCCATCCATTTCATTCCAAAATCTCACATTCCTTCAACCCACAAGTCAAGCAAAAATCAAAAAAATATTGTCCATGTGGGTTCCTAAATGCCTAACTCACCCATCTCCAAAGAAACCATCGCCATTGCTTCCTACACAACCTTCCAATCACAAGCTTCCATGTTTGTCACGGTGTGTACAACTGTTGGTCATGATTCCTTTTCACAGCTCCATCACCCCATCATTCAACCATTACCCCACTTATCTACTCTATCACAATCCTATGGTCCATGCTTTTGCATAAATATTTCATCCATCTTCCTTGCATAAGTCCTACATAATCCACTTTCATTCCCTACATAATCCACATCATAATCCACTGTCGTTCCTTCCACAATCCACTATCTACCTAATCCATTTTCCTTTCATGCAATCTCCTTACCAACATCGATGAGGGCATTTGACATGGTCCATGCGATGACATCTTTCTCTAATGGGACACTATCACCTTTCATGGAACTAGACACTTGAGTCCCTCCTATTCATATTCCACTTTCTCCCATTCAAAAATCAAAAAAGTCAAAAAAAAAAGTAAAGAGAAACCCATTCGTCCAATGGTGAAAACCACCCTTGGTGGCACCTTGGATAAGTGCCATGATGAAAACCTAGCAAATAGGCGTCATGTGTAGGTTGATCTTCTATGTCACTTACCCTTGGGAGTACATTGTCTCATCAATCCTATCATTTTCCATCCTATCTTACCATACCCTCCTATCGTCCTTATCCTACATATAACTATCATATCAAGAGTCCATTCATCCTCCATTCCTCTTTTGATCTTGATAAAGATATGGGGGCAAAATGTTGAAACATGCTTTGGAAAAACTCTTGATGTACCTTAGCTTTTTCAAACCAATCCAATACTATTACCCTCTTGTCACAAGCATTGTCATGTCAAATCCTAAGTTATTCCTATGCGACATAGTCCTTGGAGATCACATCCTTGTTTTCTTACATGTGCTTCTATTCCATCCCTTATCACCTATCCTTTTATCTAGTCATACAAATCTATAAACCCCAATGCAAGGGAATCAAAAACATGTCAGAGATAAACCACTTCCTCCATCTTTTAGGATTTTGGTACTCATCCATATTTTCTTACCACATCCATAAAGTTGTACAAAGATACCTATCATGGCTTGGGTTCACTCGCCCTTAGTGCCTTGTCCCATCAGACTTTCAATCCAGTCCTTCATCCATCTTGTCATCTGTTATTACTCCATTATTGATACCATTGTCGAACTACGTCGCCTCTGAGATATCACGTAGGCAAGGCCATCATTGATGAGCCCTCGAGGCTTCCCACCCATTCCATCCCTTATCACCTGATGAGGTATAAATAACCTCATCTCTTTGATGGAACAAATAGCCTTTTTGCATTACCCAATTCCCTATCCTTGCCAATTTATTTATTTTTATAAGAAATACTTATCTATTTTTAATAAAATGTTGTACAAATCATTATTTCCTAAATTGATTGAAACTAGCTTTTAAATGTTGATTTAATGGCATGAAAAGTTGAGTAATTGTGCAGGTTAATGCATTGCCTATAAAAGAAGAGGACATCAAGTTAATGCATTGCCTATAAAAGAAGTGGACATCATGTAGATCACATCCTTGTTTTCTTACATGTGCATCTATTCCATCCCTTATCACCTATCCTTTTATCCAATGATACAAATCTATAAACCCCAATGCAAGGGAATCAAAAACATGTCAATGCATAAATTGATTGAAATCAGCTTTTAAATGTTGATTTAATGGCATGAAAAGTTGGGTAATTGTGTAGGTTAATGCATTGCCTATAAAAGAAGTGGACATCAGGTTAATGCATTGCCTATAAAATAAGTGGACATCATGTAGATCACATCCTTGTTTTCTTACATGTGCATCTATTCCATCCCTTATCGCCTATCCTTTTATCCAGTCATACAAATCTATAAACCCCAATGCAAGGGAATCAAAAACATGTCAATGCATAAACATCCCTTAGCTATGAATGAATGCATTGCCTATAAAAGAAGTGGACATCATGTAGATCACATCCTTGTTTTCTTACATGTGCATCTATTCCATCCCTTATCGCCTATCCTTTTATCCTTTTATTTCCTAAATTGATTGAAATCAGCTTTTAAATGTTGATTTAATGGCATGAAAAGTTGGGTAATTGTACAGGTTAATGCACTACCTATAAAAGAAGTGGACATCATGTAGCTATGAATGAATGTGCCGGAAGTTGAGGGCACCAGAAAATTTAGGCGTGCATTAAATGAAAACTTTATTTCAATCATGCTATTTCTGTGGTTACCCAAAAGATATCATGGCTCCACTCAGAGTCCTCTTTATGTTCTAAATGACAGCAGTAGTAAAGATTTATTTTTAAGTTATAAGACTTCTTCAAATGGCATTTTCCCACCATCTAAAATTTAGGAGTTTTGAAGTAGTTCAGTTTTAGTTGTTGCTCGAAACATGGATATAAATATATACTATGGATGAATAAAAGACAATCCTTCAATTTTTTAAATCATCAGAGCTGTGTACTTGCAATTTTTTGTGAATGCAAATGATGTTGTTCTGAGTTTAATTCTTTGAGAATATGAAGTTTTGAATGGAGTTATCATGTGCTATTAAATGTGACTTGAGTTAAGACAAGCTTCTCCCATGAACTGGCCACTCGCGGGACTATAGGATAGATAAGTATTTTCATTTCTGTGGACATTTTTATTTAGTGGAAGATAGTTTATGTTTACTTTCTATCATTAACTTGTAGGGTGTGTTGTTTAAAATTTAAACTATTGTCTACTGTTGTTTGAAACTTTTTGTGTTCATTAAAAATTTTTTGGCGCATCTGCCTTATTCAAAATTACTATTTTTTGATAGTTCAAATTTTGAATGTTTTCAGTATAGCGAATTGCATTTGTGAATTGTTAGCATAAGGATTTATCTACTTTCTAGTGTAGAATTTATTTGCTTTCTAATGTAGAATTTGTATGCTTTCTAGTCTAGAGTTTTTATGCTTTTTAGTGTAGAATTGGAATGCTTTCTGTAGAAGGATACAATTGCTATTTCATTTCATGAACTATTTCAATCTTTTCACTAAACTAGAAAACTATTTCTCAATGAAATCTCCAAATCCCTACTGCAGACAACCTCAGACACTACCCCGGTTGATAAACTAATAATTTTTATCTAAAGTGTTAGGACCTTACAATAGCCTGTCATCACCCATCATTTTGTCCATCCAATTCTCATCACCTAGGTCTTAGGTCCACATAGTCCACACCTCAAACTACATTGCCTTTGTGTCGTCGCGTAGTCAAGGCCATCTTTGATGAGCCCCCAGGGCACTAGATCAGTCCCTTAGGGGCCCGTTTCTTTATGTCTATCATTCATTCATTCATAATAAATCAATCCATTAATTGACTGGGGGTAAATCCTTGACCTAGTTAGTGAAATGGATTTTTAAATGCTACAATTCAGAGGATAACAAATTGGATCATGGTTTTATCACTAGACGACAAGTAGCACAACAAGCAAGCTTTAAACATCATCTTGACAGAGACATTAAACTAAACCTGACAAATCCCTACCTGCCTAAAACTATCAAATATGACTCTATCAATTATTGCATGAAACATATATCTATGGCACAAAGGTTTAATGGTTATTTTAAGTCTTATACCATGATTTTTGTTATTATGTCTTTTTATGCTACTCAAGGATGTCAAAAACTAGAGGAGTTATGATGGGGCATAATTATTTTATTTGTTTGTTGTTTGTCCAGGTTTATCTTTAGTAATGTGAATCCTTGTCTAAAGACATGATCAACATAATGATCATCGAGGACATCAAAGGTCTAAACATGAAACAGGTGTAATCCTTGTCTATTGATACGCAAGCAATACTCAAGTCATCTTGGTTCAATTATACTTAGATGCTTGTATTAACTTGCTAAATCAAAATCTATGTAAGTAATACTCAGGTCATCATGGTTTAATTATACCTAGATGCTTGTATTTTATTACAACATTTTAAAAGCTCAATGATGAAACAAAGTACTTCAAAAACGTGTACAAGAAGATGACAAAATCCACTATCATACATACCAAATTGTATTTCATTTCATTTATAAGCATTTCATACCTATCATTTTCCAGGTGTCTTAAGATCCAAGTCCTTTTGGACAAGCGTGCATCCAAGGGCAGGCCCCTCCTAAAGGTTAAACAAATAGAATGACAAGTCTGGCACTCTGATCACCTAGAAAAGGGGAGAGCATAAGCCTATTGTCATTCGCAAGCACAGAATACACTGGTTAATCCAACCTAGTTAAAATTTAGAAAAACTAAATGGGCTACTCTACTCACCCTTTTCTCTCTTTTCATTTTGAGAGCACACCAATTGTCCTCCCGAGGGGGCGTCATCATCATCATTCATCTTATTTGCTAACTTACCATTATCTTTCCTTGTCAACCTCACTCTGGAGTGACTGGGGCCTCACCAATCATCAATCCAAGCATCAATATGATCATCAAATCAATCCAATCAATCCATACCAATTGTGTAAATCAATCTTGTCAAATTATCCAATCGCAATCAATGATCTTGATCCTAATCTTGTCATAAACCAATTCAATTAATCAATCAATTGTCATCATCAGTGGGATATGTCTTTCCCACATCTTTGTGTTGATCAAGGGATATATCATTCCCCGTAATGAAAAACACTATCGACAATCATTATCAATTAATCATTAGTTTACAGCTTGACAGGGGCAGTACCTTGTTTGTTCTTGTATCATTTGTGCATACTTGCTTGCTTGCATGTGTGTTATCATTTTAACTTGCATAACATGCCATTCAACTCTTTCATCCATCTCTTATCTTGCATCCTCCATTTTATTAGCCATCCTTTATCATTCTTGTTCATCGTGACATTGTTCATCATCTTTTTGCCAAAAACCATCCAACCTGACCAATCTCCCGAGGGGCATCCTATCGTCACTAAACCTAAAACCAGGGGCAAATTGGGCATGCATCATGGTAAAAAAAAATTTATTCTTTGAAGCAACATGATAAAACACATTGCATCAAAGAGGGGGAAAATGCATACACCTAAAATTGGCTCATGTCGAACTAAATAAATATTTTAAATATTTATTTTAATTCTTATTCTTCTATCGATCAAATAAATATTCTAATTTATTTGATTGGTTCATTATCCCAAAATTAAATAAAAATCAATTTATTTAATTAAATATCTAAATTCCTCTAATGTCTCATCTAATTAAATAATCCTAAATTATTTAATTAATCACAAACTCCTCTATTCCAAAGTCCTAAATTCCATAATTCCACATCATCTCATCCATGTCATTCTTCCACCTCATCTTGCACATCACCATGTTGCACACATAATTAAATATTTTTAATATTTAATTAGCTAATATCCCCTCACCCACATGTCCTATTTATCCTCCAATAAAGATCAGTTAACTCATCAGTCAAATCAGTTATTTAATCAATCAAGTCACTTAACTGGTCAGTCTATTCAGTTAACTCCTCAATCTATTCTATTGACTCCCATAACTCATGAAAGAGGCTTGGACACTTGTCCTCTTCTAATTCACACACATTCTCTCAAGTTTCCTCAACTGTACACATCACAGGTAATTCCTCCAGTCATGGATCTATTGACACTTGGACTTGGCCTCTCTTAAGACTATAAAAATAAGGTCTCAAACTCATTTTCATCCACAAAAAGCTTTAGTAATCCTACTCTATAGAAATCCTACGAGTGTGTCTTTGGCAAAGTATCCTCATTGCATTTGTATAATCTCATCTTCATATCACAATCTTCCAACCATGTCTCCATATCTCCATTATCAATCATCCTAGAGTTGCATTGTAGCTTCATCTTCATTGTATAATCTATCCTACAGCCATTCTCCTATTGCCATCTTCAACAACAAGGAAGTACACACTTCTGAGAGCTCAACTAATTCATAAGATCAATACGAGATAGGCAACAATGGAAGTTACGAGGTGAATCGGTCTACGAAGGTAATATCTTTGTTTATTGTATTTGCATTAATTCCATTGAAGTTATTAGATATTTAGTAGTTTTTACTATGATTCAGAAATTTAATCACAACTATAATTTAAACACTTGAACTACCTCTAAAACTAACAATTTTCTCTCAACAAAAAAAGACACAAAAAATCTAAAAGACTAACTACAAAACTAAGAAAATAATAAATCCAACCTATGTACCATGTGTGCACACAGTCAAAGTTGATTGATCAAAGAAATGATGAAAATCTACAAATAATAGTCCATAGGAAACATTCCAAAGTCTTACAACTAACTTGTAATAGATTGCTTCAATGGCGATGACTAGTGAGACATTTCTAGAAAGGCTCCCTAAAAACTTAAAACTCAACGCAAGATTGTAGGACACAAAAATGAACATAAATGGGGCTTAAAAGGGAAGAGGAGTTGAGAAATTATTAGTTACAAGAAGGCCAGTGTGGTAGCAGGTATGCACTCTAAATTAGGAAGGTTAAATGCTCTATATGTTTTTTTTTAATATAGTTGAGAGCAATAGTTGGTTTTGCAACCACTATGGCGATCATAAGACCATGGTGACATATCTGAAATGATCATAGTAATGATGAAAATTGCCATGAAATTTTCATTGAAGTAAGTAAAACCAAGGATTTCAGAGCACAAGAAAACCACAAAAGGATACCCTAAGGCATTGAGGGCTTCGAAATATAATAATAGAAGTTGTAGCATTTTTTATTTTTGATAGGTATGTGAGGGGAAAGGGGACCACTCTCCCATTGTATAAAAAAGTCAAAGAAATGTTCATCTAAATCTTGTCTATGTTACTTTATATGTCATAATATAATGTCTTAAGGGGTCCTAATAGGACTTCTTAAGGGGATCAAAGAATTCAAACCAAATGTCTCATGTTGGATCACAATTGATATAATTAAGTATTCTAGACAAGTTAGGGTGACTTGACATCATAACAAATGATATAATTAAGTAGTAGAAATTAGGATGACTCATCATTTAACAATCACAAAAGTTATACAAATATAATGTTAATGTTAATATAATTTATGTCATAATAGGATGTCTTAAGAGGTCCTAATAGGACTTCTTAAGGGGATCAGAGAATTCAAACTACATGTCTCATATTTAATCACAATCGATGTAATTTAGGATGACTCATCATAACAATACAATGTCTTAATTTATGTCATAATAGGATGCCTTAAGGGGTCCTAATACAATGTCTTAAGGGGCTATCTTAAGTTCTCAAAATTTGGTGAAGTTTTCCAAGGCAACCAAATTTAACAATAATACAATCAAATTTAAAGTAAATTCAAAGTAGAAAAACATGCACATTTAACAAACAAAATATATAGACTAATTATTTTGATATATAAAAGTGTAAGAGTATAATTGTGTACATACATGTATACAAATTTGTGTACAAAATGTGTAATAATGTAATTGTGTATGTACATATATGCCAACTCAAAATAATGTTTACAAAATGTGGCTATGCCATCTCAAGAAAATTCAAAACTTGTGTGGAATGTAGTAGGTCTTCACGCCACTTGATATCAAAATAATACAAGCAATATCAATATATCATCAAAACATGTATTTTAATTTATATAAAACTATCTATATACACAACTTATACATGTATTTACAAGTGCCTCACACATGTACATATAGGTTTAATCTGTATCCTCTCCTTTTTGTTTCAAAGTATGTGATGAATTTGTGATGATGGCCTAAGGATATAAAAGGACAATTTAAATCAATTTCAACTAATAACGCACAAGAAATATCAAAACATATATTTAATGTATTTAAAAGAATAATATAAAACTATTTAACTATATTTACCTATATTTACTTATTCCATTGTATCATCAATATCCTCTCTTTTTTCCAATGCATCGATGATTGTCTCATGCTCTTCCATAAAAATTGTCCATAGCTCTTTATTTACAGGTTTTCCATGATACCTCTCTAGTTTTATATTTGTTTCCAACAACAAATGTGAGTAGTGTATAATATTCTTATGTGTTTCATAATCTTCGAATGCAAGCAAACCATTTTTCCTTATTAGGTATTTTTGTAGCCAAGTGCCAACAACCACCACCGAACCTATTGGCTAATTATAGCCATCATCAAAGAAGTTCTCAAAATTTTCTTAAGGGGATCAAAGAAGTTCTCAAAATTTGCTTAAGGGGATTAAAGACTTGTTATCAAAATTTTCTTAAGGGGATGTCTTAAGAGGATCACCGAACCTGTTGGATAAGGAAAGCCATCATCATCTTCTCAAGGTGTTGTTAACTTATGTTTAGTCTCCACACAATGAGCCAACCAATATTCTATTTCCTCTTCATTCTCCTTAGGTGCAACAATAGCATACACATGTCCTACAAACAAATTTTGATTTAATAACTTGAAAATGTCCATAAAATTTGACCAATCTACATACATGAATTCATATGTACACATATAAATAAATAAAAGCACTACAAAATAGTAATGAAGTGAAATAAAATGAAATAATTTAAATTAAATTACCTTCTTGTACAAGGTCTGAAACACGGTCATAATTGTCTGATGCAAATAGTTGATCCTTGTCTTCAATTGTTGTTTCATATTGATCATGTGCTTGTGCAGGTGTCAATGGTCTTTGCTTCCACTCTTCAACTCATTCTATATTCTCACATGCTTCCCAATCTCCTGAAATACAAAACTGACAAAAACATGCAAACTCCCTTGTTCAGATAGTCCATGTACTTGCATTCAAACTCCTAAATGAATGCTATTTAGTAGATCCAATTATTGTCTCGCAATCAAGTCTAGGTAGAATGTTCTCTTCTTTAACCAACCAAAATAATTGGTGAACTATAGAGTACTCACTTGATCCAGGTGTAGATAATCTTGTATTGCACCAATCCACAATCCCATGTGCATCTTTAAATTTTATTGCATCCTCCAATTTCAATTGTTGTCTAGCAAAAATTCTTTTAATACACGCACCAGCTCCATCATGTTCTCCTTTACCATGTCTAGCTTCAAAAAAATTCTACATATGTTGGAAATTATGTTCCTTGTGAACCCTACTTAACCAACAAAACATTCGAGCATTCTTGAACTGCCCTGTACAATTATCTGACCATATGAGATGTTCTGTCATCTGGATTCCTCTTTCTCTTAAATTTGTATAAAATATATTGAAACAATGTTGAACAAACTTTGACGAGTGTAACTGGTTGTCACTCAAATAGAAATGATACTCCCTCAAAACTTTTATATCATCCTCTGTGCTATCATCTGCATGTCTATAAACAATATGAAAAAACATAGCCACCTGCACTGAATTGTAATATTATGATTGGATTTCTTCTTGCGGAGCTAGAGTATAGTTTTCTGCAAAATCAAACACTGATAGTATAGTACCAACTAGAAATGTGTTTCTACATGCATGAAACTATCCATCAAGCCATCGAGCTTATTGAGAGTGCTTGACATATTTTGGTACAATCTTCCTCTTAAATTCTAATATGAATACATGTAAACTAACCTTTTCTGTAATTAAATCACAATGCTTTCAAATTTTTCCATCTTTTAAAGAATATTCAACATTCTTAAATCTTTTAACATCCACTAATTGTTGTCCAAAATCATTTTCAACACTTTCATGTATACAAACTCTTAAGAAAGAAAGATTGCCACAACTAGTGCATTGTTCAAAGATACATGAATTTAAATAAAATAATTTCTCATTAGATCTTTCACAAAACAAACTTGATATAAACTCCTTTATTGTTTTAGGTGGCATATTAATACCACATTCTTGTATAATCATGTTAGTATGTAAAGTAGAATGTATATATCGAAACACATCATAATAATAATGAAATTGAGCATGCATTTTACAACAACAAGATATTTGTTGCTTATTAATCTTTGCATACCATGGTTTGTATTCTTCCAAAGATCTTTGACTTATTCTAATATTACCAGGTAACACTAATTCACCAAAAAAAAAATTATAAAATTTAGTTTGCATTGTATCTAATAGGTGTTTTGGATGAGGATCACGAACTTTGGACTCCACTCTTAATTTTAAAACATCTCTAACATTAAATGATACCCTAGTATTATCATGCAAATATTTTTTGATCAAAGATTTGATTTCAACATTCAGTTTCATGTTAGATCTTGGGAGTCGACCACTAAAACTCCAACATTGGTTGATTGGATCATTTTCTATACTTTCTCTCTCTTCTTATCAATAGACTCAATGGCACTAGCAATAGTAGACATATCATGTTTTAGTGATTGATATTTTCTTCTTGGTTTAACAAAAATGCCTAATATTTTCATTATTTTTCTCGTTTTCCACATTCTCATTAATTGCATCATTAGTTGACATTAAAATGATAGTTTTTTACGATAAAAAATTATTTGTATAATCTATTGGCATGTGTTCTTATTTGTCTCCAAGAAATCTTACTAGGAAGATTATCCAAAACATCTCTTTCAATTTTAAAAAAAAATCTCATTTTTAACATCACATCCTGGATTTTCATTTTCATTTTCAACAACAAAATAGTTTTCATTTTCATTTTCAACAAAAGGATTTTCATTTTCATTTTCAACAACAAAATAGTTTTTATTTTTATTTTCATCAAAAAGATTTTTATTTTCATTTTCAACAACATTTTGTCTCAAATATTGATCTCTACGAATATTATCAATCTCAACATTGTTATATCTAGCTTCTTTTAAATCTCCTATCAATATCATTTCCATTTCATTCAAAGGTCGATTTGAAGACGTACCTAGATTTGTGCCTATTGAAACATTCTCCATAGCATTGAAAGGGGGATTTGAAGACATACCAGGAATAGTTTGTAGAATCAAATTAGTTTCCACATTCACCTCTTGCAAATTTGCATCATCTACATCCATGGTCTCCTCAATGTTTTTATCTTCAATAGTTGTGGAATTGGATGCTTCAACATTATTCATTGATCAAATATTTATTCTTCTATCTCTTTGTCTTTTTGTCTCTCCTCTCTTTGCTTCAATTTCTTCAGGGGTCAATAGATTCCTATCTTTCATCTTATTACGATTTTGTGATCCCATGATTAAAAAATTCTAATGTATGTACAAATGAATGTCAAAAACTTGAAAGACTTCCTTCTTTGTCCAGGTCCTCCAAACAAGTAGCAATTCAACAAAATTTCACTCAAATAGTATCCCAATGATGCCTCCTTTCAAAATTCAGAAAAAATCCCAAGTTGATGAACCTGTAGAAGACAAAAATTGGTAGAGAATGTTGCATACATCGTTGTCGACCATATAGAACAAGTTGCAGGGCTAACAGTGATAGTACTATTAAAAAATGGTAAAATATTAAACAGGATCCTATTTAATAAATGGGATCTTGTTTCATTCCATGGTGACAGAATAAGAAATGGGATCCCATTTTTAAAATTTTGAATTTCAGGCTCAGATTTTGCTTTGTTACCCGGTTCAAAAAAAGGGTTGGGGACCTGAACCTAGCCTCTAGACCTGGTTTGACCTACAAGTTGGAGGTCCTGTCAATGTCACAACATAATAGTGACTTTGGACATATGTCTAAAAGCCTTTTTTGTAGAATTTTTTGACAAAATTAAAACCCATTATAGATAAGACAGTGTAGATTACAAATAAGTAATTTCTTTTACAATTAGATTATTTTTTCTATTTTTCAATTAATTTCTGATGAAACAGGTTCATAAACTTGAATTATCATGGTTTTTTAGTATTTTAATAACTTTTTATTAAAATATTTCTTGTTAAAAAATTGTATGAAAATGTACTTCAGATAATTCTTTTCAATTTTAAAAAAATTAAAAAATGATAAGTTTAGGTCATCTTATGCGTGACGTACACGACGATTTTTTAGAACACCAAATTTGGCCAATAAAAAATTACAAAAAAATATGAAAAATGTGCTTCAGTGAGTTACAAATCTTTTCCCAAAAGGATTTAGAAAAATATGATTATTTAGGTCAAAATATGGATGACGTACACGTGCATGGTATAGTAGAAAAAGTGACTTTTAAATAGTGGTTTTTAGAAATGCCTATTGAAAATCAACTTGTATCATCTAGGTATTAAAAAAGTTACATATTTGGAAACTAGACTTTAAGTACTACATTTCATATTACTAACTTTTTTAAGCATTCCACCTTTAAGTGCTTCAAATGTTTAGGTTAAATGTGACAAATTCTAAAAATCAGGGAAAACACTTCCACTTTTTAGCTAAAAAGTGGACTCAACTTCTTGTACACACCCAAATTAAATTTAATTGAAGAAGCTAATTAAAGAAGCCCGGTATTGGCTACTTTTAAATTTTAAGTGGACAAAAGTGGTGTGAACATGGATTAGATCCTATGTTAATGTCCCAGCCTAACCTACACAATGAATAGGTGTTAAGCAATTACTAATATTGATCTATGTAAAATGTTCTGAGATATACAATATTTTGTATATAGTTTCTTCAATGAAAGGTAGAAAATACCCCCAAAATTCAGCAATCAATTTGCATGGTTAACTATTAAATTGTAGCTTGTATTGAATATGAAATATGCTAATGACTCTCATAAGGGTTTGAAGTGTTTGTAAAGCCTCTGTTGACATCATGGCATACTACTGCCATAATACAATATAATTAATGGGTAATACTTTTCTGTGTATAATGCATGCATGAAATAAATGTTGATACAACCATCATTATGTACAATTATCATTTTTCATATTAGGATTAGAAGTCTTTTTGCACTGTTGAGAAAAGTTATGGCAAAATAAGCCTCCATGGAGCACAATATAGCTTAAGTTGGAGTTCTCATTCTAAGTTTAGCATGTGCCAATAATGTTTATGATATGGATTACAGTTTTTTTAACACAATTACAATGATTTAAAATTTTTCCACCACAGTAGACCTTTACTAAAGTCTGGCATTTCAGTCAATCTGCTAGAATGCTCTAACAAGCTTGTAGAACACATAGTAAATAGAAACCCTTATGTGGGGTTTTTTTGAAGTTAATAAAATGTCCTAGAAAGAATTATGCATTCTTCTGATCAAATTGAATATGTATGATAGTGGAGTCCATACTGAGTGCTTGTTTTTTTCTTCTGAATTCTATTTTTCCATGACTCTGGCCTCATCATTTTTGTCCACCATTATGGTTGAGTGAAAAATATTCTTCAATTATATATTGACACTTTTTTTCTGTGTTTTAGGGGAAGACATACTTTTAGACAGATCTATATTGCAGATGTTTTATGAGAGTAGTCTTACACAAGGAGGGTTTGACTATTTGAGACAGTCCTCCATCAGCTATGGCTAGCTCTCTAGCACTAGATTTATCCTACACATATTGCTCTTTCCCTGAAAACCAGTCCCCCTTATGTAAGGAGAAGAAATGTGAGATGTTACCCACTAGATCAATAGTTTTGGATAGTTTTCTATCAATTTGTTTGAGTTTCAACTTTTATGTCTTCTATAAGTTGTCTTACATTTGGGGGGAACAAGTGTTGCCTATTCTCTCACACCTTAATAGCTTATGAAAGTACTAGTTATTGATTTTGGCAATGTGAAGTTAATTTGTTAATCTTCCATGAGAGGGCCTAAATAGATTTTGGGATAGTTATAAACAAGGAGCATATTGTAATGCCCAAAATACAATAAATATTCAAATTATGGTTAAACAAAAAATATTCCCAATACAAATGATTTAGTTTAGTTTTGTAAATTGATTTGAAGTCACACATGGATCACAACATGATTGTCATCTTCTTGTAAGACTTTCTTCTCTGAGATATTGTAATTACAAAACTTGTGCCATCTTTAACATTGGTTACACATGCCTTATATTTGTGTGCATCCATTGATTAAAACAAATAGAATTCTTATCAATTTATTATGATATCATGTCTATGGTGACCTAACACACTCATGTTAAGGCTCTAAGTGCATTATAAATGTGAGTGCATTTAGGCTTGGGTAATTTGAGCCTAACATGAACACGTTATAGTGGGAGTGTGTTATAACTAGGAAAAAATAGCAAGCTTCTCGTAATTCCATTATCTTGTTATTTTTCATAGAGGTAAACATGAGCAAGTAATAGCAAAACCACATTCATAGCATATCAACACCCCATCAACAATGTCTCAATATCCAAGAGGTAATTTTATATCAAATCCTAATGCCACAAACACCCATTGCCAAGCTTTTTATGTCATGAGGGATTCTACAATCACGGTGAGGTCAAATAGAAATTAAGTAGTGTTTTTTTTATTTTTTGTTTTTTTTAATATGCCGAGCAGCATTTACAATCACAACGAGGTGAAGATGAGAGCTGAAAAAATCACAAAATCCATGAAAAATGCAAAAAGAATTGAAACCTTGAGAAGATATCTCTCGGTATATTGTAGATATATTTTTTAAATATAAATATACTAGTGCTCTCATCTCCACCCTACTGTGATTGTAGAATGCCTCTTGACGTAAATATAAAATATATATAATTAATATATTTATTTATATTTAAAATGGTGCCCTGCCGAATTTAACAATTCAGTGGGATTTTCAATAAAATCCCCAAGATGCATCTACCCACCAAATTTCAACTCAAACAGATCCTCGGGCCAAAAGTTATGACCTCCAGAAGTTTCAGCATCATTCTCCTCCGATTGAAAAAAATGCAGCTCCTATAAGTTGTTTTCCTGGAACTTGCGCCACCTGTCTAGCAAGAGTTTTTGTTATAATATTTGCAAAGGTAAAGAAAAAATATTATTTGTTTAATAACCAAATTCTAGGCAAGAGTTTAGCCACTCAAAAATTAAATTAAACAAGTTAATCTATTAGTATTGCCACCTACTTCCCTCCCATCGTATTTTTCTCCTTGATTTTAGTGTGTTTGTTTTATTCAAAATAGTATTTTTGGTCCTTAAGAGCTCAAATTTTGAACCAATCATAACACAAATAAATGGTTTTCCAAAGATTTTTTTGTTAAAATTTTCTCATTTAGGAAAAAATAAAATTTGTTTAACATGAAAAATAATATTTTATATTGATTGGTTTACTCTAGATAGATTAATCACTAGAAAAGGAACTCAATACAATAGTACTCAAAAAAGCAAATAACAAATAGTTTTTAAATGTAAAAAAAAAATTATTTCTTAAATTTTAATATAACAACAATTTTATTGATATTAATAATTTATAAGAAAAATATGTAATTATATTTAATATCATTAAAAAAGTATATATATATATATATATATTCTATTAATAATTTAAGTATTTAATGATAATCCTACTATTTGTATAATCAATAATTTAATATACATTCAATTATTAATATATATAATTAATTAAATGGTTTCATAAATATTTAAAATATCAAATTTATAAATAATATATATAATGCATCAACATGAATATGAATACTATATTATAGATATTAGAATTTTTGTTATAATATTTGCATAGAGGTAAAGAAAAAAATATTATTTGTTTAACATAAAAAAAATATTTGTTTAATAACCAAATACTTGGCAAGTGTTTAGACACTCAAAAATTAATTAAACAAGTTAATATGTTAGTATTGCAAGCTACTTTCTTCCCACCATATCTTTCTCCTTGATTTTAGTGTTTGTTTTACTCAAAATAGTATTTATGCAAAATCTATCCTTTAATATTTTTTGTTAAAATTTTCTTATGTAGACTTAGGAAAAATTAAAATTTGTTTATCAAAAAACAATACTTGTTTGATTGGTTTACTCTAGATAGATTAATAACTAGATAAAAAAACTCATTGCAATATACTTCAATAGGTAATAACAAATAGTTTTTAAATGTAAAAATTTAATATCAATAAAATTATTGTTATATTAAAATTTAAGAGATAATAATAGAATTGTAATTTTTCTTTTAAAGATAATGCGCTTGATAAACATTTTAACGTGACCGGTGACACTGGCGTGACATACCCTCCGACTCCACAGGAATGCTTTTGCTCGGAGCTATGAACCGGTGAGGCCACAACACAAGGGACCTCATCCCCATGAACACTTGTATTAACATTACAAGTTCAAACTTGCGAGCTCGTTGGTTAACACTATAAGTTAAAACCCATGCATGAGCTTGAGCTATGAGCTGGTGAGGCCGCTATGAACCGGTGAGGCCACAACACAAGGGACCTCATCCCCATGAACAATTGTATTAACATTACAAGTTCAAACCTGCAAGCTCGTTGGTTAACACTATAAGTTAAAATCCACGCACGAGCTTGAGCTATGAACTGGTGAGGCCAAAACACAGGGGACCCCATCCCCTAGCATGAACACTTGTATTAACACTACAAGTTCAAACCTGCGAGCTCATTGGTTAACACTACAAGTTAAAACTCGCGAGCCTGTGGGCTCGTTGGCCTAGCGAGAGTTTGAACTGTGGTTGGTGCCACTACAACCAACGACTTAATGAGTGACTTAACCACCAAACCACAAACTTAACCGCAATAAAATTATAATTTAAGAAGCAATAAGGAAATAGTTTTTAAATGTAAAAAATTTAATTATTTCTTAAATTTTAATATAACAATAATTTTATTAATATGAATAATTTATAAGAAAAATAATTTGTGAGAAAATTATTTAGTTATATTTAATATCATTAAAAAAGTATATATAATAAATTTAATATACATTATATTAATAATTTAAGTATTTAATGATAATTCTACTAATTTGTATAATCAAAAATTTAATATACATTTTATTAATAATTTAATATACATTCTATTATTAATATATAATTAATTATATGGTTTCATAAATATTTAAAATATCAAAGTTATAGTTTTTTTTTAACAAAAAGTGGTAAATACCACTGAAATTTATTAATAAAAAGAGAATACAAAATGCCAGACTCAGGGAGGCATACCAGTAGGAAAGAATCGGCAAAGAAAACCTCTGGTTATAGCCTATTTGTGATGAAATTGAACAAAAATCAACTCAGAAAAATGATTCAATCCAGAAGAAACTTTATGGCTCAATTCTTAACAGAGTACATACAAATAACAGTAAATATTTACAGGGCAGTTGGCGGAGTCGACCATTGATCAGAACAAAAAACTTAGTGCTGAAAGCCAAAAACATGAGGGAACTCCCAATTAGTCTGTGATCTCTATTATCTGCAAAGCACGATCCTCTTCTTGACCCTCATCTTCTGCAAGTTGAGGAGGAGGAGGCAGTGGAGGAGGAACATAATTCAATAAAAAGAGCAGAGCATTAAACATTTCTGAAGCCTTAACTGCCAAATGGTTCCCCAATTCACACCTGTGACAGTGAATAGAGTTCTGAAAAGAAGTCACACAATTGTTTCGGAGGCCATGCATAAATGCATTGAAGAGGTAGTGAAGTCTAGGGGTGCAAAACAATAACCTGTAATCAAATAACCCTCCCACAAGAGCAGAACCTTCATGCAAATCATAGTCTTCTAAAGCATTATTAAACGTATCAACAAAGAAATGAACATTCTGGATAAACATTATACCCAAATCCCTTACCCTATCTCCACTTTGCAAAAGGTCCATTGCATTAGAGAGAAAATGTGAAGTAGCTTGAGATGGATAAATTGAAACTGGAGAATGTAAAACTTGTAAGTCACAAACTTGAGTGATCGCTCTACCAACAGAATTCTCATAAACCTTAAAAACTTCTTGCATTGAATTTGGGTTAAAAAAACCAAGGAGGGGTCGTTCCCAGTTTCGAATAGGCCAGGAAATTCTGGTGTTCCGATGAATAGAGCCCATACTAAACTACAAAAACTTAGAGGTTAACAAGAAGCAAAAAATAAAAGAAGCTGCTGGAATAGAAAATAGAGCATTCTACCAAGTTAAGTGAACAAATAACCCGCATAGCGCATCAATTATAAGAGATAACAAATTGCCAATTCCCTTGTGTGAAATCTGCCATCCTACACTTGAGACAAGCATCAAAGTACAACACTCCCGTCGAAGAGATATTTCAAAGCACTTAACCAACGTCAGCTTATCAGCATGAAAGGCCAAAAGAATAGGGGTTAAAATAAAGATGATAGTCTAATGAAATCTACCAAAATTACACTAATTACACATTTTTGTCCTTGTCCAATATATAACTAACTCTGGGGATCAGAAGAAAAGATTCAGAATCCCATTCGATAGCAGCATCATTAGAACTGAATGCAAAATTAGCCAAAAAGTCTGCTAAAAGATTACCTTCACGATAAGTATGAATTATTTGGAATGATTGGAAATGCTTTAGCATATCCCTTCTAGACTTTAAAATGTAATCTATTTTCCAACTTGGGGAGGAGTTATTGGAAAAAGCTCTAACGATATTCAATGAGTCACCTTCCACAATAAGGCTTCTAAAGCCACATTTTAATGCTAAATTCAAACCAGATATTAAGGCCAAAGCCTCAGACTCATTATTTGTTAGTGTACCTAGCTTAATTGATATAGCTCTAATAACTACTCCATGATGGTTTCTAATAACACAACCAGCACTTGAAATTCTTGGATTGCCTCTGCTCGCACCATCAAAGTTAAGCTTTACAAAAGATTCAGGCAGAGGGATCCATTTGATAGAGGATCGATCAATCCTAGCTTCAATCATAAAGCAACTAGAGTTAGGCAACCTTAACTGCTTCCAATTCTTTAAAATCATATCATCCCAGTTTGTGAAAATTAGAGAACCCTCCTTCTTTGATAGAAATGAGGCTAAAACCACTTCTGTAATAGTTTTTTGAACTTTGTCCATAACTATATGGAGAGGGTTATTTATTTTTTTAAATATTCTGTTATTTCTTTCTAACCATAGAGACCAGATGACAATACTTGGCGAAACAAGCCATAAAGCAGAAAAAGTAGACTTGCAGAATAACATAGGCCAGCTTTGGAAGACTTGAAGTAAAGAAAAAGGAAGAGGACCCAACCAGTTCAATTTTGAGAGAAGCCAATACCAAACTTGAAGGAGAAATCACAATTCAACAAAAGATGATCCACTGATTCCTCCACCTCATGACAGAAGGGGCATAAGAAAGAATTTGTAATCCCAAGTTTAGCTAACCTATCACTAGTAAGGATTCGGTAGTTCAGTGCTAACCAAGTAAAAGCTCTTGCTTTAAGCAGGCAAGGCTCACTCCAACAGAGCTTATAGGGCCAAATAAAATTTGGATTAGAATCCTTACTAGTCATACTTAGGTAACCTTGTTTAACCATGTAACGACCAGATTTTGAAGGAGCCCAAACTAATTTATCCTTTTCACCTGAGATAAAAAGTCTTCTATCTTTCAAAATATTCTTAAGCAAAATCTTCTGTTCTTGAGGGATCAAGAAATCATAAAAAATTTTCCATTTAACTTTATTAAATTCTGAATTAAGATCAATTTCAAAATAATCTTTAACTTTTGTTCCCCAAACCTGACATAAAAAAGACTTAATCTCTTGAAGACCTTATGTTTTAGCTAAAGGAGGATGATTATTCCAAGAGTCATCCCAGAAAAGGGTAGAATTTCCATCATGGATAACCCAAGATAAAAAAGGGGAAATAACTTCTCGACAATTTATCAAAAAATTCCACATGTGAGAGCCCTCCTTTGGATTAAGAACAGTAAATATTCTTTCAGGAGAGAAAGAATCTAGATATTTTGCATACATTATTTTTCCCCACTTAGACTCTGATTTTTCATATAAATTCCAGACCAGTTTAGCTCCAAGGGCTTTATTTTGAGCTGCAATATTATGAATTCCAGATCCTCCTAACTGTTTAGGAATACAAATTTTATCCCATGAAATTAGGGGAATCTTTCACCCATTTAAATTAGAGCCATTCCACAGAAATTTTCTTTAAATATTCACAATATAAGAAAGAATGGTTTTTGGGAACTTCAGGACTGAAAGCAAATAAACTGGAATCGCTGATAAGACTGTTTTGATCATTAGAATTTTACCTGCCAAAGTAAGCCATTTGCCTTTCCAAGAAGATATTTTAGCTTTAATGCTTGTAATAAGCTTATCCCAAAACATGTTTTTAATTGAACCCAAAAAAAGAGGAATTCCCAAATACCTTGAGGGTAAGGTGTCAACTTGAAAACCAAGATACTTAGCTATCCTTCTTTGCACCAATACAGATGAAAAGAAAAAGAAAATTTTAGACTTGCTATGGTTCACTTTCTGACCCGATACTAAACAATACTTAGAAATGACATCCTTGAAAACTTTAGCTTCCTTCATCACAGGCTGCCCAAACAACAAAGTATCATCTGCAAACAGAGCATGCGTAATAGAAAAAGGAATTCTAGGAATATTTATCCCTTTCCAGAAACCTAGTGAATTCTGTCTCATAATTAATATACTCAATCCTTCAGCCATTAAAATAAAAAGAAAAGGGGAGAGAGGGTCTCCCTGTCTTATTCCTTGGGAAGACTTAAAGAAGTCAGATTGAGAGCCATTAATCAATACTGAAAAACTTGCACTAGAAATACAAGAATGAATCCATTTACACCATTTTGGAGAGAAGCCAAATTTAAGGAGGACTTGGAACAAAAAATGACAAGACACTCTATCATAAGCTTTTAACATGTCCAGTTTAACCAACATAGCAGGGAGTTTGTGTTGATGAATTGAGTGTAGAACCTCATGGGCAACCAAACACCTTCTGAAGTTTCCTTGCTTGGGACAAAACCTCCTTGCTCATCAGAAATAATTTTTGGGATTAGGGTAGCAAGTCTTAAGGTAATTGCTTTAGAAATGATTTTATAAAAAAGTATTACAAAGTGAGATGGGTCTGAAATCAGCATAGGAGGAAGGAGTAGCAACTTTTGGAATTAAAGCAATAAATGTTGAATTAATTTCTCTCAAAATAGTTCTATTTCTCTGAGCTTCTTCTACAGCCAGCGCCAAATATCCTTTCCCACAAAATCCCAACATTTTGGAAGAAAATAGGAGTGAAACCATCTGGGCCAGGAGATTTGTCTAGATCTAAAGAGAAGACTACTGCCTTGATTTCTTCTATAGTAAAATGTTTCATCAATTCCAAGTTATCTTCGTGGGAAATCAGATTGGGAATATGGTTTATAACTTCTGCTATAGTCGAATTGGGGATCTGAGTTGGTTCTCTAGAGAGAAGTTTCTGAAAAAAATTAATTCCTTCTTTTTGAATGAGAGAATCCTCTTGTAAGATGTTTCCCATAGAATCTTTTATGGAGAAAATAGAGTTTCTATGTCTTCTTAACATGGTCGAAACATGAAAAAACTTTGTATTTCGATCTCCTTCCTTTAACTAGACTTCCTTTGATTTCTGTCTCTAGAAAATTTCTTCCCGGGCTAAAATTTCCTCTAATTGAGATTGAAGAGTTTTAACATATTCAAAAGAAGTATTATCCATGCCTTTACTTATAATGGTTTCATTTAACTGTTCTAATTGAGATTGTAGAGCTGCTTTTTGTGAAAAGATGTTACCAAATGAAGATCTATTCCATTCCAAAAAAAAAAATTTCATGTATTTCAACCTTTCATTAACCCAAAACATACATGAGCCTTTTACAAAAGGAGCATTCTTCCACCAAGATTCTAGTAAGGATAAGAAATTTTTATCTCTAAACCACATAGATTGGAACTTAAATGATGCCCTAAAATTCTTTTTATTCAAAATGGCATCAAGTTAAATAGAAATAGGATAATGATCTGAAGCAGTAAAAGGGATAGCAAATGTACCAGGAATATTTGACTCAAGACACCACTCGGAAGAGAATAGAAACCTATCCAATCTTTCTGTAATATTTAAAAAACCTTTCCTCCTATTAGACTAGGTGAAGCTCCCATTCAGTAAAGGGCTATCAATTAAGGCATTATCTGCAATAAATTCTTTAAAATCCTCTATTACCCTCTGGGGAGGGCAAATTCCTCCCGACTTTTTCATTAAACAAGAAATAGCATTAAAATCCCCCCCTAAAATAACTTTCTCTCCAGATAATTACTCTAAAAGTGCTGCTAAAATGTCCCAACATTGTTTTTTTCTCTGGTTGCAGTAGGTCCATAGATATTAAAGAGCCAAAAGTTAACTGAGGAGGAAGAGATTCTAACCAATAAAAAATTTGGAACAGAGCAAATTAAATCTACTTCACACACTTTACTATCCCAAAGAATAGCCAGACCTCCTAAAGCCCTTTGAGAAGGAAAGTGAATGTACTTCCATTTTAACCAGCTTGGAAAAATAATATCAGCTTGGGATTTAGATAATTTTGATTCTTGAAGCAAGACAATATCCATACCAGATGAATCTAACTGACACTTAATCAAGCGTCTCTTGTTAGGGGCATGAATGCCCCTAACATTCCAAGAAAGGAGCTTCATTGTTCGTAGGGAGAGTTTCTCACTCTCCCCGATCTCAGACATGTATCCAGGGTGGCCTGCAAACCAACTTTAATTTCTTCTTGAGTTTTAAAGGATTTTGGCTTGCGTCTTCTCTTAGAGGGAGAAATGGAACTCTGTTTGGTAGGTGAATCTTGACTCAAAGATTGAGAAATGGACAACTTAGTTTCAAAATCGAAAACCTCACTATCTTCACCTAGTGGAACAGCTCGGTCTGACTTCCCCTAATTTAAGCAATTATCAGGGTCTACACTAGGGACATAAATGTTAAACTAAGTTGAATTATCTTCAATAGTATTTGTCTTCAATGTAATTACCTCATCCACCAGTTCTTCCATAAGGTCAGAAGCAACTTTACGGATGGTTCTTTCAACAAAAGCATTTGCTTCATCTTCAGAAAAAGGGAAACCATCCAAGCCTGACTCATCCACCTTATTTGCAATTTTCCTATTACTATTCTCCTCATTGTTAAAAGAATTAAGCAAACTTTTCTTAATTTTATCACTAGAAAAAATGGGAGTTTCAAAATCCTCAAGTTTACGAACTACAAATTCAAAAGGGCATTCTTCCTCTAATCATTTTACAGACTAGTGCTCTTCTTCAAAAATAGAGGAATTTACAAAATGGTTCAGAGATGCCTCCCCTATATTAACGGAGTCTAAGTTTTCCTTTGTAAAATTAACTTCTTCCAAAGCCTCGCAAGTCTTAATTGAGTCCAACATTTCTATTTTTTCCATAGCCATGGGATTCTCAAAAATAACTACTTGTTTCCAATTCCCAAATTTAGAGTGAAACTCCATTAATTTGGGTAAGGGAAATGAAGTATTAAGAATTATGAAAAACCTTATCGGCATATCTGGCTTTTGAAAATTTGACATATCATGTTTAATGAAGAAGCCCAATTTCTTGGCACAAAATTCAATAATACTAAGATCCCTATATTCCAGCGGTAAGTTTGGCAAATAAATCCAAAAAGGAACAAAATTCATATTAGCTTTAACTAGATCAAAGTTTGGTTCCCATTTCTATAGGCAAATCTCTTTGCCTTGATAGAACCAAAATTTTTGATTGAGGGTTTCATCTCGAAAACAACCATTTTCAAAAACCACCATAAAAACACATAAATCTTTATGCAAGAAGAAAACATTTGAAATCCCTTTCCATGTAACCCTAACCCAGTTAAGAAAAGCATCAAAATTAAACTTAGGGTTCCAAACCTTACCAATAAGGGCCCGTGAAGTAAGATCCTGAATATATGGGTTTACCATATCCTCCGGTATTTGAATGTTAACAATTTCCATAGAAACCCTATCCGCATGATTTTTACCCTCATCGCCATGATTAGGATTAGCCTTAATTGTTTTTTCCTTTCATACCTGTCAAACTCCATTTCCAGATTCTGTCTTTCCTGAAGCGTAGCACAGATTTTGGCCAATAAATCTGTCGAAAGAACCAAAATTATGGAAACGAGGAGGGTCATGGCGTGCCAGGAAAGTTCTCTGTTGAACATTGCAAAAATCATCTCAAAACCCTAGGCATTCATACTCTGGAAAGAATGAGCATCTTCGTGCCCTGGTGGCTTCAAAAAATAAACTTTGTTGTGATGGTAGGAGTCTTCTTGTGAAGACCTCATATTGCTGCCACATTATTGTCGCATTTTGGAGATATAAAATTCAAAACATTATTCACATATTTTAATATCAAAATTATAGTTAATATATACAATGTATCAAAATTAAATAATCAAATTAATATGAAAATTATATTAATATAGATATTAGAATTTTTGTTGTAATATTTGCATAGAGGTAAAGAAAAAAAATATTTGTTTAGAGAAATTAATTAAAAATTTAATCTTTAGTATTGCCAACTACTTCCCTCCCATCATATTTTTCTCCTTGATTTTAATTTGTTTGTTTTACTCAAAATAGTATTTCCACAAAATCCGTCTTTAAGAGGTCAAGTTCTGAGCTAGTCACAACACATATAAATGATTTTCAGAATATTATTGTGGATCTGTCACCGGTGGGTGTATCTACGGACAAGTGTCCCGCAGTGCAACTGGGCTTAGCATTTGGTGGTCTTCATTCTGATACTGCTGGCATGGATGGAGACTGCAATGGTAGTGGCCCTTTTCCTGAGTCTCCTAATGCTAAATCTGCCTCTTTTGCAAATATTGTTTGCAATGGTTCTCATCAACAGTGTGAGGAGGTTTCTAATGTTGTTGCTACTCTAGTAGCTAGGAGATTTGTTTCTCACTCTAATTTGCCTCCCCCTGTTGTTGTTTTAGGGGATAAGGTTTTAAAAAATGTGGATTATTTTTCAAAGTAGGGTTTGATCTGTGGATTTGACCCATTGTGGCCTCGGCTTGGAGATTTAAACCTCTGGATCTCAGAGCATTGGCGCCCTATTACGTAGGGAAAAATAGAAATCTACCCTTATGAGAAGGGTTTCTTTGTAGTTGTCTTTGATTCAATTTCTGATCAGACTGTTGTTCTTGATACTCCTTCTTGGTCTTGGGGCTAGCATACCCTCCTTCTCAAGCCTTGGGTTCCCTCCTCTAACCCTTTTACTGAATCTTTCAATAGAATGCATGTTTGGATTCTACTCTTGAATCTTCCTCTGCATCTTTGGTGCAAATCTTGTTATGAGGGTATTGGTAATTCTTTGGGTAATTTTATTATGGAGGTCAAGCAACTACTTTGGTCTCTCATACCACTTACGCTCATGTTCTCATGGATTTGGATCTTTCTAAGCCTCTCCCTACAGAGATTATTTTGCAGATTACTGATAGTTCTTGGAGGTAGATTCAAGATTATGAAGGTATTCCCTTCCGGTGTCATAGGTGCTTTGCAACAGTTCATCTAGCTTCTGGATGCCCTCGTTCTAATGTCCCTCACCCTTCTTCCGTTGGAATTAGGCAGACAACTGAGAGGGGGGGATGAATTAGTTGTCCCACAGAATTAAAATTTCTTTCTTTTAAAACTTCTCCCACAACTTGCATACATATTAAAGATGTAAACATTAAAGCATGAAACAATAACACATGAGCAGAAATGTAATTAACACACTTGACACCAAGATTTTTAACGTGGAAACCCAATTAAGGGAAAAACCACGGTGGGGGTTAACCCACAAAGATTATACTCTGTTAAAAGTATTACAAAAGGAGAATGCACATACATTCAGGCTCACTGCTCAAGAGAGGCTCACTACCTACAAGAATGATTACAGAAGGATTACAGATTGTTTGAACTGATGAGAAGCATTTGCCAATGCAAGAATTTAGTTTCGGTTAAGTACAGAATACTAATTTTACACATTTCATCTTTATTCTGCCCTATTTACTGCTCTATCATAATCTGGACCTCAGATCTCTTTTCTTTCGCACTTCTATCTGCCTTTTTTGCACTTACTCCATATTCTCATCACTAACACACTCCACAATACTCAAATCCATCAGCTATATATATCTACATCAACAATTCAATCTCCTTTCTGTCAGCCTTGTGAAAAACTTAATACACAATATAAATACTTTGTTTATTCAGCTGAATCCATACACAAATAAAGATGCGTACCAGAAATAACACTTGCATGTCACAATACATGTCAGCCACTAACATTATATCCCATACACAACTCACTAAAACACTTCTATTGGATCCGCACATGGATCAAACACAAGTTATCTTGTTCTTCACTGAACTGTTCTAATATATTAGGACCTGATACTCAAATGCTTATAAATTTTAATCCCTTTGTCACTGAAGGCTAAAATATTAGATTTGGATTGTCCTGACATCCCTCTACACTCCCTCAGATCTGCAACACACAATGATTAATTGGAGAGATCCGCTGGTCAAAATATTGAACTCTGCCATATGCTCTATTTCTGGCTCCCCGGACTTGGATAAATTCTCATTCTAACTTCTGGTAAGAACAAATTATGTTATGTGGATGAGTGGAAAAGTATTGGTTTCCATCAATGACAACAACTGGCATGTGTAGCAGTGTCTCTTTGCAACAATCTCCCCCTTTGGCCTTGATGGCAACACTTGGTGAAAAATGACTAAGTATCGGAGCTACTCCCCCTTAACTCTATACTTGTGCTCTCCATTGTTTCCAAAGCAACCCCTTTGCTAGATTTCTTATCTTTCACTGCTCTTCACTCCCCCTTTGACATCAATGGAAAAGGATGGAATCCGCAAACCAAAATTCACCCAAAAATTTGTATACAATGCCACATATGTACAACCATTCCTTAAGTTATATTTACATATACTTAAGTACATCTCCAAAAATATTCCTTAGCAAGGCCAACTCTATATCCCAACTCTTCTTCATACTATTCAACGCTGGAATGTGGCCATTAAACAAAAATGCTTGTGCTTCAGCCTTCTAGAGGTCAATGGGATCACCTGTTTGTGCAGCAGTTTTGGTTTCTGTCACAGCATTGAATATTGCTTCTATCTTAGGGGAAATCAGTCCCCAGAGCTCACCCATTCTTGCTTCAATGTTCTCCTTTTCTCTTGTCAACTTCTTTATTTGTTCCAATAGATTGATTGCTTGACACTCCTTACTTGCCATTGATACTATCAACGGATCAAAAGCTTGGGATATACTTGACAATTTCCGTTTGGAGTCCTTTACTTTATCTTCTATATCCTCTATGACTTTACGAGTAGATAAACAAAACTTATATATAGTGGCTCCTTTTGAAAGAGCATTTTTGAGTACTCTTTATAGTGTTATCTAGCACTAATCTGTCTATCCCAATCATGCCTTTAAGTGCATCAAATCTTTTGCTATTAAATTCATTCTAAACTTTAACTTCTGCAGATTTTTCAAAGGACTCAAAATGAGTACTTAAAGAATTTACAAGGCTTTTCAGATTTTCAGAGGGAGAGTTAGATGGATTCTTCTGGAACGTTGGCATTATTTTCTCCAATATACTGGATGCAAGGCCTAGCAGCTCATTGTCCTCTATGTGAGATTTCAATACTTTTTCTCTTGCCTTGGCTTATTTGAAAGATGCTATCTTCATCAATTGGACCAAAGAGAAAGTATCCAGGTTGAGTGGTCCTTGAATCAATTCTGGCTCATCAAACTCTAGTATCTCTTTACTTAGAAAACTCTTCACTGCATCTGCAATGTCTCTTGCCACAATTTCTAGACTACTTTCCTTTCCTTGAGTTTTCCTGGTGTCAGTATCAAGACTATTTAGTTTAGGTGAATCAACATTTGTACCATCTTCTTCTGCTTTATCTTCCTTGTCCTTGACTTCTTCTTCTTCCTTTTGTTGTGGGTTAACTTTAGTGGGAATTTTTGTTGCCATGTTTACTTTTGTGTTAACCTTATTTGTTTGACCCTAAGTATCCCTTTTGTTTTCATCCTCTTCTAATTTCTGAATCTTGTTCTTCTAAGAGTCATCTTGAGTGGGACTTAGTGTCTCCTCATTGGTTTGTTCCGAGGGATCTAGATTATCACCTTGGTCATCATTTCCCTTTTGAATCTCTCCTTCTAAAGCTTCTTGTTCTAGAACTGAAGGATTGTCTTCCTCAACTTGTTCCTCTAAAACAATATAATATTTATCTTTATCTAGGGCCTTCCTCAAAATTTCCTCTATTTCCTTTACAATTTCCCTAGTTTCACCAAGCATTAGCTTGTTCATCCGGATCTTGCTCTTGAATTTCTCCTTAACTTCCTTGAGGATTTAATCTACTTCCCTTCTTGTCATTACTAGACACAGGGTGGAGAGGACATATTCTCTGAGTTCTATGTCTTTATCCCTAGCGGCTTCCTTCCTCGTCTCTAGTATTTTCCTTAAGCTTTTAGGAATTTCTTGCAAAATTTTTGGTAGAGCTCTATTGAATTTATTCCAGTATAGGAAGGTGGCATCCTCCAAGATTTTCTTATTTGCTTCATCAAAACTATCATAATATTTTTTGATAGGCCTTAGATTTCCATGAACAATAATTGTTTTTACAATTTCATCAATAGTCATAGCAACCTTACCAGTCTCTTGCTTTTTACTTGCCTTTTTGCTTCCAGAAGGTTGGTCCTTAGGAGCCCTTGAAGTCTTGGCTCTCTTAGATGTTATCTCTCTAACTTCTTCATTTGTCTCAGTCTCTTCATCATCTTTTGTGCTCACATACGCTCTTGTGGCCTTTGTTTTCTTTCTCTTACTTCCTTCACCAGATGGTTTGTCTTTTGGTTTTGCAGGTTTAGAGGGAACAGAAGCAGCAACAGAGCTCCCAGTAGTTCTTAAAGTGGAGGATGGTTTCACTGGAGCATTTTCTTTTTTCTTGTCCTTCTTTTCCTTTTTATCTTTTTCAATTCTTTCTCTATTTTACTTCATTGCCTCCTTGGTTAGGCCAATGCTTTTAGCATACCTTTCAACTTGCCTCTGAGCTTTTCTCTTGATCTCCGATTGCCTAAGCTCAACATGCAATTTTAGACATAGCTCCTTATACGTTCTAAACCTTTCAATAGAGGTGTCTTTTGATTTGCTCAGGAGATGTTGAGTATACATCTCCAAGACCTTTTCATCAACCTCATAGCCCATGGGAATAATCCATATAGTTTTGGGTTCCACAGCCTCCATTAGGTACTGATCCTAGTGTACCATAAAGAAGATTTCATTCTAATATTTCTCAACTATTGATTTGGGGATTCTTTCCCTTGAGTGCATCATACTCTAAAATTTTTTGAAGTACCCCCAGATTGTAGTCTTTTGTGCACATGAGTCTCCAATGTTATGTAAATGATCCCTTATTTGAATTGCAACTGGCCTATCATGTGTCCAGTGCACACCTTGCACTCCAAGCACTTCATTCATGAAATAGAAGAATAAGCATATAATTAAGGAACCATACTTGAAGGTGTTTTTCTTATTCTTCTTGCTTTTGCTTAGATTTTCAACCAGTTGGTTCTATAGTAGCTCACATAAGTCATAATTTGTATTTTCCTTCAACATTTGATAATCTACATAAATAGTAATTTCGAAGACTGAATTCTCTCTTCTAGAGTGATAGATCTTGTATCCAATCACCATGGAAGAAAACTTCACATCTAGTTCTATGATGTCATTTATGGTCATAGCCCTCTTATCAAACTTTACACCGATTGCATCAGTAACAGTTTGGTTTTTCACAAGTTTTAACATGGGTAACCCACTGGTTGAGTTTAACCCAGTCAAAGTTCTGATAACATCCTTGGTAATCTTGAATGGTTTTAATAGCCATATGAATTCATCATGTATCTAGCTCAACACATATCAAACCCATTCACTTTCATCAAACATCAAAAATTCAATCACTTGAAGAAAATGTTTGCTTTCTAAGGTTTCAAATTTTGGTTTCAGTTGATAGTTATCATCCTTTAGATGGTTCTTAAACAATTCAAGAAACTTCAGATTCCCAAATTCTTCTACATTGCAATGTATGTATGCCCTAATATCTTCAACATGCAGTACTATGTATGGGACACTAGATGAAAGGAAGTTAGGTGTGTGGAAATTGCTTCCTATACTAATCTAATGAGGGGAGAGCTATACAAATTCAATTTAATCCTTAGAATAATAGCAACATGAATCATGTAAATGAGATATTGCAGCAATACACATGAACTAGAAAGAAGACAGAAGAAGAGAGAGAAAGATTTACGGTGGGGAAAACCCTTATCGGGTGAAAAATCCCACACTTAGAAACCTGCACAATGTATTAACAAATCTGAAAGTTGTTTACAATACACTTGCAATGCAAGCTTCAAGGGTCTTCGACACTCATGTCTCGAGTCAATCCGGTAACGTAATAGTACTTGTAAAACCTGTAATACATCTCCTCCTCCAAGCACCTGTTTATATAGAATATACAAGGTAATATTGGTCCTATCTTGAGATGGGCATCCAACTTGGCCTCATGGCCCAAACCCATGCCTAAGGAAACTTGGTCAACATTGTAGAATGTGTCTGACACTTGTCCATAGCTCCCATCCCAAAGAGGTCACCTATTTCCAAAATGGGCTATGACAGATGCTCTTATGACTCTTACAACCGTCATAGAATCTGTCATAGTAGTTACAACTTACAGCTGTAAGAGAATCTATCATACACAGGCTATAAATAGCATATTCTCTTACAACATGTCATAGTCCATCTTGGGGCACCCAAATATGCCTTTTTCAAAGATGCTTCATGACATATGTCTTCACCTATCTTACAACCTTCTATTTCTGACTCTTATTGTCATAACTTCATCATAAGAATCCCGTCATAACCGTTTTGATCAACATTCCCTTATACAACATCCAGATGCTGACACATGGTAAAATTCTCCTACCACTAAGTGGGATGCCTATCTCCTCATGTGAGGACAAAATTACAAGTTGTCATCTTCCATGTAGGATGACACATCACCGTGCCACATCCCACAACATGACAATAAGGAATTTACAATTTATTTACAACATAGGCAATGAATTAATAAATACAAACATAAATAATGCAAGGAATTACCAAGGTTGAGACACCTTAATTTCCAACACCGGAGAATGCACCTAACGGTTCGATTTTGACTGACTTGTAAGGATGTTTCTTAAATTTTGGACATGGCCTTTTAGTAATGCCAACAACAAGAAGAGTAACCATCTCAACAGATTTCAAATTCAAAGCTTTGCAGAGAAGTACCTTTTTCTTTCACGGGGTTAGGGTTGATCAATTGCCGGTTGAATTCACTCTCCATGCTTCAATCTCTGGATTTACAGCTTAGATGCTCTTCTTCTTGTTTGAATGCATAGTGATTAAAATGCATGACTAAGTGACCTTTTATCCTTTACAAAACCTAATTTGACATTGTAATAAATGTGTTGCCCTAACTTCATCTGATTACTCTGTTTCTTGAACATTTCTTCATGAATCACTCTGCATTTTTTCATATCAACATCTTTTCTTCCAGACATCCTTCCAAAAGTTCTGAAATAATTCAAAATATCTTCTCATTGTGCCAGATCTAGGCACCCACTTACTAGCTGGGGGAATTTGATTTTCAATGCAGATCCCCCTAAGCCAGAGCTCCAAAATCAATTCTTAGTGGAATTATCAGCACTAGATTCTGATGCGGACCCATTACTATTATTCATGACACTTTTCTTGACCCATGTCTTGCTCATTTCATTTTGGATTTCATCCACATCAATTTTGCCCTTGCCTTTGTCCTGTCTTTGCTCATCCAGTTTTTTGTTTACCAGACCTCTTCTTTCATTATTCCTACTTCTGTAGAATCTTGCAATATGACCAGATCTATTGCAATTAAAGCACACAACATTTCTTTACTTATGTACTTGATTTCTTCTTGATCTACACTGATTAGCCATGTGTCCAAATCCATTGCAAGTAAAGCAATAACCATTGAAAGATTTGTCATTTCCTCTATTTTAAAAGTTATTCATTATCATACTTCTACATTCATTTGATCTATGACCATACCTCTTACACTTGAAGCATTGACCAGAGAAGGATGGACCATTTTGATTTACTTTGCTTCTGCAGTGAGTAGCTCTATGACCAAATTTATTGCAGTTGAAGCAATTGCCATTGAAGAATGGATATCTTTGAGCATTAGGTTGTCTTACCAAAGGTCTTCTAGGTCTGTTTCTTCTATTCCTTGGTTGAAAATTTCTTTGTCTAGATCTGGATCTTTCACCTTTCTCATATCTAAGATTGTGCTTGTCATTAGTCTTTTTTTGTCCTTCAAGCAGTGCTTCAAGTTTAGCTGAGCTTAGCTTGAACTTTTCCTTATATTCATTTGCAACTTCTAGGTCATGTCTGAGAATGACAATTTGCCTTTCAAGTTCTCTCTCATTGTCTCTACTTTCTTGTAGATTAGACTCTAGATGGCCAGCCATTCTATCCAATCTGTAGCATTCTTCAATTCTATCTTTTAGAGTTTGATTTAGGTCTTCTTCAGTCTTCTTCCTTTGCTCCATTTCTTTGGTTAGCCTCATTACCCTAGATTCCATCTCATGTTTTAGAACATAAACTTCTTTTGTCAGCTTCTCACATTCTTTTGTTTTTTCTTCTAATGCCTCATCCATGTCATTTTCTTTAGTAAGATTAGCTAGCTGATGAAGTAGTTCCTTCCTTTTTCCATTTATTTCTTTAGTTTGTCTTTTAGCAAGTCAATGAAATCATCGTCATCCTTAAGGTTTGCTTTCAGATCATCTATTTCTGCTTTGGACCATTCAAGATCTTTTAAAGCCAATTGAATTTGTTCTCTAAGTGAACCCATTGAAACTCCTTCCCAAATCCTCCTCAATCTGTTAGGCTTCTTTCAACAAACCTTACTTTGATACCAATTGTTGGAATTAGGCAGACAACTGAGAGGGGGGGTGAATTAGTTGTCCCATAGAATTAAACTTTCTTTCTTTTTAAACTTCTCCCACAACTTGCAAACAAATTAAAGATATAAACATTAAAGCATGAAACAATAACACATGAGCAGAAACGTAATTAACACACTTGACACCAAGATTTTTAACATGTAAACCTGGTTAAGGGAAAAACCACGGTGGGGGTTAACCCACAAAGATTATACTCTATTAAAAGTATTATAAAAGGAGAATGCACATGCATTCGGGCTCACTACCCAGAGCTCACTGCTCAAGAGAGACTCACTGCCTACAAAAATGATTACAGAAGGATTACATATTGTTTGAACTGATGAGAAGCATCTACCAATGCAAGAATTTAGTTTCGATTAAGCATAGAATACTAATTTTACACACTTCATCTTTATTCTGCCCTGTTTACTGCTCTGTCATAATCTGAACCTCGGATCTCTTTTCTTTTGCACTTCTATCTACCTTTTTCACACTTACTCCATATTCTCATCACTAACACACTCCACAATACTCGATTCCATCATCTATATATATTTGCATCAACAATTCAATCTCCTTTTTGTCGGCCTTGTGAAAAACTTAACACACAATACAAATACTCTGTTCAGTTGGCTGAATCCATACACAAATAAAGATGCGTACCAGAAATAACACTTGCATGTCACAAAACATGTCAGCCACTAACATTATATCCCATACGCAACTCACCAAAACACTTCTATTGGATCCGCACATGGATCAAACACAAGTCAGCCTGTTCTTCACTGAACTGTTCTAATATATTCGGATGCGGTACTCAGATGCTTATAACTTTTAATCCCTTTATCACCGGAGGCTAAAATCTTGGATTTGGATTGTCCTAACATCCCTCTAGACTCCCTCAGATCTACAACACACAATGATTAACTAGAGAGATCCGTTGGTCAAAATACTGAACGCACCATATGCTCTGTTTCTGGCTCCACGGACTTAGATAAATTCTCATTCTGACTTCCGATAAGAACAAATTATGTTATGTGGATGAGTAGAATAGTCTTGGTTGCTAGCAATGACAACCCTTGTCATGCATAGTAGTGTCTCTTGCCAACATCCTCTTGGTGGAAGGATGCTTCACCTGATCTTCTCATAGATGATGCAACTATTGATATTCCTGATTCTGAGGCATCTATACCTCCTTCTGATGATGATGGGTTGGTCCCTATTGAGGTGGTGGTTCCTACTATGACAGTCCCTATAGTTTTGTAGGTTCTTGATCCTATGGTCCCTTCTACGATTGTGGCTTCCCCTGTTGTTGTTGTTGCAGGGACTGTTGTTGGGATCTCCCCTACTGTTACTATTATACTGCCATCAATTTTGCATGGTTCTTTCATTGCTGGAACTATTGCTAAGACATCCCCTTCTGTTGATCTGTTGCTACTAGGACTACTGTAGGGATCTCACCTATTGTTGTTGCTATGTTTGGGACTATTGTTGTTGGTATGCTATTTGTTGCTAGGGTTGGTGTTGTTATGTCCTCTCCCCTGGCTCTGCCCCCTTCTGAGGATTTGGTGAGAATTTCACCTCCATCTCCTATTTCTGTTGATGGAGATAATGACATTTTCTAGACTGTTGTCCAAAAGAGGAAGTGTGGTCTTCCTAAGCATGTTCCTCAGACCCATGCTTGGGCCAAGGCTATTCGACTTGCTAGGTCAGGATTTACAATTGTTTAGTCTATTGTTCCTTGCAGCCTTGATGCCTTGTTGTAGCTTAGCCTTTTGGGATTTGCTATCAGTCTATTGTTAATGCATCATTTTTGGCCTATGTGAGGCTTGCTTTACCCTCTGGGCTATTTTATACAAGGGTCTGCACCTTTTTTGCAGCTTTCCATAATAAAAAATAATTAATAAATAAAATTAAGTGAAACGCACGAAGCAAATTGGGTTGTATAAGTAATATCATCACTAATTCTTTTTCACACAAAATTCATTGCATCACTAAATCATTTTCTCATAGAAGAAGAAGAATACATCTGTAGTTGCTTCTGTTAAGGGAAAATTGGAGTAAACATGAATAATCAATATATCAATATCCAAATACCCAAAACTCAACGAAATACAGAAACAAAGAGATCAATCAAACAAAAGAACTTCAAAAAACCTTTGCAAACCTCAAAGCTTCATAGCTTCTATTGGTTGCCTATCTCAATTGATCTTGCATGTATGAATAAGGCCCTCAGATAGTGCACTTCCTTGCTATTTTCCAAGAATGTCAATTGGGAATGGTTGTGATAGTTTATTGCAATGAAGATGAGCTCCACAACAATGATAGTAGTGTATAGTAACGAGTGTGATCACAAGCAATGAAGGAATTGGTGCCAAAGGTGCATTGCAATTCCTACAGAGTAAGTTTACTTAAATCTTGGATAAATGAAATGGAGGAATAGGGTTGCTTTTATAGACTTGGGAAAGAGAAGATCAACGGTATAGAAAGAATTAGAAGATCAACAGTATAGACTGGTTGAGAGAATGTGCGCGAATAAGAAGAAGACAAGTGTCACCCAAATGTTGTTTTATTTGAGTTAACTACTTTCTTTTCTAAAGGTAAAACATACTTTTCATAAATTATAAAGCTTTTTTCAAATTTAAGAGATATTGATAAAAACAAGGTTGATTGAGTTAGTTAACTCAACTTGAGATTTTCTTTTGCATGATTTGAGAGAAATTAAATAATAAAATTATTTAATTTTGTGTGCATGAAAAAGAAGACTTATTTTTAGAAGATTTAGAAGATATTTGAAGAATTAGAATATAAGAAAGAAAATTAAATAAATAAATTTATTTAATTGTTGTGTATGATTTGGAAGAATAAATAAAATATTGGATTGTATTTTATTTTTAGAGATTGAAAGGATTTAAATAAATTTGATTGATTTATTTAAATTTGGAAGAAGAATTGACTTAATTAAATAATTAAGAATTATTTAATTGTTTGGAAGAATTTAATTAAATAAAAGATTTTATTTAATTTTGACTTTAGAAGAGGTATAAAAATATTTTGATATTTAATTAACTTATAGGAAATATGAATCAAATAAATAAATTTGTCTATTTATTTATTGATAGAAGAATTAAATGGAATAAACATTAGGAATATTTATTTAGACCAAGTCGTGTCATTTTTAGGCGTATACATTTTGCCCCTCTTTGATGCAATGCAGTTTATAGTGTTGCTTCAAAGAATAAGAATTTTTTGATAATGATACATGCCCCAGTTTGCCCCTAGTATAAGTTTAACGATAATAGGATGTCCCCTCGAGAGAGTGGATGGGAAGAAGGTAGAAGGCGTGAGACGGACAATCTCATAAAGAAGAAGGTGGAAGATAGGCTAGGATGAAGGAAAAAAATGGTTTGAAGAAAGAGCCAAATGATATGCAATGCAAGATAAAATGATAACACACACAAGCAAGTAAGCAAGTATGCACAAATGATACAAGAACAAACAAGGTATTTTCCCTATCAAGTGGTAAACCAATGATATACTGATAATGATATACAATAGTGTTATCATGGCAGGGAATGATAGATCCCTAGAGCAACATGAAGGGTAGTGTTTGGTTTCAGGAAATGAAACATGTCATGTAAGACGCATGTATTGATCTGATTTCGATAATGTTACATCTTATATAAGACAAATGTTTGATTACAATTGATCAAGTTGGTTTACGACCAGACAAGGATCAAGACCACTAATTGTGAATGGATCATTTGACAAGATTGACTTGACTTGATTGGTATAGATTAAGGATGGACTTGCATGTGGATCATTGCTCAGACTAACCGGATTGGGAAGAATGGACCATAATGATAGATAGAAAGTTGACTGAAAGAATAACTCAGTAGAAAGACTCACAAGCTTCGATTTGTATTGATACTTTGCATTATTTGGATCTTTTATTGTATGGGATATGGATGCATGGATGTATAATGGATGCTTTATTTTTTAAATCTTGATGGTGCAAGTATTTTGAAGTGCTTATTTCATCATTGGGCAATTTTTTTGGTACTTTTTCCAAATGTTGTAAGTTAATACAAGCACCTAGGTATAATTGAACCGAGATGACCTGAGTATTGCTTACATGGATTTTGATATAGCAAGTTAATACAAGCATCTAGGTATAATTGAATCGAGATGACCTGAGTATTGCTTACATGGATTTTGATTTAGAAAGTTAATACAAGCATCTAGGTATAATTGAACCAAGATGACTTGAGTATTGCTTACATGGATTTTGATTTAGCAAGTTAATACAAGCATATAGGTATAATTGAACTGAGATGACCTAAGTATTTCTTGCATATCAATAGACAAGGATTTCCCCCTTTCATGTTAGACCTTTGATGTCCTCGATGATATTTTGCCAATCATGTCATTAGACAAGGATTCACATTACTAAAGTTTAATCCACAAACAACAAACAAAGAAAAATAATCATGCCCCCATCATAGCATCTCTAGCTTTTGGCATCCTCGAGTAGCATAGAAAGACATGATAACAAAAATCAAGACTCTGTAAGTTACCCATGATTCCAACCACAAAACATGTTTGCATTTAGATGTGTTTGTTTCTTGCCATAATTTAGGAAAAATCATTTAGAATGCCTTAGGTGTTTGCTTGCTTTGCTTTGGATAGGTTAATGCCCTGCGTCAAGATTTCTACTTGAAAGTAGATTTTGCTTGCACTTGCTTGCCTTGTGAAAGGTTTCACAATCCTTATTGGTGAGACGGACCCTAAGGGACTGACCTAGTGCCTCGGGGGCTCATTGCTAAATGGCCTTGCCTACATGATGACGCAGAGGCAACGTAGTTTGGGGTAAACCCTAACGGACCTAAGACCTAGGTGATAGAAAGTGGTGTGGACTCAAATAGACAGAAGGACTAGACATGGGATGGATGGGAAAGTGGGAGCCTCGGGGGCGCATTTGAAGAAATGGCCTTGCCTACGTGACAACGCAGAGGCAACGTAGTTCATGGACTTGGACCATGGATGGACTAGAGGATAGATGGCAAGATATGGGATGGATAGGGAAGTGGAACCTCCAGGGCACATTGAAAAATGGCCTTGCCTATGTGATGACGTAGAGGCAACGTAGTTCATGGACTTGGACCATGTGGATACTGACGAGAGACACTATGCTAGGCTGACACGGTGGATAGGATATGGGATAAAACCTTGGTTGACAAGGTAACAAAGAGATAGTATCAAGCCATGATAGGTTATCATTAGGATTTTATTATGGAATAGATATGGATTGAATGGGACACAAGTGAAGGAAGAATAGACACAAGGTGATTAGTTTCCCAAAGATGCAGGAAGCAGTTTATCACAAGTAACGCCTGCTTTACCAGGTTTTCACCACTTGCTTTTATTTGCACGAAAGCCAAAAAGTATGCATGATGCCTATTTTCCAGGTTTTCATCATGATACCTATCCAAGGTGCTTGTTTGCCAGGTTTTCACCAAAGGATAATTTTTTTTGTAATTTTGTAATTTTTTTATTTTTTTGGATTTTTCAATTTTTTTTATTTTTTTGTATTTTGTGCCCCCCTTACATTGGGGTTCTCTTAGGTATAGAACCAGCAAAAATGCATGTTGTTGATTGGGTCATCAAACAGCTCTCCCTCTGATGTTGCTAACTGATATGCCCCTGATCCATAAGCAACTATGATCACATAAGGCCCAAGCCAGTTGGGTTCGAACTTGCCTTTCTTTTCCCGATCCTGTTGATTGTGGGGGTTCTCCTTAAGTACTAGATCTCCAACTTTAAAGACTCTTGGGTGGACTCTATGGTTGTAGCTTCGTGACATCATTTGTTGATATGCTTTGATATGATCAAAGGCTTTCTGTCTCCTTTCCTCTAGCAACTCTAGTTCTTGCAATCTAGAAACTCTATACTCTTCATCTGTTATGAGACCTTTTAATGACACCATGAGAGATGGTAACTCAACCTCAATGGGGAGATCATAGCTTCTGAGCCATAGACAAGGGCGTAAGGGGTAGCACTTGTGGGAGTATGTATACTAGTTTTGTAGGCCCACAGAGCGGGATTGAGTTGGATGTGCCAATCATGACCAGCATCATTGACTGTCTTCTTGAGGAGTTTTGAGATGGTCTTGTGGGATGCTTCTACTTGGCTGTTGCCTTGGGGCTAATAGGGTGTGGAAAAATGGTGTTGAATTTTGAATCAGTCACAGAGTTCTTGGACATCCTAGTTTTTTAAGGGTCTTCTGTTATCCATGATAATGGATGAGGGAATTCCGTATCTACATATGAGGTAATTAAGGATGAATGAGGAGATTTGTTTACCTATGATGGTGGTGAGGGGGACGGCTTCAATCCACTTGGTAAAGTACTCAGTGGTAGTTATTATGAATTTGTGGTCGTTGGATGAGGGTGGGTGAATTTTTCCCACAAGGTCGAGTCCCCATTGACAAAAGGGCCAAGGTATCGTTAAAAGTCTCAACTCTTGAGCTGGTGCATGTATCAGGTTCCCATGTATCTGGCACTACTTGCACTTCTTCACAAATTGATATGAATCTGTTTCTATGTTCGGCCAATAATAACCCAAACGCATGACTTTCTTAGCTAAGGAAGGACCGCTAGAGTGTGTTCTACAGATCCCTTCATGTACATCTTGTAAGGCGGTTTGGGATTCTTCTCGTTCTAAACAACAGAGTAAAGTACCATCTAGACCACATTGGTATAGGGTGTCAGCAATAATGGTATAACGAGAGGTTTGGCGTATAAAGGTTCATCGTTGGTTTGAGGATAAGTTAGATGGGAGGGTGTTGTCCTTGAGGTAAGTGTAAACCTTACCATACCAAGGTGAATCAGATCCAACTAATAGGCATATGGAATGGGTTTCTGGAAGATCATAAGTTGGTTGCTGAATTGATTCCACTAAGAACTCGTACCATGACTCATTCTCTGGGATTTTGAGAAGAGAGGCATTGGTTGCCATGGCATCTGCTGCTTTATTTTCAATGCGAGGTATCTGCTCAAAAGAGATGATCACAAAGTATTCCTTAAAGTCCTTGACCATCTGCTTGTATGGGACAAGCTTCTCATCTTTGGTTTGGTAATCGTCATTGACCTGATTGATCACTAGTTGAGAGTCACCATAGACATGTAGCTCTTTGATTTTCCATTTTGTTACCATTTTGAGGCCAATGACCAAGGCTTCATATTCTGCTATGTTGTTGGTGCATGGGAATAACCGACAATAAGACTTCAGTATGGTGTCACCATGAGGAGTCACAAACAAGATTCCTACCCCCGATCCATGGTTTTTGTAGGACCCATCAAAGTAGAGTTTCCAGGAATGTGTTGATATATTGAATAAGGATTCATCTAGAAACTCAAATTGCATTGGTGTGGTGTCTTGTAGTCATGCATCTACTAACTGATCAGCAATGAATTGCCCCTTGATAGCCTTTCTATCTACATACTCAATATCGTATTTGCTTAGGAGCATTACCCATTTGGCTAAGCAACCTGTTAGAGCTGCTTTGCTTAGTAAGTACTTCAATGGATCTATTTTTGCAATAGGTTTGACTGGATGTGCTAGCATATAATGTCAAAGTTTTTGGGAAACAAAAACTACGGCAAGACATGATCTTTCTATCTAAGAGTATTGTAACTCATAGCCCACCAATGTGCGACTGATATAGTAGACGGCTCTTTCTTTACCTTCATAATCTTGTTGTGCTACAAGGGCCCCAAGAGCTATTGTTGTAGTAGATATGTATAGTAACAATGGTTTCCCTTAGATAGGAGGCATAAGAATAGGTGGATTTATAAGATACTCTTTCAATTTGTAATATGCCTCTTCACATTTCTCATCCCATTTGAATGGAATGTTCTTATGTAGGAGATGACTAAAGGGTTGACACTTGTCTACCAGTTGTGATATGAACCTACAGATTGCTTGTAGCTTTACCTATAGAGATCTTAGTTGAGTAAGATTCTTGGGTGGTGGCATGTCCATAATAGCCTTGACTTTGGCGGGGTCCACCTCTATTCCATTTGTTGATACAATAAAACCTAAGAGCTTGCCTGAGGTGACTCCAAACACACATTTCTTTGGGTTCAACCTGACTTTAAATTGTTCTAGTCTCTGAAAGACTTTCTCTAACACATCTAGGTGTGATTCTCTTGTGAGTGACTTTGCAAGGATATCATCTACATAGTCTTCCATGGAGACGTGCATCATATCATGGAATATAGTGGTCATAGCACGTTGATATGTGGCTCCTACATTCTTTAGCCCAAATGGCATGACATTCCAAAAGAAAGCACCCCATGGACAAGTAAAAGCTACCTTATGCTAGTCTTTTGGTGCTATCCTAATTTGATTGTATCTCGAGAAGCCATCCATGAGCGATAACATGGTATGCCCTATTGTTAAGTCGACTATGATATCTATATTTGGCAACGAAAAATCATCCTTGCGGCAAGCTTTGTTTAGGTCTCTAAAATCATTGCATAGTCTGACTCGGCCATCAGGTTTGGACAATAGTACTATGTTGGAGACCCATTCTAGATAGTCTATAGCTCTGATGAACCCTACATCTAGTAGTTTCTTGAGTTCTTTTACAAGCAGTGCAATGTGTGGATGCATCTTTCTAAGCTTATGTTTCACTAGTTTCACTCCTAGATCTAGTGGAAGGTGATGTAGAATCAAATCTGGATCTAACCTCAGAATATCTGTGTATGACCAAGTAAAATTGAATTGCTTTCTCTTGAAGAATGGTACAAACTTAGTCTTCTCTGGTGGAGTTAGAGACTTAGTAAAGTGAATGATCTTAGGTTGTTCCTTTGTTCCAATGTTAATAGGCTCTGTGGGTTCCACAACAATCTAAGACTTCTCCTGGTGCATGTCGTCAAGGAGAGTGTCAAGCCTTCCATCGTCAAGTGCCATAGTTGGGTTTTCACCATTGGATGCATCCTTTCTTTTTACTATTTTGGGATCTGACACTGCCACAGAGTAGTTTTCACCATCAAATCTAGTTTTTAATTTGATATTTTTATGACTGGAAGGCTTGGCACCCTCTCCAAAATAAGCCATAGTATTAAGTTCAATGGCAAAGCCAGCTTTATGATCTCCTTTAGGTAGGTGGTCCCTAAGTTCCATGTAGTCAATATAGGCATCATCATTTTGGAACATATCTAGTTGCGGGGTTCCTTGTCGATCCTAATTAATAAGCTCAGGATGCACAAGGGGGAGGGAGTCAGAGGATAGATCTGATTTGTTGATAGTTTGAATGGATATGCTAGGAGTATTGGTAGGGAGAGTGTTCGGGATGGTACTTTCCTCCAAATTGTTTATTGCGATAGAACTTGAACCTTCCTCGAAAGGCATATTCTCAAGGATAGGCAAATCACACTCTAATGGCCTATGCGGTAGCGTTTGTCCCTCACGATAGGAGCTAGAAGTTTGAATGGTATCAACCTCTTTGTCATCATAGGAATGCTCTGTTAGCTCATCCCACTCATATTCATTGGAATCTGTGTCACTGTCCTCTTGAAGGGTATGGATCATTTCCACTAGACAAGCATTTGCTTTAGCTTTGCCCTTATCCTTATAGCCTAGACCTTTTGTTGTTCTAGCCAATGAGGATGAAGAAGGTTGAATGGGTTCTATGATTCCTTCTTTTCTTAGGCCAATGGGGCCTTGTCCTTCATAACCCATTCTATGTAGGATAGACTCACCTCACCCATAGATTTTCGTTGGGAGCTTAGGTGGTTCTTGTTGTGTGTTCTCTTCTTCTTCAGTGTAGAGCCATTGTAAGATATCTCTTTCTTCTGTTTCATCTGATAGGGTCCCCCATTTTACAAAGGGAGATGTGGCAGGTGTAGGAGGAGCAGATGGCTTTGGAAAATGCTTGCATTGCCTAAAGGATCTAGGAGATAAAGGCATTTTGGCTAGATTGAGGCTGTGCTCGATGGAGTATTCCCCTACTTCCATTTTTTTGATGGTATTTTTTTGTTCTTTAGGCTTGGATGAGGAAGCTTCGGAGGTAGAATCATGCTATGGGGTAGGGGATGTAGATGCTCTATTGTTGGGTATGATGCAATCAGGTTTTGAAAGGACAGAGTTGCAATGCTGCAAGGGGTCAGGGTCACCTTGGATGGTGACCTGCTTGCCGTTATGAGGGAATTTTATGCATTGGTGGTAGGTAGAAGGAACATCTTTCATGGCATGAATCCATGGTCTACCTAGAAGAATATTATAGGTGAGCTCCCTATCTAGGACTTGGCACACAACGTCTTTTATCACCGGTCCCACTTATATGGGTAATACCATTGTTCCTTTGGTAGTTCTCTCCTCTTCATCATAAGCTTTGATAGTAATCTTCTTTTTTGGATCAACTACATTTTCAGAGAACCCTAATGTAAGGACCAGCTTAAGCATGCAAATATTTAAACTAGCTCCCCCATCAATGAGAACCCTCTTGATGTGGTGCTTGTGGATGAAGGTGACGATATGTAAAGGGGTGTTCTGAGGTTGAGACATTGAGAGGTCATCTTGTTCGGTAAATGATATGGTACTAGAGGAGGTCAGATTACCTACCATGACTTAAAACTTCTCTTGGGCCAAGTTAGTGGGTACATTTGTTTCCACCAAGGCTTTATCGAGAATCTCCTTGTGGCAAGGAGATAGACACAACTCTAAGATAGAAATGTGGGTAGGAGTCTTCCGCAGTTGGTCTATGACGCTATACTGATGGGAGTTGGACTGAGAAGGCGATGACCTTGGAGGAATGGTATTTAATGTGACCTTACCACTACAGGTGATGATACTGCAATCAGTTATGTTGGACTCTAATTGGTGGTTGGGTGTAACCACATTGATTTGTTGGACATCCTCTAAAATGCAATTGATGGTATAATTGAACGGCACACTTGAGTAATTGGCATTACTATTCCCATTATTCTGATTTTGCTTGTTGTGGTTGTTGTTGTGGTTGTTGTTGTTGTTGTTACCATTGTTGTTGTCGTTATTGTTGTTGTTGTTGTATGGCCTGTCATGATTGAGAAGTGGATCTCTATAAGCCACATGCATCTCATTAGAAGTATGTTGTTGAGCACCTCCTTGATTTTGATCAAGTATGTCTTGAATAACATGTTTGAGACGGATACAATTGTTGGTCATATGACCTCTTCCTCTATGATACTCACAAAAGTCGGTGTCTTTCCAATAGTGAGGTTTTATTTGAGGTTCATAATCGCTTGTTGGTGGTAGAGAGATTTCATTGTTGTCCAATAGCTTCCTTAATGCAGATTCTTAGGACTCACCTAGTGGTGTGAACTTTTGCCTTGGATTTGAGTTGAACCATGGTCTTGGCTCCCAAGAGAATGTTTTGTTGGTGTAACATTGCTTGCCTCTCCTTTGAGAGTGAATATTGGTTGTTGTTTGGGAGCCACCACCTTGGCATCAACTACTCCATCGTTGACAACATTTTTATTCTTAGTCCAAAACTTTGATTTGTCAGTCATGTAGTTGGAGGTAGGTGTGTCCTTGTATAACTTGATTTGTCCCTTGGCAATCATAGCTTTCTCAATGAACAATCCCATTTCAATGACTTTTGAAAATGAGGTAGGGCATTGAATATGTATTTGATAAATTAGATTGGAGTTGAGGTTGTTGACAAACATCTCCATTAATTGCTTCTCAGGTACATCATATGAGCACTTGCTTGCTAGTTGTCTCCACCTTTGTAGGAAGGAGGTGAATGATTCACCGCTCTTTTGTTTGGTATTGCATAGATCAAGCATGGAGACTTCGTGCTCAATATTGTATGAGAAGTGCGTGATGAATTTGTTGACTAACTCATCAAAAGTTTTGATATCGGGTGGGAGTCTTGAGAACCACTCCATGGCTTGACTACCTAGAGATCTAGGGAATAGTCTCATTAATAAAGTCTCATTGTGAGCTACTTCCATGCATGCAGCATTGAATTCCCTAATGTGATCTCTAGGGTCCCCTTTTCCTTTGTACTTGTCAAACTTAGGAACTTCGAATCGAAAGGGGAATGGTATCATGTTCAAACTTTTATGAAAGGGGTACGATGCAATATCTTCCAAGGAGTATGTTTTAGTGTTTGTACCCATCTTGAGATCCATCATTTGTTACATTAGACCCTCGATTTGTTTCCTCATTTCTTCCATAGGTGTGTTTGGGTCCATGACTTTCTTTCCTTTGTCCTCACCAATGTGGTGTTCATGATTATCCTCTATGGTCTCTTTGAGTTTGCTTAGATCGAAATTAGCGGGGAGCTTAATTCCAAGATTTGCAAGATGATAAAAATACTTTTGAGGGTCGTCATGGAGCACTTTCTCTAGCAAGCGTTGGAATTTCTGATCTTGGAGGTGTCCTTGATAATCTTTGTGAGAGATTTCCTCATCACTATCATGAGGGGTGACAATACGGCTAGATGATCCAGCCATTTCAATTTGCTTTTGGTATTGAGATCTAGTAAGAACCAGGCAAGGTGATGTGGGATGCGGTGGGATGAAACTAGAGATTTTGCCAAGATGCCGGTGGAGACTGCTGAGAATAGGATACTTATGACAAAATTTAGATAAGGGACTTTCCCGATCAATGATTCCAAGTAAGGCTGATACAAGATGATAGCCACTAGTAAGGGTACTCGATACATGTATTACTATGTAGGGACTAGTCATGCACCAAGACCACTAGCGAAGTTTTGCGACTTACTAGGGTTACTTGAATCCAAAATGATCCGAAAAAGAGGCCTATGCTAATCTGATATAGGATACTTTGACTTTGGACTAGAGAGATCTAATAGAAGGTGAATGAGATGACCAATGAAAGAGAGAATTTAACGTGAAAAGGATGGAAAAGTGACTGCAAGGTAAGATTTGATCTCAGAACCTGGAACTAGGCTGAAATAGGTACCCAAAAATGGTAAAATTTTCCTCTCAAAGACTGTGGAAGTGCTCACTATCATGCATGCACTAGAACAGATGTGCCACATAAACTGGTAAATGCACAAAAAGTTAGTATATAAGCACAACACTGGTAAATTTCAAATGCATCGTAACAGGTTGCAGAAGCGTTGTAAGTCAGTACATATGCGCTACAAATCAACACAAATGCATAGCAAAAGAGGATGAATGTGCCGCTCTAGTTTTTCAGTGATTTTTGTAAGTTTTTTTGGCAATTTTCTGATGTGTTTGGTATCTTTGGCTATAAGAAGGTATTTTTGATCTGATTTTCTGAAATTATGGCACGAAGACATAGCAAACACAAAGAATGTTTTTATGGTTTTTTATTTTTTTGTGATTTTTTTTACTCTTTTTGGACTAAAAGAAAGCAAGTACAATCCTAGGTTTCAAAGGATTGTATAAAACCGAATTCTCACTATCTCTAGTGAAGCATCTTCGGGAGGTGATAATTGCCCTTCCCTGCACTGGATTATAGGGGTTTTTGTCCACTAAGACAAAGGTGTTTAATAAAGGCAACCGTTTGAGTGGTTATACATGCGGTAGCACTACTCTCCGTTATGGAGTCTCCCAGCCTATAAAGGTTGCACCTTGGAAAGTTTTGGGGGAGGTTGGCTGTCGGTATAACACAACTGCACTTGTTGTTTGAAGCTTTCACTCCAAACATAATTTATTTATAGTGGATTGGTAGGGCTCGGCATCTAGCCTATTACCACTTAGGGTCGTTCCTACTTGGATGAACGGTATCCAAGAGCAGGCCCCTCTAAAGGAAAAACACATGCGAAAATGATATGTCTGGCATTTTGGTCACCCAAGATAGGGGAGAGCATAGGCATGGTATCATTCCCAAAACATAGAATACAGTGGTTCTTTTCCCCTAGTTAAAATGAGAAAAACTAGATTAGCTATCTACTTGGGCAAGCAAAGAAATTTGTTAACTTTGAAGTGATAACAAGATAGCAATCGTTCAATTTTACCCAGATAGCAATGATGTGTTCAATTTTACCCAGATAGAAGTGAGTTGTTAACTTTGAAGGATAGCAATATAGTAATGATTCAATGATATGCAAGATAGCAATGATTCAATTACCACCTTCCTAGTGAAGACTATGTGAGATTTGCATGAGAATCCATGTACTGTCCCATTAGAAATCAAAGTGTGAGTTAACAAGTGCAACTATATGATTCTAAACCAGTAGCTAGCCTGCAAACAGATCAAGAGTGTTCATGCAAAAAGATGTTAGCGTTAGCAAAAACTTTAAGGAAACCCCAAAAATCACTGTCTAGATCAGATGTGCAGCTTCAAAGCTTGAATGCGCAAAAATAGAGCTCAGAAGCACCACAGTACATGTGCGCTAAGATAGAGGTCAAAAGCGTAGGAAAATAATATATATGCACTGAACTGACAGGTGCACTGTATCAAAGGATAGATGCGCCAGAATAGAGTCTGTGTGTGCCGAAAGGATGTATGCACCGGAACAGATAGTAGATGCGCTGGATCAGAGATTGTATGCACCAGAATAGATAGCAGATGCATGTTAGGATGTGTCAGATGCACGATTTCTTCCTGTGTACGGCTTTCTAAAACATAAAAACTTAGTTTTTGGGTTAAATTGGGGCTAGGCCCCATAGTGGGCACCAAAAATGTTAAGGAAAAATTGAAGTAAACAAGAATAATCAATATATCAATATCAAAATACCCAAACTCAATGAAATATAGAAACAAAGAGATCAATCAAACAGAAGAACTTCAAAAAACCTTTGCAAACCTCAAAGCTTCATAGCTTCTGTTGGTTGCCTATCTCAATCGATCTTGCATGTATGAATAAGGCCCTCAGAGAGTGCACTTCCTTGATATTTTCCAAGAATGTCAATTGGGGATGGCTATGATAGTTTATTGCAATAAAGATGAGCTCCACAACAATGATAGTAGTGTATAGTAACAAGTGTGATCACAAGCAATGAAGGAATTGGTGCCAAAGGCGCGCTGTAATTCCTGTAAAGTTTACTTAAAGCTTGGATGAATGAAATGGAGGAATAGGGTTGCTTTTATAGACTTGGAAAAGAGAAGATCGATGGTAAGGAAACAATGAGAAGATCAACGGTATAGACTGGTTGAGAGAATGTGTGCGAATAAGAAGAAGACAAGTGTCACCTAAAAGTTGTTTTATTTGAGTTAACTACTTTCTTTTCTAAAGATAAGACATGTTTTTCATAAATTAGAAAGTTTTTTTCTAATTTAAGAGATATTGATAAAAACAAGGTTGATTGAGTTAGTTAACTGAACTTGAGATTTGCTTTTGCATGATTTGAGAGAAATTAAATAATAAATTATTTAATTTTGTGTGCATAAAGAAGAAGACTTATTTTTAGAAGATTTAGAAGATATTTGAAGAATTAGAAGATAAGAAAGCAAATTAAATAAATAAATTTATTTAATTGTTGTGTATGATTTGGACAAATAAATAAAATATTTGATTGTATTTTATTATTAGAGATTGAGATGATTTAAATAAATTTGATTGATTTATTTAAATTTGGAAGAAGAATTGACTTAATTAAATAGTTAAGAATTATTTAATTGTTTGGAAGAATTTAATTAAATAAAGGATTTTATTTAATTTTGACTTTAGAAGAGGTAATTAAATATTTTGATATTTAATTAACTTAGAGGAAATATGAATCAAATAAATAAATTTGTTTATTTATTTATTGATAGAAGAATTAAATGGAATAAATATTAAGAATTAAATGGAATAAATATTAAGAATATTTATTTAGACCAAGTCGTGTCATTTTTAGGCGTATACAGCTTCCATGGCGAAGGGCAACCAAATATATTTGTTTTATTACTCACACTCACCCTTACACTGCCTTTGGCTTCTGCTAATGATGGTAATAATTATATGCATTCTTCTTCTTCTCCTTAATTATATATTTTTATTTATTCATATAAAATCTCAACTACTTACTGATTTGTAATCTCATAGTAATTACAAGACTACAGTCACCCAGGATATTGTAATGCTTGGAGCGGTGCATTTAATGGGGATTACCTTTCTAATGAAAGGTGCGACTTTACCTGTAACTATGAGGATCATGCTAATTTTGGACAGTGTATTTTTGGAGTTTTTCTTGTTGGTCATTATGTGTGTTTTAATCCTTGTCCCTGTTAGAATAGCCATGATACAAGGTTGTGTGGTTCTTCTATGGTGGAAGAATAGTGGCTTTTGGAGAGTGGAAGGGGTTTGGTTGGAGATTAGTTTGTCTGTGTTCTAATAAGTGTGAGTGGATTGGTTGGAGATTGGTTTGTGTGTGTTATAAGAGTGATGTTACAAGGTAGCTATCCTAATGAATGCTTCCAATAAAACTAGTAATTTTATAAATGGGATATTTATCTAGAATAAAGTAATATAATAATTGCATATCTTTTTTAACAAATATTTATATACTTTAATTATATTTTATTTTGTAATTTAAAATAGTGGTTGAATAAAATTATCCTACTTTTAAATAATTTCAATTTATATATATCAATAAACTAGCACTTGCATCTTCAAGAGGTCCAAGGGTTTCCATGATATTAGTAACTTAGATGCATTATATGGATGGAAATGACATTCAAAATTGTTACTTTGTTTAACTCATAAACAAACTTGAGGTCAAAATAATCTACTCTTATGTACACATTCAATCCCAAAACATTTTTGAGATCGTGACAAAATCATGAATGCTAAGCAACCAAAAAAGAACTAAAAAAGAACTCATCACCAATTAAAACAAGACAACGAAGGTTAATTGCTCACAAATAATGTTGTTCTCCCAAACCAAATGCATTATGGATAACTTTAAATAATAAACTATAGGGAAAATAACATGAAATTGACTATATAGAGTGAGCATAAGTCCACTAACGGTCTCTTCAACATATAATGTATGCATAGCTAGTGAAAATGTTGTTTTGGTAACCTCACACATGCCATAAGAAATATACAACTATAATATAAAAACACAATATTAACATGTTCTCATACCTACAACAAATAAATAAAACTCATCCCACACCCTTATTCATACCTACAACAAATAAATAAAACTCATCCCACACCCTTAGAAAATATGTTGTCAAGCTCCTTCCAAGCTCTAGCCATGGCCTACTACAATAGTTTCCTCAATAAAGATTCCAATTTCTACCCTCAAAACAATACTCAACATATTTCCCAAACTCCTCCAAGACCTATGATGCCTTCACCATATTTCCCAAACTCTTCCGAGACATATTTCCCAAAAACCTGATAAAAAATTGAGATAGATTGCTTTTAAGAATAATAGATGACTATCAAATGAAGATTAATAAAAATTTAAAGATTTTTTGGTGATAGAAGATAGAGAAATATGAGGTTATATAATATCAAAGAGTGCAGTAGAGATTGGAATCTTCAAATTGCCAAAGATTGTTAGAAATTTTACAAGAAAATGTTGGAAATTTGTAGCCAAAGAGAAGAAAAGATGGAGAAGCTCCAACCACATCCCTCATGGAAGATTAAAAATCCAATTCGCTTGAAATCCCAAATCATCCCATGCTATTTTAGGCAAGGGAATCAACAAAGGATGGCTAGAAAGTTGTAAAAAATGTATAGAAAGGGTAAGTACATGGAAATGGGGGACAAAAGGGGGGTCAGAAGTGTCCACTTTTTTTCCTAAAATCAGCTAAAGCTGAACTTGGACTAGTAATTCAAGATGTGTACAGTCAAATTTTGAAGAAATGATAAGAACAATAATTGTAGTACTCTGAATCTAGTTTCTAAACTACTAAAGATTTTTAAAAATGGTTAACGTGAAGGGGGTGAAATGCTAAGGAACACTCTTACCTCATATGATAATCTATGCCTAATGAATCCAAACATCCTCAACACTCGTGATACAAATAATCTTCAAATATATAGAAAGAGACATGGAATTGATTCCTATCCATGTGCACAATCCACAAATGCATTTGTTTTAGATCATCACCCTCTAAGAATTTGAATTTGACAACTAAATTACTGTCAAACTCCCTATCCATAACAAACAATAGAAGGAAACAGAGCAACAAGTATCTCATAAACCTTTATAATAGATGGGAGTAGTGGAATTTTTTAAGTGTGCTACATCATTGTGCAAATCATCAGCCAGGAAGGTCTTGTAATCAAACAATATGTTGGCATATCATTTTTTGTTATCCTCGTAGAAAGATAACATCCCCAAATTTATTCTATCATCAACATCAATACCCAAAATCTAGAATAAGCATTGATACACCTTCTAGAAGTAGTATTCAAGTTTAGTAGCCATCTAGGGCTCAACCTCCTCATTAGGGATAGGGACTAATGGTCCCTAGGCCTAAACTTTGATAGCTTTTAACCCTTGTACAAATCTTGGTCTTTTCAATTAATTATGGCCAAAGTATGAATGTTTAGTGCCACCTGTTAGTGCTAAACTTTATTGTATATTACTTATTCTAAGTAATATAATCAGCACATGCCTTTAAGCCACCTTAGGTGGCTAGGTGTCAACTTGGAGAGTTCAACACAACTCTCCAAGCTATGTGTCGACACTCATTCGACACTTGGTGAGTGGAGTATTGAAGTCGACTCAACCTCTTCACTTCCTCTCATCTATATGTACTTGCTTTTTGCATAGGTTTTTCATTGTAATTCTATTTCTCACTCCATTTTTGTAACTAGCATTCACTTAGTCGATCTTGAGTTCTTTCATGGTATCACAGCCCACCTAGTTTGTGTGTTGGTTTGTCTTGGAGGTGTGAATCTAAGAAAGGGTGTTTTTTCTATTGTTTCGACGTCCTTGGCATGAGAAGGGTGGTCTGCATAATGGAAAGATTGAATTGAGGGGGTTCCGGACATCCAAGGTTGTGTAGAAGGCCCCTGTTGCTAAGTTTGGGTGTCTAACACCCCTGTTGCTGAGGTGTTTCAGGGCAGAGTTTTGTCTGTTGAAAGGCCATTTATGGTGTGCGAAGGAGACTGTCAACAGTCTGAATATGATCTCGACCCAATCAATGAATATGAATCTTTGCACTCACCAAAACAACGATTTGGAAGGTAATTCATAGGCATGAGGAAGGGGTCTTCGATCATCGCAAAGCATCTTCAATATCTGCTTGGCCGGGGATAAGCTCAAGCGTTGTTTGCAGAACTCAGCTCATTTCCATGTGAAACCCTCACTGCGTTGCTGATTTGGGCATGAGTGGCACGAGCCTTGAGAATGCTGGCAGGGTGGCTTCTGTCCATGGTTTGCTTGAAGTAGGACTCTTTGACTGCCACCATGGCTCCCTTGGGATATTTTTCACTCAGTACAACCAGCCCCTGCACCATTCATTGTGGCAGCATCCAGAAGCGCCCCCTGTAGAAGGTGTTTGAGCCACAATTTGGGCTTGAAAGTGTGGCTTAGAGCCATGATCTGGGTGTGCATTGGGATGCCAATGCCCACGCACAAACATAGCCCACACGGAGGTGTTTGAGGCAGAGCCAGAACACCATACCCACGCCTTTAAGAGGACGGTGGTTGCAGAGAAAGGTCGACAACCAGCGAAGTAGACCACATACCCAATCACATAGGTGTGGCCTTACACTCTCTCAGAGGCTTCAAAATACTACCCCCATTTCATCTGGCCACCATTGCTATTCTTCTTGGTTTCCCTTGCAAATTTCACCCTAATCTTTTGGTTCTAGAAGTTTTTTGCCCTAGTTTTTATTTGTTGAAAGGCATTTAAAATTATGTTTTTCGAATGTTACAAAATAGGCATTTTTATTTCTTAAGGCAATATAAAATCAAAAATTAGGGGGTATTTTAAATTTTGGATAGGTTCTCTTGAACATTGTAAAGTGCATTTTTTGGTTCCAAATTTGGATAGTCCATGTAAATGCACTAAATTATAAAGTGTCACAAAGTAGGGGGGATCAAATTCAAGGGGGGTGTCATTGAGTTATTTTTCTTTCCGTACTTCTAAGTCTGCAAAATACATCTTAACTAGATAGTTTAATAAGTGTAATCAAGTCTAACTCCAAGTACTTCTATTCATATTGGGACCTTGAAAACAGGGCAATGGGAATGTCAATGAACAAAGAAGTCACGAGCTAAGACCTTATAAGTATAAGTCTAAGAGACTCTAATACTATAGAGGATTATGTCACCTAATTTAACTCAATGAGGTTGCAACTAAAAGAAGGTGGGATTGAGAAACAGGTGGATCAATTGATCATTCAAACATTTATTTTTGAGAGCCTATGGTAAATGATCCATAATCTTGCAACAGATTCACACCAGTTCACATCTCACATTGAGAGACTATGGTAAATGAACCTGAATCTTGCATCAAATCACATCTCAAATTCAGTTAATGCTCTTGAATCCTCATGATACTAGATACTATGGAGTCATTAATCACAAGTTCAGCGTCGACATCGAGTACACAAGAAGCTTCCAGATTCATGCGTCTTTTCTCTCTTTTGGAGAGGAGTTCTATTTCCCACTAAGTTTTCTTCTTTTCTCTGTTTAGGAGAGACTTTATTGTATATGGGCACCTCACTAGGCCTAGTAGCCAGGACCCGTCTCTTGTTGTATCCACCTAAGCTATGCTTATGGGGGGGTTTTAGTGCTAAACTTTATTGAACATTACTTATTCTAAGTAATATAATTAGCGCATGGCTTTAAGCCACCTTAGGTGGCTAGGTGTCAACTTGGAGAGTTCAACACAACTCTCCAAGCTATGTGTCGACATTCATTCAACACTTGGTGAGTGGACTATTGAACTCAACTCCTAAGTCGACTCAACCTCTTCACTTTCTCTCATCTATATGTACTTGCTTTTTGCATAGTTTATTCATTGTAATTCTATTGCTTTCACTCGATTTTTGTAGCTAGCATTCACTTAGTTGATCTTGAGCTCTTTCATCATCTTGGCATCTTCTCTAAGTCAAAATAGCTTCCAAATTAACTATCAATTGAGAGTGAACAAAAAATTCTTGAACTATCTTTCAAATTTTCCTTTATTTATCATCATATAGCTTTGCCGCCCAAATCATTGAAAAAATAATTTGGAAACACAACCTTGGAAAAATCTATTTTTCATCCCTTGCTGATGAGCCTATGTTTGTTTCTCTTGCAAAACATTTCATTAAAAATATCCCTTCCTATAATTTTAGTTCATGAATCCCTAATCCCTTCTTTTGCATCTACAAAATGCATCATGGATATCACCTCCTTGCTTATTGTTTTCTTATGTTTCTTTAATGTGAAAGAAATAGCCTCAGTGGTCATCTCAAATGCAATTCTTTTAGATCCCATGGTATGTCTTTTAAAACACTATTATTTTAAAATAATGAGAAAAATTAAAAGCACCCTAGGGTTTCCTTTTACAAGAGTATGGAAATATGGACACTAATTTACCGATAGAAATGAAAACCACCTTAACAATACCAAAAGTGTCAAATTAAAGCCCTTACAACTAATATGATTAAACCCTAACTTATTTGAATTCTAACATGACCCCTAACTATGATAGAATTTAGATTGTGAAACATGGAGAATTGAACTAAACACACCTAAGAGAATAGAAATTAATACTATGGTTCTTGCCCTAATGTAAATCCAAATGAAGCAACTATTAGAAGATACAACCTACAACTTAAGCATTCCTCTAGGCACTTCAAACACTATTTGGTTTTCTCCAAAATTCTTCCCTTGTAATAAATTCATAATTTTAGACTTCAACTCTTGAAATTTTGTAATGATTGTTGAGAATTCGAGCTCTTGGGGGATTGCATCAATCTTTGAGTGAGTAGGAAATCCTTAGGGAAAGAAGAAATCAAGGAAAGAAGTAGAAAAAATTCATTAATGTTGTATCAATCATGATATTGCAAGGGTCACTTCAATCATTAAATAGTTTGAATTATCTTCTTAAACTGACATCTCGCATCCACCCTTGAAATATAATTTACATCTAAAAACTAGCACATAATGGGAAATGTAAATGTTCAAGCATTTTATTTAATTACTAGGGCCAAATTAGCCACTATCAAATAAAATCTGTAATGCCCCTCACATTTTGGCTTGTGATAGTTGTTAGTTTCATATTTCTCTCTGCCAGTTCTAAGATAGTTGCTAGTATTTCATTGCATTGATACAGTTCTGAGACATTTGATTAGTAGGTGATGGTTTATGTTTATTTTTATCTTGATGGACTATGTTCGATTGATATAGTGAGGCATGTGTTATGAGTCTATGATGACATTATTATTACTTCAGTTAAGATGTGTTGGACATGATTAGTAATGGATTAATATTTGCATGTTTTATTAGATCCGTTAATAACTGTTTTAAATTGTAGTGGTTATAATCTTGTTCAAGAGCAGGGACGGTGTAGTATTACTCGATTCAAGTACCATACTACGCTGCAATTCTCTGACTCTCTGTGTGTAGATATATATGTATTTGATCGTATACAACCAATTGTTCAGATGTAGGCTATAGGTACCGAGCCTTGACTCCACCTGATATAGCAGGTTTGAGCAGGCTCTTGTACCAATGGGTATCAGTGATGGGAGATAACGTGAGGTCTATTCCACTAGGTCAGTCCTTTTCTTCTGTTGTGGTCTCGAGTCATGTTGTGACGCTTGGTCCTTGCCCTTTATGTTTGGTAATCTTGTGTCGTGGAGTACCATCGTGTTGTGTTAATAATGCTCTTGTGTAGTTAGATAATACTTTAATGGTTTATTATTAAAATAATAATGCTCCTATTTTGTTTATTGGATAATATTTGGTTTAGCCTAGATCTTGGAATGACACTTTAGTCAAATTTTAAAATAGACTAGAATTAATTGTCTTCTATCCTAGAGTATTTGTGTCATAAGTTGTGATTTCAGGTAATTAGTGTGAGGGGGAGAATGTGAGTTAGTCAAATGAATGAAAACATAAACCCAAACACCAATAGAAGTTGAAAGCAAAGAGGAATCAAACCAAAACAAGTAGAAATACTTACAAACCTCTTTTACCTATCGATTTCCATTGCTTGCCTATATCTTGCTTTGATCTTGATTGAGAAGCCCTCAGAAGTTTTCCTTGCTTTGCTTGCTTGTTGAAGATGACAAAGGAAGAATGGCTATGATACCTGCTTGTGTTGAATGTGAGCTTCAAACACATAATAATGGAGGATACTTAGAAATGGAGAGAATAAGAGAATAAGAGAAATTTGAGTATAGTTATCTTGCCAAAAGAAGTGCCCCCTTAATGGCTTAGAAGAGGGTTCTATTTATAGATTTTCTGAAAATAGAATGGAGGGTGAGGATCAAAGGATGAGATCAATGGTTCTCATTTTTTGTCAATCTTTAATTCATAATGGATGAATTAAAAATTTATTTTTTTGGGAAGAGTGGAGGATAGTGAATGAGTTAAAAATTCATTTTTGGGAAGAGTGGAGGATAGTGGAGAATATTGAATTTAAATATTCAATTGGTGAAGGCTAGTGAGGAACATTGAATTAAATATTCAATTGGTGAAGGCTAGTGGGGAACATTGAATTAAATATTCAATTGGTGAAGGCTAGTGGGGAACATTGAATTAAATATTCAATAGTGGAGGACAGTGGGTTATGACAATTGAATTAAATATTCAATTTGGTGGAGGATAATTAATTTTAAGATTTATTTTGGAAAATGGAGGATATTAGCTAATTAAATATTAAGAATATTTAATTATATGTGCAACATGGTGAGGTGGATTTATGAGGTGGATTTTAGGACTTGAGACATTAGAAGAATTTAGGGAATTTAATTAAATAAAATGATTTTATTTAATTGTAGGATAATGAATCAATCAAATAAACTTATAATATTTATTTAATTGATAGAAGGAAATAAGAATTAAGATAAATATTAAAATATTTACTTAATTCAACCTGAGCCAATTTTAGGTGTATACATTTTGCCCCTCTTTGAAGCAATGTGTTTAATCACATTATTTCAAAGAGTAAATAGTCTGATAATGATACATGCCCCAGTTTGCCCCTGGTACAGGTTATGATGATAGGATGCCCCCTCGGGAGATTGGACGGGGAGAAGGTAGAAGGCGTGAGATGGACAATCTCACGATGAAATAGGTTGATAGGAGATGAAATGGTTGGATGCAGAAGAAAGGGATGAATGATATGGAATGCAAGATAAAAATGATAACACACACAAACAAGTAAGCAAGTATGTACAAATGATTGTCGAGCGGTAAACCAACAATATGGATCGATGATGTCTGGTTTCAAGAATGAAGTATGTCGTATAAGACTCCGGGTTTGGTTTTGACAATACAACATCCTGTCTAAGACATTTGATATGATAACGATATACAACAGTGTTGTCATGGCGGGGAGTGATGTATCCCTAGAGCAACATGAAGGATAGTTATGACTGATTGATATGGTTTATGACTGGACAAGGATCAAGACCACTAATTGTGATTAGATCATTTGACAAGATTGACTTGACTTGATTGGCATGGATTAAGGATAGACTTGCAATTAGATACGGTATGGATATGGATATGGATATGAGATGCAAGTAGATACGGTATAGGTATGGATATTTGTCACCTTGATATAGCAAGTATTTTGAAGCACTTTCATCATTGGGCACTTTTTTTTGGTATTTTTCATTTTTTTTGAAATGTGGAAAGAGACTACAAGCATTTAGGTATAATTGAACCGAGATGTCCTGAGTATCCCTTACCTGGATTTTGATATAGCAAGTTGATACAAGCATCTAGCCAAAAATGAATCTAGATGACCTGAGTACTTCTTGCATTTCAACAGACAAGGATTGCCCCTTTTCATGTTTAGACCTCAGAGTCCTCGATGATCTTTTGCCGATCACGTCGTTAGACATAAGTCGTCACATTACTATAGTGTAATCCACAAGTAGTAGACAAAGAAAAATTATGTCCCCATCATAGCATCTCTAGCTATTGGCATCCTTGAGTAGCATAGGAAGACATAATTGACAAAAAGTCAAAACCTTGTAAATTAACCTGTTGACAAAACATTCTTGCATTAGATGTGTCTTTTTGCCATAATTGAGATAGAATGGTTTTGAGTGTTTCGGTATGGTGTTCTGCTTTGTTGGTGTTTTAGACAGGTTGATGTTATGTGTCGAGCATGTTGTTCTAACTGTCTAGTGAAAGTATCGCAATCCTTTATTGGGATCTCCTTTTAGAACGATGGCATTCAAGAATCCAAATCCGCAACTAGGTCAAAGAGTGGCCCCCAGTTTAGACTAGGATCGACTTATTATGGGTGAGATGACGACATATGTGGAGAGACAGACCCTAAGGGACTAACCTAGTGCCTCGGGGGCTCATTGCTAAATGGCCTTGCCTACGTGACGACGCAGAGGCAACGTAGTTTGGGGTGAACCCTGATGGACCTAAGACCTAGGTGATGGTGGATCTGTAGAAGTGGTATGGACTTAGAAAGACTAGATATGGGACTGATGGGATAGCGGAGCCTCAGGGCGCATTGATAATGGCCTTTCCTATGTGATAGCTCAGAGGCGACGTAGTTCGAGACTTGGTTCAAGGGATTGGTTCGGTGTGATGGAGACAAGAGTCAATAAAGTCGGCATAGATGGAGGGAGTGGTTTGTCGTAGATAGCGCCTGTTTACCAGGGGTTTTCAGGTATAGAACTTGCGAAGGTGCATGCTGTTGATAGGAGCATCAAACAGTTCACCTTCAGATGTAGCCAATTGATATGCCCCTGATCCATAAGCTGTGATAACGACATAAGGACCCAGCCAGTTAGGTTCAAACTTTCCTTTCTTTTCTCTGTTTTGCTGATTTCTAGGATTTTCTCATAAGACTAGGTCACCGACTTGGAATATCCAGGGCTTTACTTTGTGATTGAAGCTTCTAAACATGCATTGCTGATACGCTTTCAGGTGGTTAAAGGCCTATTGCCTTCACTCTTCGAGTAGCTCTAATTCTTGGAGTCTGGTTACTCTGTACTCTTCATCTGATATGAGGCCTTTTAATGAGACACGCAATGATGGGACCTTGACTTCAATGGGCAAGATAGCTTCAGATCTATAGACTAGGGAGTATGGTGTTGCACCTGTGGGTGTGCGGATGCTTGTGTGGTAGACCCACAGTGTGGGATTTAGTTGGACATGCTAGTCACGGCTAGCATCCTTGACAGTCTTTTTTAGGATTTTTAGAATGGTTTTATTTGATGCCTCAGCTTGGTCATTACCTTGTGGGTAGTAAGGAGTTGAGAAGCGGTGCTGGATATGGAATTTCTCGCATAGTTCCCTAACATCTTAGTTTTTGAAGGGTCATCCATTATCCGTGATAATGGACGAAGGGACACCATAATGACGGCAAATGATATAGTTCAAGATAAACGAGGCAATCTGTTTGCCTGTGATGTTGGCTAGAGGCATGGCTGCAATCCACTTTGTGAAGTACTCTGTGGCAGTGATAATGAATTTATGGCCGCTTGAGGAAGGAGGGTGGATCTTGCCCACTAAGTCGAGTCCCCACTGACAGAAAGGCCACGGAGTTGTCAATGGCTATAGCTCTTGTGCTGGCACATGTATTAGTTTCCCATGGATTTGGCACTTTTTGCATTTCTTCACAAACTGATAGGAGTCTTGTTCCATTGTTGGCCAATAGTATCCCATGTGTATGAGTTTCTTGGCTAGGGTAGGGCCACTAGAGTGAGCCCCGCATATTCCATCGTGTATTTTGCTTAGAGTAGTTTGATATTCCTCTCTATCTAGACACCTAAGGAGAGTACCATTGAGACCTCAGCGATATAGGGTGTTAGCGACAATGGCATACCGGGATGCTTGCCAGATGAAGGTTCTTTTCTAGTTATGGGAGAGGTCGGGTGGAAGTGTATTCTCTTTTAGATAGGAAAATATTTTACCATAGAGAGGAGAATCAGTTCCTACAATGTGGCATATGATATGGAAATCTGGAGTGTTATAAGCAGGACAAGAGACTAGCTCTACTAAAAACTCATATCGTGTTTGATTTCCTGGAATGTCGAGGAGGGATGCGATTGTAGCCATGGCGTCTGCAGCTTTATTCTTGATCCTTGGTATCTGTTCAAATGATATCTTGATGAAATACTCCTTGAAGTCATCTACCATGCATTTATAGGGAATCAGTTTCTCATCCTTCATTTGGTAGTAGTCATTTACTTGGTTGATGACCAGTTGTGAGTCACCATAGACTTGAAGTTCCTTGATGTTCCACTCGACTGCTAGCTTGATACCGATGACTAGAGCCTTGTATTCTACTACATTGTTAGTGCAAGGGAACATTAATCTGTATGACTTTGGAATAGTGTCGCCATTAGGTGTGATCAACAAGATACCTGCCCTCGATCCATGCTGAGTGTAGGAGCCATCAAAGTACATTTTCTAGTTTGCTATGTTGACATGGAAGATAGACTCATCTGGAAATTCAAAGCTTAGGGGGTTGTCATCCATTAAAGGTGCCTCTGCTAGTTGATCTGCAAGCACTTGTCCTTTTATCACTTTTCTATCCACATATTCTATGTCAAACTCACTTAGAAGCATGACCCATTTTGATAATCTACCTATTAAGGCAACCTTGTTGAGTAAGTATTTCAGTGGGTCAATCTTTGCCACTAGTTTAACAGAGTGTGATAGCATGTAATGTCTCCATTTTTGCGAGGCAAATACAACAGCTAGACATGCTCTTTCTATTGGTGTGTATTGCAACTCATATCCGACGAGTGTTCGACTAATGTAGTAGATAGCCTGTTCTTTTCCATCATAGTTTTGTTGAGCAAGGAGAGCTCCTAGAGCCGTTGGTGTAGCTGAGATATATAGTAATAGAGGCCTGCACTAAATTGGTGGCATTAATACTGGTGGCTTCATTAGGTATTCCTTTACTTGTTGAAAAGCCTGCTCGCATGACTTGTTCCATTTGAAGGATACATTTTTGTGTAGGAGAGGAGAGAATGGGTGGCACTTATCTGCCAGTTGGGAAATGAACTGTCTAATAGACTGTAGTTTGCCCTGTAAGGATCTCAATTGAGTCAAATTTTTAGGAGGTGGCATCTCCATTATGGCCTTCACCTTTGCGGGATCAACTTCGATACCATTTGCAGATACTATGTAGCCTAGTAGTTTTCTTGATGTAACCCCGAACACACACTTTTTTGGATTAAGTCGCACCTTGAACTGTTCCAGTCTATTAAAGATCTTGTCTAGTACTACTAGATGCCCTTCTCTTGTGAGAGACTTTGCTAGAATGTCATCGACGTAGTCTTCCATTATAGTATGCATCATAACATGGAAGATCGTTGTCATGGCTCTCTGATATGTTGCCCCAACATTTTTCAGACCAAATGGCATGACGCACCAATAGTAGGTGGCCCAAGGACATGTAAATGTAGTTTTGTACTGGTCTTCTAGTGCAATCTTTATCTGGTTATATCCTGAGAAACCATCCATAAGTGAAAGCATGGTATGACCTACTGTGAGATCTACAATCATGTCAATGTTGGGCAAGGGGAAGTCATCCTTCGGACAAGCTTTGTTTAGGTCCCTGAAGTCACTACAGATTCTGACCCTGCCATCCAGTTTAGCCACCAGTATAATATTGGAAACCCATTCAGGATAATCTATGGGCTTGATAAACCCGACATCTAGCAGTTTCTTCAGTTCTTCCTTCACCATGAGAGCCACATGCGGATGCATCTTTCTGAGCTTTTGTTTAATAGGCTTAGCTCCCGGAGCTAAAGATAAGTGATGCATGATGAGATTTGGATCAAGCCCTAGCATGTCAACGTATGTCGACACAAAGTTGACTTGCTTTCTTTTGAAGAAATCTCTAAATGCTTATTTTTCAGGTCCTGTGAGGGCCTTAGCCATGTGGATCATCCTGGGCTCATCCTCTATGTTGACATTGGTAGGTTCTGCTAGTTCTATCAATATCGACGATCTCTCCTGATGAGTAAGATTGGGGAGAGGGTCAAGCCTTCCATCTTTCGGTGCCTCAGAGAGGTTTTCACCGTTGGATGCGTCTTTGTTTTTACTATTTTGATGGTCTAACGTTGCCACGGAGTGGTTTTCACCGTTAGATCGTTCTTTTATTTTGATGTTTTTATGACTGAAAGGCTTGGCGCTCTCTCCAAAATAGGCCTTCTTGTTGAGTTTAATAGTGTAGCCAGCTTTGTGGTCGCTTGCAGGTATGTGATCTCTAAGCTCAAGGTAATCGATGATCACGTCATCGTTTTCGAAGGTGTCTAGTTCAGGGGTGGTATCTTCAAGGTCCCGGTCGATAAGTTTAGGGTGTACCAATGGTGAGGGATCATCTGGTTTCGTGGCGTTGATGGTTAGGACAGAGTTATTGAAGGAGCCAACAAAGTCTGTGATGGTACTCTCTATTAGTGGGTCTGTCAAGGGGGGGAACATTCCTTCCTCACGATTTTCACTATTGTTGCTATGTGGGTCAGACTCTAATGGCCTAGCTCTTGGTCTTTGTCTCTCATTTGTGGAGGTTGGGTCATACTCATGGACAACATCAATATCTTTTTCGTCACAAGATAGCTCAGAGAGGCTATCCCACTCATACTCATTAGAATCAGTTTCACTCCCCATCTACATTTTCTGAATTTGTTCAATCAGATTGCTAGTAAATGCTTCCGTTTGTCAGCCCTTGCTATTGTTGGTTCTGTTGTTTCTTGGTGCTCTAGTGTAGCCTAGCCTTGTAGTGTCTCGGGCTGTTAAGGTATAAGGTTGGATGGGTTCAGTGATGCCATCCTTTCTTGATCCAAGTGGACTGTGTCCTTCATATCCCATTCTCTGTAGTATTTGGTAGCCTTGCCCATACTGTTCTGTTGGTATAGTGGGATGGTCATGTTGCATTGAGGAGCTAGCTTCATCTTTGTATAGCCACTATAGGACATCTTTTTCATCACTTTCATCTTCTAGGCTTCCCCATTTCACAAATGGTCCTTTGGTTGGCTTCTCTGCTGTGGGTGTTTTTAAGATAGGTCTCCCATAGGATCGAGGAGATAGGGGTAGTTGTGCCAAGTAGAGGGACTAAGATATCATGTACTCACCCAAGCCTTTATCTTTGAGTTGGGCTTTAGGTGGAGGTGACCTTGAAGAAGAAGCAAGGGTAGCTGGGTCAACACAAGATGATGAGGATGCAGAAGTGCGGTTGGTAGGGATTACGACTTCTAGTTTTGGCTGAATGGAGTTGCAATATTGATAGGGGTTAGGATCACCTGGGATGGTGATCTCTTGACCTTCATGTGAAAATTTGATACATTGATGGTATGTGGAAGGCACTGCTTTCAAAGCATGTATCCATGGCCATCCTAAAAGAATGTTGTATGCTAACTCCATGTCAAGGACTTGACAAGCCACATCTTTCACTACGGGGCCCACTCTGATTGGTAGTGTAACAATTCCTTTAGACGTTCTTTCTTCCTCATCATAGGCTTTTATAGTGATTTTTCTTTTTGGATCTATAGCCTTCTCTGAATACCCCAATGTAAGGATTAGCTTCAATGTGCAGATATTCAAACCAGCCCCTCCATTAATTAGGACTCTTTTGATCTTGTGCTTGTGTATGAAAGCTTCAATGTGAAGTGAGGCGTTATGGGGTTGGTTGATAGACATATCATCCTTCTCAGTGAATGATAGGGAGTGCAGTGAGGTGATGTGACCGACCATAGTTTGGAATTGCTCTTCAGCTAGGTTCGTGGGAACAGAGGCTTCTGCTAAGACTTTGTCGAGTATGGTCCTATGAGAAGGAGACAGACGTAGAAGTTCTAACATGGAGATATGTGCAGGTGTTTTGTGGAGTTGATCCACGATACTGTATTGACTAGACGGAGGAGCGGAAGCTCCTCTAAGGGTGACTCTGTTACTACGGGTAGTAACATTGTAGTCTGGATCCTTGTTGATAGTGATCACATTAATGTGTGAGTCACTTTCATAGATATGGTTAACAACATAGTCGTATCCGATATTCGTGTAATTTGCATTATTAGAGCCATGGTTATTTCTGTTGGAAGGACCTCCTTGCTCTTAGTTAGGAAGAGGATCCTTGAATGCCTGATGATCGCTATTTGAGGTATGTCTATTAACAGATATCTTGTTTTGATCTATTAAGTCTTGGACTATGTTTTTGAGTGCGATGCAATCATTTGTCTTGTGCCCCCTATTTCGGTGGTATCTACAAAAGTCATTGTCATTCCACCAATGGGGTTTGACCTTTGATTCATATTCTCGTGCAAAGGGAAGCGTTATGAGATTGTCGGTGATTAGCTTCCGCAAGGCAGTTTCTAGTGATTCATCCAAAGGTGTGAACTTTCTTCTAGGACGAAAGTTGCCGAACCTAGATTCGGTATTTCTTGGTTTGTTTTGCGGGGGGTCATTCTGTGGTGTTGATAGGTTGAAAATTGGTTGTTTAGGTGCCGTATTTTTGGCATCCACCACCCCGTCATTCACAACGTTCTTGTTTTTTGTCCAGAATCTAGGTTTGTCATTGTTGATGTTGGTATTGGGAGAGTCTTTGTAGAGTTTGATTTGGCCCTTCACGATGAAAGCTTTCTCTATGATGAGGCCCATCTCAATGACCTTGATAAAAGATGTAGGACATTAGATTTGGATTTGGTAACTTAGGTCCATTTGCAGATTGTGTACAAATATTTCTAGCATCTGTTTCTCTGGTATTTGGTGTGGGTACTTGCTTGCCAGTTGTCTCCATCTTTGTAAGAAGGCAGCGAAAGATTCTCCTCCTTTTTGTTTGGTGTTACAGAGATCCAATATTGAGATGTTGTGCTCAATATTGTATGAGAAGTGGGTGACAAATTGGTTGACAAGTTCATTGAATGTTCTAATACCAGGTGGCAGTCTAGAGAACCAATCCATGGCTTGTCGTCCCAAGCTCCGTGGAAATAGTCGCATAAGGTAAGTGTCATTATGTGCAACCTCTAGACAGGCAGCATTTAACTCTCTGATATGATCTCTTGGATCACCCTTCCCTCGATACTTATCGAATTTAGGCACCTCAAATCTTGAGGGGAAGGGAATCATGATTAAGGACCTATCAAAAGGATATGGTGAAATATCCTCTAGGGTGTAGTTTTTAGTCGATGTCCCTATTTTCATGTCTAAAACTTGTTGTTGGAGAGCTTCAACTTTTTGGTTCACTAGGCTTAGAGCATCCAAGGAATCAATTGTTGTTTTGTTCTTTTCTGTGGGTATTTCACCTTGTTTACTTCCTTCAAGGATTCTTTCTTCGTCAGTTTCTTTGAGAGCTTCCACGTCGTAATCCTTAGGGAGTTTGGCTCCCAGAGTTGCTAGATGTAAAAAGAATTTTGATGGGTCTTGGACAAGCACCCCTTCAAGTAGGCGTAGAAATTTTGGGTCATGCTGTGTGTGGAGGATCTCATCCATGGAAGGTTCTTCGTCATTTTCATGTCCGTCAAAAATACTTTTCTCTGCCATTTCTAATTGTTTTTGTTTTTGTAATCTTGTCAAGACCATGCAAGGTAGTAAATAGATGGGATGAGGTGATATTAGAAGATTTTAAGCAAGGTGCTAGGATGAAACAAGGTTTTAGCAAGGTTCCTCTTAGATCTAGATGGTGTCAATCAAGGTGGGTATACAAAAGCGATAGTCAAAAGCTAGGATGTTAGGAATCCGTTTACTTGACGTTGACTAGCCTTTGCACAATCCACTAGTGGAGTTCCGATAGAGAAGGATAAGTAATCCTTGATACTTGGAGGCTCACTAGGTCTTGTTTGAGATTTGATTTTGATCAAGAAAAATTGGACTATAGCCTTGTTGGAAACTTGGAAAAAGATTTGGTGAGATTTTGGAAGAACAAGTAGCTATGGTGCGGATAAGAAGGAGAAATGGTTGATTTTTGCAAGGTCTTTAACTAGGTTTTGAAAACTAGAATAGGTTTGAACTAGTTTTTGAAAAATATTGACAAATTTTGTTCTTTTGAAGGTATAGTTTTTTTTTTTGCTTTCAGGTTTAAATGCACAATGATAGGAGGTAAATGCACCATAGGTCGATACGTATGCGCAATATTGGTGAAGTTTCAAATGCGCAAGTATAGAGTTTAGATGCGCAATATTGGCAAATGCACAAAAAGTTGATTCAAATGTGCAATAAGTCGATTCAGATGCACAATTCTGGCTATTTTTTGTGTTTTCTCAGATTTTGGAAATTTTGGATCATTTTTAGGATTTTCCAGTGTTTTTGGTTTGAAAAAAAAACTTGGTGTTTCTGATGATGTTGATGTTCAATTATGGCAAAAACAGAGCAAACACATAGAAGTTTTCCATGATTTTTATCTTTTTATATTTTTTTGGTGTTTTTGGACTATTATGACTCAAAACAAGTACAACCGAGGCTAGATGAGACAATATTCATTGAATCCTCTGGTTGTACAAACTAAAAGCGTGTAGCTCCAGGATCTAATAGCACCGGCTCCCCTCCACAGTACTCACTTCTCATGCATATCATATTCGGGTTTCCTTAGGCTCGTACCCCCACCAAACCTTAGGATTGTCCTGCCACCTCTACTTAAAGCCAAAATAATCGAGGCCACTTCAAGGGCTCCACCCTTTGCATCAACAAATAGGGGTTTTTGGCTTGCTATACAATTGGTTCTTTGTTCGGGCAACCATTCGAGTGGTTACACATGCGGTGGCACTACTCTCCGTTATGGAGTCTCCCAGCCTCAAAGGGTTGCGCCTATGAGGGTTTTGGGGGAGGTTGGCCGTCGGTGTAACACAACAGCACTCGTTGCTTGAGGTTTTCACCCCAAGCACAATTTATTTTAAGTGGCTTGGTAGGGCTTGGCTTTAGCCTGTTACCACTCAAGGTCATTCCCACTTGGACAATTGTGCATCCAAGGGCAGGCCCCCCTAAAGGTTTGACAAAAAGAATAACAAGTCTGGCACTTTGATCACCCAGTTAAGGGGAGAGCATAAGCATATTGTCATTCACAAGCATAGAGAATAGTGGTATATCCAACCTAGTTAAAATAAAAAAACTAAATGGGCTAAACTAATTTGTGCACTCACACGATAGTTAACTTGAAAGGTGATTAATCATAGCATTGTTCATTTCGCGTTTGTTAACTTTGAAAGTGATTAATCATAGCATTGTTCATTTCCTGTTTGTTAACTTTGAAAGTGATTAATCATAGCATTGTTCATTTTCCGTTTGTAGAAGATAGCAGTGATTAAACTAGAACATAAATCCACAATGTAAGATAGCAATTTGGTCCAATTACTTCCTTCCTAGTTAGGGACTAGGTGTAGTTTTTGTCATGAAATGCATTTGATTACTTCACCCCTAGTTAGGCTAGATGAATGACGTAAAATATCTAGATGACCTAATCCAGCCCCTACTCCTGCAAAACCGATGTTAGTTCAACATGCACAAATCAGAAACTGTACAATAGAAAAGCAGGAAACAGATGTGCAACACTGCAGCCTGAATGCGTAGAAACGATAGTGTATGCGTCTTTATACAGAAGTGCAAGAATAGGAAGCAAATGCACAAGATTATGAGGTATATGTGCAATAATAGTGTATGCGCAGTGTGACAGAACATATGCGCAACTATACAGGGTAAATGCGCAACTCAAATAGATGTGCAACAACATAGAGTGTATGCGCAAACTGGTTTTCATTTTTGCAGTCAAGATTGGATGCGCAACTGCGGATGTTAAATGTGCAACACTGGCGTATGTGCAACTATGGAGTGTGAATGCACAACTGTATTCATATGTGCAACTGTGGAGTGTGAATGCACAACTATGGAGGTTAAATGCACAAAAAGGTCATATGCACAGCTGCGGAGGACAAATGCACAACTATGGAGGTCATATGTGCAAAACGACTGCCAGCAACCTGTTCTTCGCCTGTTTCTTCACCTGCACAGACCTGAGACTAAAACAACTAGCTTTTTAGATTAGTAATGGGGCAAAAGCCCCACAGTGGGTGCCAAAATGTGAGGGGGAGAATGTGAGTTAGTCAAATGAATGAAAACATAAACCCAAACACCAATAGAAGTTGAAAGCAAAGAGGAATCAAACCAAAACAAGTAGAAATACTTACAAACCTCTTTTACCTATCATTTTCCATTGCTTGCTTATCTTGCTTTGATCTTGATTGAGAAGCCCTCAGAAGCTTTCCTTGCTTTGCTTGCTTGTTGAAGATGACAAAGGAAGAATGGCTATGATACCTGCTTGTGTTGAATGTGAGCTTCAAACACATAATAATGGAGGGTACTTAGAAATGGAGAGAATGAGAGAAGAAGAGAAATTTGAGTATAGTTATCTTGCCAAATGAAGTTCCCCCTTAATGGCTTAGAAAAGGGTTCTATTTATAGATTTTCTGAAAATAGAATGGAGGGTGCGTATCAAAGGATGAGATCAATGGTTCTCATTTTTTGTGAATCTTTAATTCATAATGGATGAATTAAAAATTTATTTTTTGGGAAGAGTGGAGGATAGTGGATGAGTTAAATATTTATTTTTGGGAAGAGTGGAGGATAGTGGAGAACATTGAATTTAAATATTCAATTGGTGAAGGCTAGTGGGGAACATTGAATTAAATATTCAATTGGTGAAGGCTAGTGGGGAACATTGAATTAAATATTCAATTGGTGAAGGCTAGTGGGGAACATTGAATTAAATATTCAATAGTGGAGGACAGTGGGTTATGACAATTGAATTAAATATTCAATTTGGTGGAGGATAATTGATTTTAAGATTTATTTTAGAAAATGGAGGATATTAGCTAATTAAATATTAAGAATATTTAATTATATGTGCAACATGGTGAGGTGGAAGAGATGAGGTAGATTTGATGAGGTGGATTGATGACGTGGATTTTAGGACTTGAGACATTAGAAGAATTTAGGGAATTTAATTAAATAAAATGATTTTATTTAATTGTAGGATAATGAATCAATCAAATAAACTTATAATATTTATTTAATTGATAGAAGGAAATAAGAATTAAGATAAATATCAAAATATTTACTTAATTCAACCTGAGCCAATTTTAGATGTATATAATTAGTATATATTTGGTTAAAGAATAATTTTTGGTAAGTGAATTAATGCCATGAGTTGTCAATTTTGAAATTGTAAGATTTGGGATCTCTTTTTATATCAAGATTTTGAATTCTCAGAGGAGTGGGATGCTGAGTAACGGATGCATGTCTACATTAATTTATGAGTTGAACCATTTTTATATTGGGGGATTTTGTTCTGAGAGGGGGTTGGAAGGTGAATTCAAAAATTGGGGAAAAATTAAAGAATTGGTTGTGGGAATACGGAAGGAATTGGAGGCTCCAGATCAAAATTTTATTTCGGGTATGTTACTGTATAATTCTTGTTTGAGTTTTATTATGCTTGCATAAATTAATTCTTCTGCCTCGTGCTTTTGAATCAATTAGTCTTAGGTTTTGTTCTGGATTGTCTGTTGCTTTCTCCCATCTTGTTTTCTGTAGCTGATCATCCTTGGAAATTTATAAATCAAATATTGTGACATTCTTGGATACTTGTGTTGATTCAAATCTCATTCAGTTGTGTTGTGTTGTCACCACTATCTCTGCAAATTTTAATCGTTGGATGCTCTTATGTCAATTTCCCATCTTGGAGTTTCTGCATTCGTTGCTAAGACTTCTCTTGACGGTTTTTGTCAACAGTCATCAGGCTTTGTCTGTGTTCTCCATTTTTGCATTCATGTCTACAAGAGTTATTTCAACCACACTTCTGACAAAAATTTCCTTCCTTATGCTGTTCCAAACACTTATTTTGTTGAGTCAAGAAGAGTTATGTCCTTGCAAATGTTAGTCATTTTTTCTTGAAAATATTTTAGCTATTTAACAAAATCCATTTTTCATTCATTTCTTGCAAACCAAAGAGTGATAAGAGACGTTATTTCTTTGAGCATTTGGCAAAGTAACTCACATACCTGTCTATGATTCCATGTTTTGATTATATGTCTGCCAGAGTTTTCCAACTATTCTATCTGTACGATATATCCTTTTGCTTTCATGCTTAGTGGATGACTATGCTCTCTTCTAGGATTCTGTTGTAGGGCTAGGATTGATATTATACATGTCTTTCTGCCATTAAAATCTGGCATAATCTAGTATGAATCTTTTGCTACATCTGAGCATCACATCTATCCTTAATTGTGTACCTTTTATTGTCATCTAATGACGTTTTGCTCTACATATATCCTATCGAATTCCCTTATAGACAATTGAATTCCTTCTAATTTTCTTCCAAATGTATTGGCTAAATCTTTGTTAAATCTACCTGGGTCGAACCTCTGTTACATCTACTTTATTCTCATCAGCACAGAAGCAAAAAAATTGAATAACATTGTTAAAGACTCTTAGGTGCCCAAGCCAAATAAATGTCTGTGTGATTAGACTGGTATGTGAGTCGTATTTGGTAGTTGAACTTGTATCCTCTAGTTTCTATTTTCCTTTTTGATGGCTGACTGTGTCTAGAGTATGGACGTGGGCTATTTTTCTATCAGTTATCTGCCAAACTTTTGCAGTTACTAATTGTATCCAATTCCATGTTTCTTTTCTTTGCTTAGTGGCTGGTATGAATATCTAGTTTATAACGTTTGATATCCATATAGTGGAGTCGTTTCCTTTTAGACAATGTAGTTTGTTTTGGAAGTCATTTTAGTGGTGGTTATATTAGAAATTTGCATTCGCCTTGTAGTAGACAGGGTAGTCGATAGGGTGTTAGAACTTATAGCGAATAGTCAAAACTTATAGCTTAATGCATGCTGTTGGTAGTGTTTGTTAAGTCTTGATGTGTTCGATTTGAGTTGGTTGTGAGTTAGTCGAAACTAATAGCAAATGCATGTTAATTGAAGTCATCATTTTTTTTGGCACTGCAGTCGGCATTCATAGCAGTTTATATGTTAGTAATAGTGGCTTTGTGTGGTATCATAGTTAGTAGGGTCGAAGGGGAGTCTAATGCGACTAGAAAACAAGCATATTTCCCTATAGATAGGTTGGTTAGTAATTTTTTTTAAGTGGTAGCATGATATATAGAAATCTATGCTCTTAGGAAAGCACATATGTATTGATTTGAATTGAAAGTGGTGCATGATAGGAAATTATATAGGTTTATAGTAGTTTGATAGAAATTGTTAAATGTTAGATAGTAAGTTAAGCTTGTAGAAAACTATTAAGGTTTATAATGTTTGTATTGGAAGTTGTAATTCGTAGAATGATTTATGGCATGTGATCGGTCTTGCGAAATGTGTGCATTGTCTAGAAATTATAGTATTAGAAGGTGATTTTAGAAGTGATTCTTATAGCATAATAGATTTGTATTATAGTTGTTTGTTAAGGAGTTATAGCTAGTTAAATGTTGGATGGTAGCTTATGTTAATAGGAAATATGTACATATAATAGTGTTTTGTTGGAATTGTAATTGGTAAATGTTAGTTGGTAAGTTATACTTAAAAGAAATCATAGTTATTGATGTTGGTTTTAACAATTGGTAGTTTTGGATTTGAAATAGTATAAGGATCACCAGGAAGTTAATATTCTTATTTGTAGTTGTTCAAAGTAGAAAGTGTAATTAGAGAATCTTAGATAGTAATTCTTGTATAGTATATATACTTTGGTTTGTTCTTTTTTTTAGACGAATATATTATATATTTATAGTTGTTTGACTAAATTTGTAGTTGGTTTAATGTTGATGAAAGATTATGCTAATAATTACTTATAGATATTTTATTAGAGAATGGTAGTCAAGAAATTATTAGATAGGAAATTTTGTTGGAGTTGTATAGGAACTATTAATTTCATAAACTAGAATTCTCTTGAAAAAGAAGTTAAAATATCATAGTTGTTTTCATGATTAAATTAGGAGTACATTGAATATCTTATGCTTGGTTATCCTTCTAGTCATATCTATATGCTTGTATTGGATCTTGTGTTTACATTGGGATGGAATTTATGTCTTTGAGTTGGTTAATTGTAAAGTGGGAATCTTGAGAGATGTCATGACTTCTTGGCATCAAGACACGAAAGCATTGTCCTTGTCAGAAATGGTTCTTTGACATTAGTATTATGTTCAACCTTCCTACTCCAGAGGTGTAGCTTCTTGGTTTTCGGTTCAGTAATGTGGTGTGTCAATGTAATGGGTCAACTAAATTTTTGAGTCTTGTAATGAATGGGGGGATAGTCTCTTGGGTATGGAACTTGATATCTTTTATGTATCATGATGGGTTGTGAGAAGTTAGATTCCTTATAGCCCTCGCTCATGCATTTCGTTTGTTTCAGATGTTGTATAAGATTAGTGAGTGTAGAAAGAGAGCGGCTTCCATGGTGGGGCCGATGCCCGAAGTGGCTGCCTAGATAAACCCATGGAAGTTGTAATCAAGTGATAACTTTAAAATGTATCTAGGTGGGATGAGTAGTCTTTCACATAACAAGATAAGTTTGTTGCCTCACCCATGCCTTGAGTGCTCTCAAATACTAAGGATGGGTTGAGAAGTCTTGGTTGGCAAGGTCAACCTCCTTGTCCACATGAGAGGATGTGTCGGCTCCGCATGTGTCACCCTATGGGGCCGATACCAAAGGGTCACCAGGATAACCATAGATGGGGGCCAGCTTCTAATGAGAGATAGCTTGGATAACCCATGATTAGGACCATAAGATGACACTCTCCTCGCTATAGCTTAGCTACTTCCCTTGTATGTTTTCATTGTTGCCTCTGGAGTGATGTCTTGTCTTCTACAGTTTTGTTGATATGGTTGGTTGTGTCAAGTTTGTTATCATTTGTTATTTTGGATGTTGATACTTTGGCTTAGTGGGATCCTCATTGTTATCTCCTAGCTTAGAGGGGTGGACCTCAAGGTTCCACATGGTTAGATGGCAAAGCTTTCCATTGGTCTTCTTGGAGATTCAGTTCGAGTCCTATGTAGAGGTGTTCCAGTTCCAGATTGCTTCCCACTTTTAGTGATGTTGTATACTTTCATATGTACTCATTTGTGAACTGACACAATCGGTCTTGTAATCTTGTATTGTAAGTTGTATATAAACTATCTTGCAAATGTAAAAGTTGTTCATATCTGTAGTAGCAGTATATTGTTTATCACTTGTGTGGTTTAAATTTCACTGCACTGATGCAGTTATGTTTCCCTAGAGGAGTTAGAAGTGCACTTTTCTTAATGTTGTGTATTATGATATCTTTGGTTATTAATATTGTAATTTCTTGCTTTCAAATATATATATATATATATATATATATATATATATATATATATATATATATATATATATATATATATATATATTTCTGTAGTTTTGCACTTTTTAGTCTAGTACTCTAGGGTTGCATGACGAGGCATCACATTTGGTATCAGAGCTAGGTTTAAACACTGGGTACTCTGGTTACAACTGAGCCCATTATGTAACCTAGTGATTAAACTCTATAGAGTAACTTTATCCCTATTGTGTCCCTTTTCTGAATGTAATAATTTACCTTTTGGTGTTGTAGGTAGATGCCTAGAGGTAAGGGCCAAGGTCAAGGTAGAGGTAGGGGTCATGAGAGAGGTGGTGGTGGTACACCTCCTCCCAGTTCTCCTCATGAGAGTGCCCATGAAGGTGGGGGTCAGAATATGGAGGGTCAGGGTCAGCCTAAGGGAGCCCAGTTGAGACAGATTCTTGAGGAGGCCCTTTCCTATTTAGGCCCTAGGTAGGAGGTTGAGTAGCCTAGAGGAGGTCAGGTGGTAGATCAATCAAGTCCTAGAGAGAGAGAGAGATCTCCTAGGCGAAGAGAGTTGGCAGCAGAGTAGGAGGCCACACTAGCTAGCCATATGAGAGATCTTTTGAGGGTACGGCCTCCCACGTTTGATGGAGTTGGTAGTGGTCTAGAGGCAGAGACTTGGTTATTGGATATAGGCAGGTGTTTTGCCATGCACCTGTATGGTAGCAACACCAAAGCCAGATGTGTTATTTTGCATCTCTGAGGGTTTGCTTCGACTTGGTGGTAGTTAGAGGAGCAGAAGCCGCATTTGGACATTAGTATCATCTCTTGGGAGTTGTATTTAGAGAGGTTCAGAACCTATTTCTTATCTAACCATTGGAGGCAGCGCCACGCAGATGAGTTTCACGACCTGAGGTAGATGGCCATGATAGTTGAGCAGTACAAGCATAGATTTTATGAGCTCAAACAGTATGCAAGTATAGGGGATGACGAGTCTATGTTGGTGCAACCTTTTATCAAGGGCTTGAATGCTCAGATTAGTGGAGAGATTCGTGTATTCGAACCTAAGTCTATGGAGGTTACCGTGGAGAAAGCCTGATTAGTGGAGGAGAATTTGGCCATGGCACTTGGTGGGCATATAGGTGTGCACATTGGTGGTGTACCTTCTGCAGGTTATGGTTCTCATGGTGGTCATGCTCAGGCATTAGGTTCTCATGCACCCTCTAAGGGTGGACAACAGCAGCAGTACTCTTAGTCCAAGCCAAAGAATTCGTAGCATCAACAAGGTAATAGATTTCAAAATAAGAAGAATTGGAATTGGCAGCATGCTAGATAGGATCATGTTGCTCGACCTACTCAGAGCACCTAGTCCGCAGTGAGTAGAGGTAGTTTTTAGTAGTCTAGTGCTTTCTAGGGTGGCGGTGGTTTTGGTAGAGGCACAGGGTGTTTCTCTTGTGGCCAACAGGGCCATATTGCTAGAAAGTGCTTGCAAAAGGGTGCTTCAGGGTTTGGACATCGACCGATGGCTTCTGAGCCAATAGTTGGTGATGTAGGAAAATCACACAGAGTCTTTGTAGCGGTGGATAACCGTCAGGCAGAGCACCAGGGTACCATCGTGGAGACTTCTAGTTCCATGCAAGGTATTGGTTTTTCTGTTCTTTTTGATTCTGGTGCATCTGATTTGTTCATATCTCCTTCTCTTGTCGAGCATTGTGGCTTAGTGGCAACAAAGCAGGATGATAGGTGGTAGGTTGCGTTGGCTTTCGAGGCTAAGGTTGTAGTTGAGTCTCTAGTTCTCGAGTGTGAGTTGAGGATTGGTTCTCTATCCACTACAGTAGACCTTCGTATCCTACCCCTTGGATCATATGATATAGTTTTGAAGATGGATTGGTTAGAGGCCCATCAGGCAGTGATCAATTGTTGGCATAAGTCTGTTAGATGTATGGATGATTCTAGTGTCGACGTTGAGGTGGTAGGAGTTCAGAGACCTATTTCCCTACATATGATCTCCGCTATGCAACTTAAGAGATGCATGCGTTAGGGAAGCTTTTTGTAGTTTATGTTAGTGATTTGGAGATGGAGGAGAGTCGAGAGGCATCTCTTGATGATCACCCACTTTTGAGGGAGTATGCTGATGTTTTTCCATCTGATATTCTGGGGATGCCACCTAAGCATGACATTGACTTTAGGATTGATCTAGTTCCTAGTACAGAGCCTATCTCATGAGCTCCATATAGGATGACCACTCAGGAACTCAAGGAGCTTTGACTGCACTTGGAGGAGATGTTAGCCAAAGGGTTCATTCGACCTAGTGTTTCTCCTTGGGGAGCACCTGTGATCTTTGTGAAAAAGAACGATGGATCTCTGTGGCTATGTATCGATTATCGATAGCTCAATAAGGTAACAGTGAAAATAGGTATCCCTTGCCTTGGATCGATGATTTGTTTGATTAGATTAAGGGGGCCAAGGTATTCTCTAAAATTGACCTTAAGTCATGATATCACCAGTTGAGGATATTCGAGGAAGATATTCACAAAACAACATTTCACACCTGTTATGGACATTATGAGTTCACAGTGGTACCATTCGGGTTGACAAATGCACCTTCAATTTTCATGAGCCTAATGAATGGTGTTTTCTGCACTTATCACGATAGGTTTGTCCTTGTATTTCTAGATGATATATTGATCTATTTGAGGACTATGGAGGAGCATGAGGAGCATTTGTGTCAGGTGTTGCAGTGTCTGAGAGAAAATCAGCTTTATGCCAATTTGTCAAAATGTGAATTCTTTCAGATAGAGGTGAAGTATTTGGGTCATGTTATCTCTGGAGAGGGTATTGCGGTGGATCCTTCAAAGATCCAAGCTATTATGGATTGGCCTACACCCACTAATGTTTCTGAGGTCTATAGTTTTATGGGTTTGGTAGGTTACTATCATCGTTTAGTTATGGGGTTTTCAAGGATTGCCCATCATATTACTTCTCTTCAGAGGAAAGGGAAGAAGTTTGTATGGTCAGAGTAGTGTCAGTAGCTTTTCATACCCTTAAGGAATAGTTGACCAGTGCACCTATTTTAGCAGTTCCTAATCCTACTAAGAGCTTTATTGTTTGTACCGATGCTTTTTTGGAGGGTTTGGGAGGAGTTCTGATGCAAGATGGTCGCGTGATTGCCTATGAGTTCGCAAACTCAAGGATCACAAATTGAACCATCCCACTCATGACCTAGAGTTAGCAGCAGTTGTGCATGCCTTGGTGAGATGGAGGCATTTTCTCTTAGGGCATTGGTTTGAGCTGCACAGTGATCATCGTAGTTTACAGTATATTTTCATGCAGCCAAACTTGAATGTGAGGTAGAGGTGTTGGATGGAGTTCTTATGTGAGTATGACTTTGAGGTTAGATATATTTAGGGTAAGGAGAATGTGGTAGCGGATGCTCTTAGTCGTCGGAGGCATGAGATCTTAGCGCTCTCTCTTATAGTTGATTTGAGAGGTCAGATTCTGGCAGCACTTCCTTCCAACAGTTGGTACCAGGAGGTGAGATCCAAGATTGAGTTAGGTAGACCTTTAGAGGGTAGATTCTCTAGTTACTCTCTTGAGTCTGATGGTCTTTTGTGGCATTTGGGTCATATCTATGTTCCTTGTTCTAAGGGTCTTCGTACCCTATTCTACTCATCCAAGTGTTAAGAAGATGCATGCAGATCTACGTCAGCTATACTTTTGGAGTAGAATGAAGCGGGATATTGCTGATTTTGTGTTACAATGTCTTAAGTGTCAGAGGGTGAAGGTGGAGCATCAGCATCCTGCAGGTCTTTTGCAGCCTCATTTGATTCCAGAGTGGAAGTGGGATATCATTTTGATAGACTTCATTGTTGGTTTGCTAATATCCTCTTGTCGACACGATGCTATTATGGTCACTATGGACAGGTTGACAAAGGTGGCTTACTTCTCTCTTATTTGTTCTTCTTGTTGGTTTTTTCCTAGACTAGATGTTTCCCAGTTATCCCTACAAGGTAGCCATCATTGATCAACAGGATTCCTGGGCCAGGGGCCAATAGTATAGGAGATAGACTCTATAGATATCTCCTCTTCTTCTTTAAGCTCTGCAGAACCAAGGGGGGTATTCCCTATTCAACATCCATAAGATATACTTGTGACCTGGGGGATGCTGACACTAAGCAGATAAATCCTCCTTTATGTAGACCAAAACTGTGAGACAAGTGCAAAGGGGCTAGCTTTGGGCCTATGTTCAGTTGTGAGATAGAGGATTTTGATCCTAAAACTAATTCTAAGGTCCTAATGGTTTGGTTCTAAAGTTTTAAGTTTCATTTTTGGTGCTTAGATGCAAAACTAGGATCTTGGGTGCAACCTCAATACAAGACCAGATTGGTGCCTATCTAGGGTTTGGAGTCAATAGACATACACATGTGAATGATCAACATAAACATATACCAAAGATTGGATATCAAGGGGGTTTTTAGTATCTGCCTTACAGATACCTCCCAAAGTTTAGTATTCAGTTATCCCTGCTTACAACATCCGTACTACAGTACATTCCTCCCAACACTTGACCTAAAACATTTAATCTACTCCTTGAGAAGAAGTAAGAGAGTCAGACATTCAATACAAGAAGCTTATATTCTAGAATCATAAACACCCCTTAGCTGCTTAGATTCAGAAGAAGAATATACTCCATTTGGAGATAGATAACAGAACACATGCAATATAGCATTACTCATTTAAATCAACATGAAACCAGTAAATTTATGCATGAGACATACAACATAAGACTCATAAACTCACAAGACATCCAGAATAGGGCCACCAATGAAGTTGTATCTTATCACAATGCTAAATTTGTCCAGCTTTCAACAACAACCCCAAATGAGTAACACAGTCTGCTATATATAGCAGGAGAGTGCACTCAGCATTAATTACATGGCAAAATTCAAAAATATGCCAGATACAGTTCACCATGAGAGATGGTGCTCAACACATTGAAAGTAGCAAGTAGAGGAGGAGACAAGGAGTGGTTGAACTCGAGCCTTGTGCTGCCGCCTGGGGATTCACATCTTCAATCGGGTGGTTGATTCATCCATGGCTTCGCCCATACCCTGTAACATCCGCCATTAAAGGCATACCAACCCGTGGCCTTGGGAAATGCAGTGGACTGTGCGCTTTAGAAAATTTCCTACCAAGAAATATGACCCTAATTTTTCAAATCATGTGGGAACTAATTATCCCACATTCACCTCGTAGCGACCTCCTCAACACTTTATAAACTAGGTCATGAGCACATATGATAGTCGGTGATTTTGCTCCCAATGACACCAGTTTAGACCTCATCATCATGACCCGTGCCAACGGCGAACCTCCTACATGATATCCTGATATGCAATATCACCCGATATGAAAATATCACCCTGATATTTCACATCACCCTGATGCGAAATATCACCCTTATCAGAAATATCACCCCGATAAGAAATATCACCAGATCGCATCACCTGATATTCAAAATCATCCTGATGACCACCCTCATTGGCACAACCTGATGCATCAGAGAAAGATCCTCCTACATGATATTCATCCCAAATACCTCACTGATGATCCTCCTGATCAAATTCATGTCATCATCACATTCATATCCTCATCAACGATCGAGGGAATCCTCATAATAGCTGGTGATAATAACATGTCGAAAACTCCATGATGCATCCCATCGGATCCTGATGACGTCACCATCACATTGACAAAATAGGGTGATATTCATAAGATGACTGATGTTTGGAATATGACCCCCTGCAAAAAATATCAGGATGACAGAAACCCTGACTTAGAATTTTTTGGATTTTTTGGGAAGGTGCCTACAAAATTAATTGCTTGAAACTTGAATACTCATGCAAGCACCAAAAGTGGCTCTGTCTGGGGATGCATGCCTCCTACAGGGATGGTGAGAACCATAGATCTCTGCGATGCAAACTAGTCCTTATCCATTGGGCACAGAGTCAAATACTGCACCAACCTGCATCACAAACACATTATTTTAAAATAAACATGGCGGCCCAGGGCCACCAAAAAGGAAAAACTAGAATTTTCCTTTGTCAAACACTTGATTTTATTTTAATTTCTTCAAATGAAGCCTAAAAGCATTTAATTGCTTGCAGCAACCCTCTTTGCAATTATTTATGCTGCTGCTCATTTCTTTTTCTTTAACAAATCTACAACCAGCTTCATCAACATACATTATCATCAGTTGTAGAATGTTATCATCATATGAGTCACCGATGGTGCTTGGAAAACTAACAAACTCACATGAAACAAATGAATCCACATCAGAATTTAGCCCTTCTTCAAAAAATAAGAGCTCCTCTGTATCAAACATGCAATATTCAGGCACAAGCAACATCTCATAATCATATTTATCTTTATAAACATTCAGATATCCATCAACATTGTGATCAGCAAATTTATCATTAAGGTCCACCTGGAATGTCTTAAAAGAAGCCATAAATAATTCAGAATGCAGCCTTTCACTGAAATCTTCATAATTACCCCTGCAACCAGCAGTATCCCCAACTGTATGAGCACACACATCTGCAACATGTTCATTCACATCTAAATAGTAACCCTGCTTTTCCTCTTCACCAATGCACTAATAATGAAAAACAAATTTTTCAACCTCTGCATTGTAGAGGTGGTCATGATCTTCAAGGAAGCATTCATATTCAACATCCATATATATTTCTGATGGAGTTAAGTTGTCATTGATGTCAAAAAGGTGTCCTTAGTTTGTTTGATGTCATCAGGACTTGGTTGATCAGGTTTGGCCTTCAATGTGTTTTCTTATGTTCTTTGGTAAGTGAAGTCACAAGGTGATTTAGGGTTGTCAAGTGTTGACAAATGTTCATCATTCATGTTTGGACAAATGTTCATCATTCATGTGTGCTCATCTATGTTTGGACAGAGTTTGCTTAGAAGTTGTGATTCATTTCATACTTGATGAAGTGCATATCATGTTTGGTTATGCAGTGTAGAGATACATACTTTATCATGTTTGGTTATGCAGTGTAGAGATACATACTTGTTAAAGGATCAGGAGGAGCAAAGAGTTCACATCATCCTGTGTAGAGTTTATATACTCTTTGTGTTGTTTTTGGCCATGATCTTTACAGATGACTTGTAGTGGTAATGACTTAGTCATTTGATCTCAGTAGCCTTCATCATGTTGTCTGACTTTCACTACAATGAGGATTGGATTGTTTTCATTTTGTGTGTCATACTCTATATCAAGGACTGATAGATTTGATTACAGGAGTTATATACTAGTTCATAGGTATTGTCACTCATGGTCAAAGTAAGGTTGGTTCATAATATTCAGTTGATAAAGCATTGTTAATCTTTTGGATATCATTCTTATGAAGTGGAATTTTATACACTTTGCAAGAGGTATAGTTGAAGTTGGAGGTTTAGAAGATATTTATCTTGTATCTAAAACATACTCTTTGTTTACTTCTCTGCCCATCTAGTGCCTATTTCACTTTTCTTATATCTTGAAAGTGACCTATGATAGAAAGTTTGCAACTTAAAAAAAACTGTTTGAAGGGTGCTTAAAACATGTGCAACCGGCCCCTTGACATGAAATACCGGTTTCACTGAGCAGGAAAGAAAGTTTTTAAAAGTGTGGTGGGTGCATAGGTAAAGGAGCACGTGGAGTTTTGTTTTAAACTTTGAATCTTTCAAAGATAATGAGAGCCCGATGCCTTTTTTAAATGGTTTAAAAGCTTCACATGATGATTTTTTAAAGGGGCAACAAATATGTAGGAGCACGACTTTAGAAGGTATATATTATTTTTTTTAAGTTTTCTTATAAGGAAAAAGCATCCATTCAGTGGAAAGTTTTTTTATAAAGCATGGAATGCAAGGTATGATTCATGGGTAATAAAAAAAAAAAAAAAAAACTATTGAATGTTAAATTGGAGACTATGTTAAGGAGCATGTTTTGTATAGAGCATCAAATGCTTTATAATTAGAAATTTTCTAATTCCTATGGAGAAGATAAAGAGTTTTTTTAATAAGGAGATTTTTATTGCTTTTTCTAAATGAGAAAAATCTTTATGAAGAGATTTTTTGAGTGAAGTGTTAAAAAAAAAATGGCAAAAAATGCTTTTAATAATTTTTGTCTCTGAGTATGAATCCAAACATGAAGAGAAATTGGGAGAGATTATTTTTGTTGCAGATTGGATAAAGATTTTTTATTTTGCAGGAGATTATTTTTGAAGAAAAATTTGAAGAGGTTAATGAAAAATTTGTTTGAAGGAAAGATAATCAGATTGAAGTTTTTTTTGTGTTTTGGAGAATATGAAACATCATGCAGAGATTGTAGATATGAAAAGGTTTTAATGGAGATAATTTGTCTTGTTGAAGATTTATTATGAGAGAATGTTTTTGCAGGAATATGTATCAAAAATTGAAGAGTTTATTTGCAGGAGAAAAGGAAATGTGTTTTTACAGAGAAGTGAAATTTCAAAAGTCTTGTTGCGAAATTTATGTGATCTGAAGGAGAAATTAATGAAGGAATGTGAAAGGTTCCAAGGCAGTGAAAAGACATTCAACTTGTATAAATTTGTTTTCCAGGTGCATTGATGAAAAAATTAAGAAGGATAGAGATGAAACATACAGTGTTGTGAAGTGTTGGATTAGAATACAGATTTGATATGCAGTGTTGTTGAATGGATTAGAATGCAGTGTTGATTGGATCAGAATAAAGGATTGTTGAGTGTATCCGGATGTCAGATTGAATAGAATGGGTATTTGACAGACATATATTTGTATTGAATGAAACAGAGTATCCCTCTGATTTGCTTATTACATTTGTTGGTAATTTGGTTTGCCAGTGAGGGACAATATGCCAGTGTGGCTTGTGGTCAGTGAGACCTTTCTATGCTAGTGAAACTTGTGGTCGGTGAGACCTTAATATTTGTTAGTGAGACAATTTGTATTGCCAGTGAGGCATGTTTTTCAGTTAAGCCAGTGAGGCACTTCATGAGTGGTTTTTCTACCCCTGAGGGTTTTCCACTCAGTAAAAAGGTTGTGTCTTGATTTCTTCTATGTGTGTGCATATTATTGGTTTGATCATGTTTTGTTTACATCTGTATTGTAAGTCTTGTGCATATAAACTCAACAAGTCATTAATGTATTCCTTTCCATCTGTTCTGTAAGAGAAAGCCTGCAAAAAGTTGTAAAATGTTTGAAAATTAATACAACACCGATTCACCCCCCCTTTCAGTGTTGTCCGGACTCCTACAATTGGTATCAAAGCCAGTTTCCCTCTTGTAGCTTAATTAGCTTGGGTAGGTCCTGTGTGTGGAGTTCAATGGGTAAGTGCAGGAGAAATAAGAACATGAGAAATGTTAAGATTCATTCTGGTCAAAAGACATCATCCATATCAAACTTAGGTGCTAATGTTCAAACAGTTGATAAAGATGCTTCACAAGTTGAATCAATGAAAGAGTTTTCTGGAGTTCCTCTGTTTAATGGTTCAGATTTTTCAGTTTGGTGTATTAGAATGCAAGTGTATTTATCCTCTTTAGGATATGATGTTTTAATGTCTGTTGAGAATGAATATTCTAACTCTGCAAATAACAAAGAAGCTCTCAAATGTAATCAGATTGCAAAGAAGGCTATTTTATCTGCTCTATCTAATGATGTTTCTTGTAAAATTATGGATTGTGTTACAGCTCAGGATATGTGGAGGAGATTGAAAAGAATTTACCAAGGTAATGATAAAGAAGAGGACACTCTGGTGTGTCAAGAAAGTGGCAATGAAAGGCAATCATATGAAGAAGTTGAGACCCAATCAAATTCAAAAGATGATGATGATCAGGATTATGATGAACAAGACTGTGAGATTGATCTAGAAGGAGAGCTCATATATGCTCTAACTGAACTCAAGAAGTATAAGAAGGAGAACCAAAAATTAATGTTGCAGCTGCAACAAGAAAGAGAATCAAAAGTCAATGCACTTTCAGAACTTGAAATTGTTTCTATAGATCTTGAAGAGGCCAAATGTCAGATTATTAGTTTAAAGTCATATATTGATGATTCAGACAAACTAATTGATAGATTAAAGACAGAAATTGAAGAAGCTAAGAGGATTGCTGATGTTTCAATATCTGACCTTGAAGTTACAAGGATTGAGAATCTAAAACTAGAATCAGAAATAGTCTCTTTAAGAAAGGAGTTAGAAAAGGCTTCCTCTAAGTTGCATAAGAATCTGGTGTTTGAAAAGAGTACTGAAGAAGGAGAATGTTCAAAAGCTAGACTGACACTTAAAAGGAAAATTGATTTAAGTCATCATGTTGTTGCCACAGAAGATAAAAGGAAGAGTGAAGATGAACAGAAAACCAGAGATGAATTTGTACACAATCAAAGAAAGAATTTTAGAAAATCTGCTGTTAGACAAGCATACATGTACAGGTATAATTATTCTTTTAATGGTTATTGTTATGCTTGTAATCAATTTGGTCACAAAGCAATTGTTTGCAGAAGGAATACTGACATTATTTGTTACAAGTGCAATAATGTTGGACATATACAAAGTAATTGTGAAAGATATGATTCTGCATGGAAGTTTAACATGAGTTCTCAAAGGTACTATCAGTCATCTGATTATAACTGTAATATAGTTTGTTACAATTGCAACTCTCTTGGTCACAAAGCTTACAGTTGCAGAATGTTTGAAGGAATTGCATCATCTGATTTGAAATGGAAAGAAATAGAAAAGGTTTGGAGAAAGAAAGCACTTGTGAAAATTTGGAAGCAAAAAGAAAGTAAAAAGAAGTCAGAATCTAAACTTGTGCATCCTGCACAAGTTACATCATCAGTTGAATAATGGATAACATGAACTAAGGGGGAGGTATCAAATGTTCTATCAGTTAACCCCAAGTTTCAGGAAGGAGATCATTTGATATGATGATCTTGTCTGTCTATCACTCTTGCCATGCTTTGAAATAGTTGATTATGTTGTTGCTAACAAAGTTGATGTTGAGTATGTGATAGTGTTTCAGGAGTTCTTTGGCTCATTATACTGAAAAGGTGTTTCAGAAGCTCTCTACACAAAGAGTTCTGTGTGATCATGCTTGTTAGGGCAAAGAGCTTGAGATGCTCTCAAGAAGCTCTTATCAGAAAACTAGCATGTGTTGGCTAAGGTGGCTGAAAATGAAAGTTCAATTCATAGCAATTATCTTTGTTTTTTATTTGTGCAAAGTGTTGTTGCAGATGTAGTTTGTTTGAATGACAAAGTCAAGAGGTAGTAGTTCTTGTATATTACAGTATGTTTCAGATGTGGTGTCTTGTGCAGAATAGGAGGATAGTTCAGATGGTCTTCATTCTTTGTCATGTTAGAAAAAGTGTCAGAATAATTTGGTTGCAAGACGATATTTTGATGGTCATATTTACTATCTTTTTGAGTAATGTTTTATGACATATATTTAGCATAAGTATTAAAGCTTTCAGGTGATTTGGAGATAGTGTTTCACTTGTTTCATTGATGATCTTCCTTACTAATATGTTTCAGACAGAGTTCTTCAAACTATGACATTGATGGTGATATCCTGCATTTCATCAGAAGAAGTTAAAATCAGCAATAGCAGATGGATAGTGCTTCCTTGTGCAGATGATGTAATAGTGATGTTTGTTCTTGTAAATGATTGACAGTGGTATTTATGAGCAGTGAAGCAGTGATTTGTTTGTGAACTTTAACACAGGGAAACAGATAGATTCATTGGAGATTTGTCATGTGGATCAAAAAGGTTGTTGATTGAAGAATTTTTTTTTTTGTTTTGTCATCAGGAGTGTGTCAGTCTTCATCTTCATAATGGTATTGTCATCAGATGTAAGTTTCATGGTATCTTTTTGCTCTCAAGTTTGAAATGTTGATAATCAGGATAAGTTTAGCAAAATTGCATTCAGTGCTTTGAAAGGTAAGTGGTTCTTATTTTTGGTTGAAGATAACAAGATAACAGGAGTTTATGTCTTCAAGGTGCTCTTAATGCAATATGATTACAATTGTTATAATCATGCTATAACATCTTTCAGTGGAGTTATTTTCTCAGGGGGAGATAATAGCCTTTGTCATCAGATGTCAAAAAGGGGGAGAAAGAAAAATTGCATTAGGTGGTTTTGCCATCAATGACAAAGGGGGAGATTGATGGAGTTAAGTTGTCATTGATGTCAAAAAGGTGTCCTCAGTTTGTTTGATGTCATCAGGACTTGGTTGATCAAGTTTGGCCTTCAATGTGTTTTCTTATGTTCTTTGGTAAGTTAAATCACAAGGTGATTTAGGGTTGTCAAGTGTTGACAAATGTTCATCATTCGTGTTTGGACAAATGTTCATCATTCATGTGTGCTCATCTATGTTTGGATAGAGTTTGCTTAGAAGTTGTGATTCATTTCATACTTGATGAAGTGCATATCATGTTAGGTTATGCAGTGTAGAGATACATACTTTATCATGTTTGGTTATGCAGTGTAGAGATACATACTTGTTAAAGGATCAGGAGGAGCAAAGAGTTCACATCATCCTGTGTAGAGTTTATATACTCTTTGTGTTGTTTTTGGCCATGATCTTTAGAGATGACTTGTAGTGGTAATGACTTAGTCATTTGATCTCAGTAGCCTTCATCATGTTGTCTGACTTTCACTACAATGAGGATTGGATTGTTTTCATTTTGTGTGGCATACTCTATATCAAGGACTGATAGATTTGATTACAGGAGTTATATACTAGTTCATAGGTATTGTCACTCATGGTCAAAGTAAGGTTGGTTCATAATATTCAGTTGATAAAGCATTGTTAATCTTTTGGATATCATTCTTATGAAGTGGAATTTTATACACTTTGCAAGAGGTATAGTTGAAGTTGGAGGTTTAGAAGATATTTATCTTGTATCTAAAACATACTCTTTGTTTACTTCTCTGCCCATCTAGTGCCTATTTCACTTTTCTTATATCTTGAAAGTGACCTATGATAGAAAGTTTGCAACTTAAAAAAAACCATTTGAAGGGTACTTAAAACATGTGCAACCGGCCCCTTGACATGAAATACCAGTTTCACTGAGCGGGAAAGAAAGTTTTTAAAAGTGTGGTGGGTGCATAGGTAAAGGAGCACGTGGAGTTTTGTTTTAAACTTTGAATCTTTCAAAGATAATGAGAGCCCGATGCCTTTTTTAAATGGTTTAAAAGCTTCACATGATGATTTTTTAAAGGGGCAACAAATATGTAGGAGCACGACTTTAGAAGGTATATATTATTTTTTTTAAGTTTTCTTATAAGGAAAAAGCATCCATTCAGTGGAAAGTTTTTTTATAAAGCATGGAATGCAAGGTATGATTCATGGGTAATAAAAAAAAAAAAAAAAAACTATTGAATGTTAAATTGGAGACTATGTTAAGGAGCATGTTTTGTATAGAGCATCAAATGCTTTATAATTAGAAATTTTCTAATTCCTATGGAGAAGATAAAGAGTTTTTTTAATAAGGAGATTTTTATTGCTTTTTCTAAATGAGAAAAATCTTTATGAAGAGATTTTTTGAGTGAAGTGTTAAAAAAAAAAGGGCAAAAAATGCTTTTAATAATTTTTGTCTCTGAGTATGAATCCAAACATGAAGAGAAATTGGGAGAGATTATTTTTGTTGCAGATTGGATAAAGATTTTTTATTTTGCAGGAGATTATTTTTGAAGAAAATTTTGAAGAGGTTAATGAAAATTTTGTTTGAAGGAAAGATAATCAGATTGAAGTTTTTTTTGTGTTTTGGAGAATATGAAACATCATGCAGAGATTGTAGATATGAAAAGGTTTTAATGGAGATAATTTGTCTTGTTGAAGATTTATTATGAGAGAATGTTTTTGCAGGAATATGTATCAAAAATTGAAGAGTTTATTTGCAGGAGAAAAGGAAATGTGTTTTTGCAGAGAAGTGAAATTTCAAAAGTCTTGTTGCGAAATTTATGTGATCTGAAGGAGAAATTTATGAAGGAATGTGAAAGGTTCCAAGGCAGTGAAAAGACATTCAACTTGTATAAATTTGTTTTCCAGGTGCATTGATGAAAAAATTAAGAAGGATAGAGATGAAACATACAGTGTTGTGAAGTGTTGGATTAGAATACAGATTTGATATGCAGTGTTGTTGAATGGATTAGAATGCAGTGTTGATTGGATGAGAATAAAGGATTGTTGAGTGTATCTGGATGTCAGATTGAATAGAATGGGTATTTGACAGACATATATTTGTATTGAATGAAACAGAGTATCCCTCTTATTTGCTTATTACATTTGTTGGTAATTTGGTTTGCCAGTGAGGCACAATATGCCAGTGTGGCTTGTGGTCAGTGAGACCTTTCTATGCTAGTGAAGCTTGTGGTCAGTGAGACCTTAATATTTGTCAGTGAGACAATTTGTATTGCCAGTGAGGCATGTTTTTCAGTTAAGCCAGTGAGGAACTTCATGAGTGGTTTTTCTACCCCTGAGGGTTTTCCACTCAGTAAAAAGGTTGTGTCTTGATTTCTTCTATGTGTGTGCATATTATTGGTTTGATCATGTTTTGTTTACATCTGTTATTGTAAGTCTTGTGCATATAAACTCAACAAATCATTAATGTATTCCTTTCCATCTGTTCTGTAAGAGAAAGCCTGCAAAAAGTTGTAAAATGTTTGAAAATTAATACAACACTAATTCACCCCCCCTCTCAGTGTTGTCCAGACTCCTACAATTTCATCATCTGAAAGGCTCACATATGCATCTAAATGTTGACAACCACTAACATATTCACTATTGTCCCTTGAAACAACATATTCTATATTCAGAGTGAAGCTCTGCATATCCACCTCACATAAATATTTTGGAATAACTAGGATATGCCTATTGCTATAAGATGCAACCTCACGTATATCTTTGATTTCATCATTTGAAGAGCATTTTACATCTACAGGCTTTTCTTCTAGAGGCTGACAATAATCTTTGTCTTCATCATTATAAGATGTGCCCACATTTTCTACAACATCTTCTTCATGCTTATGCATCATATCATGGCTGCACATACTATTCTAAAATATATTTCCCTTTGTAGAAACATCTTTCAATGAACACACTGGAAAAGCAGAAACACATTCACTTTGAAAACTTGCAGCCATGAAACCTACTAGCACTCCATATTTCTGATTATTTTCAATATCCATAGCCAATCTAAAAGCCTGGTGAAGTGTAGCTGGTTCTTTATCTCTCAATCTATAACTTATTTTTTTATCAAATCCAGCCAAATAAATTGTCAAGCACAATGCATTATTTGGTCTCATATATTCAGAAATATACTTGAGCAACTTAATAAATCTAAGATTAAAGGCTGGAACCAGTTCCTCATATTCTTTTTGAATATGCATGAAGTGTATGATCAATGAGGCTAAATCAAATCTTTCACCAAACTGCTCTAGGAATGCAATTTCTAAATCTACCCATGAAGAAATAGAACATACAGGAAGGTCTAAAAATCAGACCCTAGCATCATCCTCTAATGATTGAACAAAGAGTCTCATTACTACATCTTCATCCTCTACCTCATAATCTTCTATCAAATTGCAAAACTTTTGCAGATGTTTGTTTGTTGACTCAGAATTTAATCCACTGTATTTTGGCAAACATTTTCTAATCTTATTGGGAATAACATTTGGGTAACCATTTATTCCTTTGAAATTCAAAGCTTTATACCTTTCAATAAAAAATGGTCTTCTTTGAGAGCACAACCAGGTTTGCTACTCTAAAGTCATCATTTTGAATGAAAAGATAGAATACTTGGAAATATGTTGCAGCTTTGGATAGATTCAATCAACAGAGTCACCATCTCTCACAGAGAGGACATAATATCAACAAGATACTTTTGTTTTCTGGATTCATCACACTAGCAGAGCACCACATGGTTCTTTATTTGGCATTGCTACAACAACTTTACTGGAAACTGGGTCTTCCAGTCTTCAAATCACTTGAGTCCCCAGCAGAGTCATCAAATCTATTGGTTTTTTCCTAGACTGGATGTTTCCCAGTTATCCCTACAAGGTAGCCATCATTGATCAACAAGATTCCCTGGCCAGGGGCCAATAGTATAGGAGATAGACAGTATAGGTATCTCCTCTTCTTCTTTAGGATCTGTAGAACCAAGGGAGGTATTCCATATTCAACATCCATAAGATATACTTGTGAACTAGGGGATGTTCACAATAAGCAGATAAATCCTCCTTTATGTAGACCAAAACTGTGAGATAAGTGCAAAGGGGCTAGCTTTGGGCCTATGTTCAATTGTGAGATAGAGGATTTTGATCCTAAAACTACTTCTAAGGTCCTAATGGTATGGTTTTGAAGTTTTAAGTTTGATTTTTGGTGTTTGGATGCAAAACTAGGATCTTGGCTGCAACCTCAATACAAGACCAGACTGGTGCCTATCCAAGGCTTGGAGTCAATAGACATACACATGTGAATGATTAGCATAAACATATACCAAAGACTGGATATCAAGGGGGTTTTTAGTATCTGCCTTATAGATACCTCCCAAAGTTTAGCATTCAATTATCCCTACTTACAACATCCTTACTGCAGTACATTCCTCCCAACACTTAACCTAAAACATTTAATCTACTCCTTGAGCAGAAGTAAGAGAGTCAGGCATTCAATACAGGAAACTTATATTCTAGAATCATAAACAACCCTTAGCTACTTAGATTCAAAAGAAGAATATACTCAATTTGGAGACAAATAACAGAACACATGCAATATAGCATTACTCATTTAAATCAACATGAAACTAGTAAATTTATGCATGAGACATACAACATAAGACTCATAAACTCACAAGATATCCAGAATAGGGCCACCAATGAAGTTGTATCTTATCATAGGACCAAAATTTGTCTAGCTCTCAACAACAACCCAAAATGAGTAACACAGTCTGCTATATACAGCAGGAGAGTACACTCAACATTAATTACATGGCAAAATTCAAAAATCTACCAGATACAGTTCATAATGAGAGATGGCACTCAACACATTGAAAGCAACAGGTAGAGGAGGAGACAGGGAGTGGTTGAACTCAAGCCCTATGCCTTTGCCTGGGGATTCACATCTTCAATCAGGTGGTTGATCCATCCATGGCTTTGCCCATACCCTGTATCATTTGCCATTAAAGGCATACCAAGCCGCGGCCTTGGGAAATGTAGTGGACTGTGCGCTTTAGAAAATTTCCCGCCAAGAAATATTACCCTAATTTTTCAAATCATGTGGGAACTAATTATCCCACATTCACCCTTCAGTGACCTCCTCAACGCTTTATAAACTAGGTCATAAGCACATATGATAGTCGGTGATTTTTCTTCTGACGACGCCAGTTTAGACCTCATCATCATGACCCACACTAATAGCAAACCTCCTGCATGATATCCCGATATGTAATATCACCCAATATGAAAATATCACCGTGATATTTCACATCACCCTAATGCGAAATATTACCCTTATCAAAAATATCACCCCGATAAGAAATATCACTGGACCGCATCACTTGATATTCAAAATCATCCTGATGACCACCCTCATCGGTGCAACTTGATGCATCGGAGAAAGATCCTCCTACATGATATTCATACCAAATACATCACTAATGATCCTCTTGATCAAATTCATGTCATCATCACATTCATATCCTCATCAGCGATCAGGGGAATCCTCATAATACCTACTGATAATAACATGTCGAAAACCGCATGATGCATCCCACTAGATCCTAATGATGTCACCATCATATTGACAAAATAGGGTGATATTCATAAGATGACTGATGTTTGGAATATGACCCCCAGCAAAAAATATTAGGATGACAAAAACCCTTAGAATTTTTTGGATTTTTCAGGAAGGTGCCTGCAAAATTAATTGCTTGAAACCTGAATACTCATGCAAGCACCAACACTTCTTACAATGCTTCCACGGTGGCCAGAGTGTTCATGGAGGACATCGTCAGACTTCATGGGATTCCTCGTAGGATCATCTTCGACAGGGATCCAATATTCACTTCCACCCTTTGGACTTCTTTACAGCATGCCATGGGGATACAGCTAAACTTTAGTTCAACTTACCATCTTGAAACTGATGGTCAGACCAAGAGGGATAATCGGGTTCTCAAGGATATGTTGAGGATGTAAGTGATGGATCGGCAGAGCCGTTGGGAGGACTACCTATACCTAGTGGAGTTTGCCTATAATAATGGATATCACAGTTCTATCGACATGTCTCCATTTCAGGCCTTGTATGGTCATCCTTGTAGGACTCCTTTGAGTTGGGATCATCTGGAGGATAGAGTTCTCCTTGGTCCAGATATGCTTCGAGATATGGAGCAGCAGGTTGAGAGGATTAGAGAGCATTTGGTGGCAGCCCAGGACAGACAGAAAAAGTATGCAGATGCTCATAGGATCGATCGTTAGTTTTCAGTTGGTGATCGGGTGTTCTTGCATGTGCAACTGTGAAAGAGTCCAATCCACTACAGAAAGGGCTCTAAGCTAGTACCACACTTTGTTGGACCTTTTGAGGTGTTGGAGAGGATCGATCCAGTTGATTGTCACCTTGCTTTGATGTCTAGCCTTTCACGCATCCATGATGTGTTTCATGTTTCTGTTCTTAGACCTTACTATCTAGATATTGCTCATGTTCTTGATTGGACTGCTCTACAGGTAGAAGACAGGAAGTTGGCTTTGGAGCCCGTAGGCATTGTACAACATAGGAGACTTGCTCTTAGGGGCAGAGATGTGGAGCAAGTCAGGGTCCAGTGGGATCCTAATGATGAGACTTCTGCTACCTGGGAGGATGCTTCCAGGAGTAAGCCTGAGTATAGGGTGGAGGATGTAATACCCCTCGCATTTTGGCTTGTGATAGTTGTTAGTTTCATATTTCTCTCTGCAGTTCTACGACAGTTGCTAGTCTTTCATTACATTGATATAGTTCTGAGACATTTGATTAGTAGGTGATGCTTTATGTTTATTTATATCTTGATGGACTATGTTTGATTGATATAGTGAGACATGTGTTATGATTTTATGATGACATTATTATTACTTTAGTTATGATGTGTTGGACATGATTAGTAATGGATTAATATTTGCATGTTTTATTAGATCCATTGATATCTGTTTTTAATTACAGTGGTTATAATCTTGTTCAAGAGTAGGGACGGTGTAGTATTACTTGCTTTGAGTACCCTACTATGTCGTGATTCTCTAACTCTTTGTGTGTAGACATATATGTATTTGATCTTATACAACCAATTGTTCAGATTCAGGCTGTAGGTACCAAGCCTTGACTCCACCTGATATAGCATGTTTGAGTGGGCTCTTGCACCAATGGGTATCAGTGATGGGAGATAACACGAGGTCTATTCCACTAGGTCGGTCCTTGTCTTCTGTTGTGGTCTCGAGTTGTGTTGTGACACTTGGTCCTTGCCTTTTACATTTAGTAATCTTGTGTCATGGAGTACCGTCGTGTTGTGTTAATAATGCTCTTGTGTAGTTGGATAATACTTTAATAGTTTATTATTAAAATAATAATGCTCCTATTTTGTTTATTGGATAGTATTTGGTTTAGCCTAGATCTTGGAATGACACCTTAGTTAAATTTTAAAATAGACTAGAATTAGTTATCTACTATCCTACAGTATTTGTGTCATAAGTTGTAGTTTCGGGTAATTAGTATATATTTGGTTAAAGAATAATTTTTGGTAAGTGAATTAATGCCATGAGTTGTCAATTTTGAAATTGTAAGATTTGGGATCTCTTTTTATAGAAAGATTTTGAATTCTTAGAGGAGTGGGATGCTGAGTAACAGATGCATGTTTGCATTAATTTATGAGCTAAACCATTTTTATATTGGGGGGATTTTGTTTTGAGAAGGGGTTAGAAGGTGAATTCAGAAATTGGGGAAAAATCAAAGAATTGGTTGCGAGAATATGAAAGGAATTGGAGGCTCCAGATCAAAATTTTATTCCAGGTATGTTACTGTATAATTCTTGTTTGAGTTTTATTGTGCTTGGATAAATTAATTCTTCTCCCTCATTCTTTTGAATCAATTAGTTTGAGGTTTTGTTCTAGATTGCCTGTTGCTTTCTCCCATATTGTTTTCTATAGCTGATCATCCTTGGAAATTTATAAATCAAATATTGTGACATTCTTGGATCCTTGTGTCGATTAAAATCTCATTTAGTTGTGTCGTGTTGTCACCATTATCTCTACAAATTTTAATCTCTGGATGCTCTTATGTTGATTTCCCTTCTTGGCATTTCTACATTCGTTGCTAAGACTTCTCTTGAGGGTTTTTGTCAACAGTCATCAGGCTTTATCTATGTTCTCCATTTTTGCATTCATATCTACAAGAGTTATTTCAACCATACTTCTGACAAAAATTTCCTTCCTTATGTTGTTCCAACCACTTATTTTGCTGAGTCAAGAAGAGTTATGTCCTTGCAACTGTTAGTTGTTTTTCTTGAAAATATTTTAGCTATTTAACAAAATCCATTTTTCATTCATTTCTTGCAAACCAAAGAGTGACAAGAGAACTTAGTTCTTTGAGCATTTTGCAAAATAATTCATGTACCTATCTATGATTCCACGTTTTGATTATATGTCTGCCAGAGTTTTCCAACTATTCTATCTATATGATATACCCTTTTGCTTTTATGCTTAGTAGATGACTATGCTCTCTTCTAGGATTCTATTGTAGGGCTAGGATTGATATTATACATGTTTTTCTACCATTAAAATATGGCATAATCTAGTATGAATCTTCTGCTACATCTGAGCATCACATCTATCCTTAATTGTGTTCCTTTTACTGTCATCTAATGACGTTTTGCTCTGCATATATCCTATCGAATTCCCTTATAGACAATTGAATTCCTTCTAATTTTCTTCCAAATGCTGTATTGGCTGAATCTTTGTTAAATCTACCTAGGTCGAACCTCTATTACATCTACTTTATTCTCATCACCATAGAAGCAAAAAAATTGAATAACATTGTTAAAGATTCTTAGGTGCCCAAGCCAAATAAACGTATGTGTGATTAGATTGGTATGTGAGTCATATTTGGCAATTGAACTTGTATCCTCTAGATTCTGTTTTCCTTTTTGATGGCTGACTGTGTCTGGAGTATGGACGTGGGCTATATTTCTGTCAGTTATCTGCCAAACTTTTGTAGTTACTAATTGTATCCATTCCATGTTTCTTTTCTTTGTCTAGTGGCTGGTATTAACATCTAGTTTATAATGTTTGTTATTTGTATAGTGGAGTCATTTCCTTTTAGACAAGGTAGTTTGTTTTGGAAGTTGTTTTAGTAGTGGTTATATTAGAAATTTGTAGTCACCTTGTAGTAGACTGGGTAGTTGATAGGGTGTTAGAACTTTAGTAAATAGTCAAAACTTATAGCTTAATGCATGCTATTGGTAGTGTTTGTTAAGTCTTGATGTGTTCGATTTAAGTTGGTCATGAGTTAGTCGAAACTAACAGCAAATGCATGTTAATTGAAGTCACTATTTTTTTTGGCACTGCAGTTGGCATTCATAGTAGTTTATATGTTAGTAGTAGTGGCTTTGTGTGGTATCATAGTTAGTAGGGTTGAAGGGGAGTCCAATGCGACTAGAAAACAAGCATATTTCCCTATAGATAGGTTGGTTAGTAATTTTGTTTAAGTGGTAGCATGATATATAGAAATCTGTGCTCTTAGGAAAGTACATTGTTGTTATATGGAGTCTAATCAGACTCGGAGGTTAAATTTACCCCACTTTTATTGGCGCGGTTTCCCCCCAAATTCCTACGGGGTCAAGGGGCAACGCCCCTTGCGGGGGTTTGGGGGCAGTGCCCCCAAGACAAGGTCAAGGGGCAGTGCCCCTTGTGGGGTCCAGGGGCAGCATAAAGGCACCGAGAGTTATTTTTCATTGACCGACATTAAAAAACCCTATTTTGTAACCAACAAAAAAGCTTGATAAAAGTGGATAAGGGTTAGGGTTTTGATATATTGTATTGTAGCATTTGCAACGGTATTGAGTTGCAGGGATTGCTGATTGTAATCAGTTTGATTTACTGGATAATAATATTGGACTCTCTGTTTGGTGGATGTAGCCTGAGTTTGGGTGAACTACATTAAAACTTGTCTCTTGCTATTATTATTTCTATGTATTTCCATTCCTCTGTTTAATCTTTATTTGCATTTAATTGATATCTTCTGCTAGCTAACCCTAACGAGTGGTATCAGATCCAGGTTGTGTTCGATTATCATCTGCAGGAAGGTCTCACAGTTGAGTGGGAGCAATGGCAGATGAGGGTAATTTGAAGGTTGATAAATTCAATGGGTGGAACTATCAGTTATGGAAGATGTAGATGGAGGATTACCTTTATCAAAAGGATTTATGGATGTCGTTGGAAGGAGTAGCCAAGAAACCGGCAACAATGTCTGATGAGGATTGGAATCTTCTTGACAGAAATGCATTGGGAACCATTCGGTTATGTCTGGCACCAACGGTGGCATTCAATATAACGGAAGTGAAGACAACAGATGGTCTAAAGAAAGCTTTGGCTAAATTGTATGAAAAACTATCAGCCTCAAATAAGGTATTTCTCATGAAGTGCTTGTTTAATCTGAAAATGGTTGAAGGTGGATCTGTGACAGATCATTTAAATGAATTTAATACGATTGTCAATCAATTGACTTCTATAAATGTCAAATTTGATGAAGAAGTTAGAGCTCTCTTGATATTATGTTCATTGCCTAAAAGTTGGGATAGTTTGGTAATGGCAGTTGGTAACTCTATTTCTAGTTCAAATACCCTAAAATTTGATGATGTTACTGGTGTTATTCTGAGTGAGGAAATTCATTGGAAAAACTCAGGTGGATCCACATCAGGTAGTGTTTTGAATGCAGAAATTAGGGACAAATCAAAGGAGAGAGGAAAAGGTTCTAGAGGTCGTCGGAAGTCACGAGGAAAATCAAAGGACAAAAGATCCCAATCTAGAGGACAAAAGGATTGCTGGTACTATGGGAAACCAGGTCATCTGAAGAAAGATTGCCAGTCTCAGAAAAATAAAGAAGGAGACAAAGAAGAAGGCAATAAGGAGGAAAATGTGGTAAGTAATAAATCTGAAGATGATGCTTTGATTCTTTCCCTAGATAATGCTGATGATTCATGGGTTTTAGATTCAGGGGCCTCATTTCATGCTACGCCCCATAGAAGTTATTTTCTTGATTATGTCCAAGGGGATTTTGGGCTAGTTTATTTGGGAGATAACGAACCCTATCAAATTGTTGGAAAGGGAAGAATCAAGATTAAGTTGCAGAATGGGAGTCATTGGCTACTACAAGAGGTAAGGCATGTTCCAAGGCTCAGTAGGAATTTAATTTAAGCAGGGCAGCTAACTGAACAAGGTTGCATTATTACATTTACTGATAAAAATTGGAAGGTTTCAAAAGGTTCCTTAGTAGTAGGAAAAGGTGTGAAAGTGGGCACCTTATATCTTTGTATAGGTCATACTATTCCTTCTACTTTACCTATTACAAAGAAAAAATAAACAGGTTCAAGAATAGTTGCTGCAGGTTTGCAGGAAGAGACTGGAAAAGTTGATGCAGGTTCTGAGACAACATTGTGGCATAATAGACATGGGCATATGAATGAAAAAAGTATGAAGGTACTTCATTCTAAGAAAGTTTTACTAGGTTTGAAATGTATTAATATGGATTTTTGTGAAAATTGTGTGTATGGCAAACAAAAGAGAGCCAATTTTCTTAGAGATGGGAAGCAAAAGAAAAATGAAAAGTTGGAGCTTGTGCATACATATGTATGGGGACCAGCTCAGGTATCTTCTCTTGGTGGCTCTCGATATTATGTTACATTCATAGATGATGCAACTAGGAAGGTATGGATTTATTTCCTTAGGCAGAAATCTAATGTATTTCAAACATTTAAGAAATGGAGAAGCTTGGTTGAGAATGAGATGGGTAAAAGATTAAAATGTCTCAGATCTGATAATGGTGGTGAGTATTGCAGCAAAGAATTTGAGGATTATTGTTCCTTTAATGGAATTCATAGGCAGAAAATAGTTCTAGGGACTCCACAAGAGAATGGGGTGGCTGAACGCATGAATAGGACAATAATGGAGCATGCAAGGACCATGAGATTGCATGCTGACCTGCCTTTAAACATGTGGGTAGAGGCTGCCAACACTGCTATATATTTAATTAATAAAGGTCCTTCAGTTCCTTTGGGCTGTGGTATTCTAGAGGAAGCATGGACAGGCAAGAAGGTGAGTTATTCTTTTATGAAAACCTTTAGCTGTGAAGCATTTGCACATATAGATTCTAAAAATAGAACCAAGGTGGATGCCAAATAAAAAAGTGTACCTTCGTTGGATATGGCATTGATGAATTTGGTTATAGGCTTTGGGATTTTAAAAATTAGAAAATTGTGAGAAGCAGGGATGTTATATTCAATGAGAAGGTGTTGTACAAAGATCAGTTGCAGCAGCATGAGAAGAAAGAAAAAGATTATGTGGTGCTAGATGATACTCCAAATAGTGATCTTCCAGTGGTTCCTCATGCTCCGCAATAACAACTAGAAATACCACAAACTCTAGTGAATGTTAGACGGTCAACAAGGATAAGTAGACCTCATGAATGGTTTTCTCCCTCTTTGTATTCTATTTTGTTAACAGATGTTGGTGAACCAGAAGGGTATGATGAAGCTATGCAGGTGGATACACAGGTTCAGTGGGAGCTTGCAATGAAAGAAGAAATGGACTCCTTGCTGAAAAATCAGACTTAGGAATTATGTAAGTTACCTGCAGGTAAAAAGACTTTACCAAACAAATGGGTTTACAGGCTGAAAGAGGAAGATGGAGGTAAGAAAAAGTTTAAGGCTAGGTTAGTTGTAAAAGGATTTGCACAGAAAAAGGTGTTGCAAAGATTCCATATGGAGAATGCAAAAGTTGTCAGTACACCTTTGCCTAGTCATTTGAAATTGACTAAGGAGATGTGTCCAAAGACAGAAGATGAGGAAGAACAAATGTCCAAGGTACCATATGCTTCATCTATAAGAAGTTTAATGTATGCCATGGTATGCACAAGACCGGATATTATACATGTTGTAGGAGTTGTTAGTAGGTATATGAGTCATCCCAGATTAGAGCATTGGAATGCAATAAAATAGATTCTCAGATATTTGAGAGGTACATCCAATAAACACTTATGTTTTGGGGGCTCTAATACTGATTTAGCCAGTTATGTAGACTCAAATTTGGTAGGGGATATTGATACCAGGCGGAGTACTACAGGTTATGTCTCTACTATAGGTGGAACAATAGTGAGTTGGATTTCTAGGTTGCAAAAGGTGGTTGCTTTATCCACCACAGAGGCAGAATATGTAGCTGCAACAGAGGCAAGCAAGGAGATGATATGGCTGCAATCTTTCATGAAAGAATTGGGCACCCAATAGGTTAACAATTATTTGTTTACGGACAGCCAGAGTGCCATACATCTTGCAAAGAATTCTGCCTTGCATTCAAAGACCAAACACATACAGTTGAGGTATCACTTCATTCGGTCAGTGTTTGATGATGGACAATTACAACTACCAAAGATACATACAGATGACAATCTAGTAGATATGTTTACAAAGGTAGTGACAAGGGAGAAGCTGGGCTCCTCTTCAACTTTGGTTGGTCTTCTAGACTAAAAACAACAAAAACAGAACAACAGAGTCCATGGTGCTTATTTCTAGTGGGAGATATAGGGTCAGTGGTGTTATGATCAGTCTCCAAGTGGGAGATGATATGGTGTGGAGTATGATCAGTCTCCAAGTGGGAGATTGTTGTTATATGGAGCCTAATTAGACTCGGAGGTTAAATTTACCCCACTTTTATCAGCATGGTTTCCCCCTAAATTCCTATGGCGTCAAGGGGCAGCACCCCTTGCGGGGTCCAGGGGCAGCATAAAGGCACCAAGAGTTATTTTTCATTGACCGATATAAAAAAACCCTATTTTGTGACTGATGAAAAAACTTGATAAAAGCGGCTAAGGGTTAGGGTTTTGATATATTATATTGTAGCATTTGCAACGGTATTGAGTTACAAGGATTACTGATTGTAATCAGTTTGATTTACTAGATAATAATATTGGACTCTATATTTGGTGGATGTAGCCCGAGTTTGGGTGAACCATGTTAAAACTTGTCTCTTGCTGTTATTATTTCTGTGTATTTCCATTCCTCTGTTTAATCTTTATTTGCATTTAATTGATATCTTCTATCGGCTAACCCTAACACACATATGTATTGGTTGAATTGAAAGTGGGGCATGATAGGAAATTATATAGGTTTATAGTAGTTTGATAGAAATTGTTAAATGTTAGATAGTAAGTTAAGCTTGTAGAAAACTATTAAGTTTTATAATGTTTGTATTGGAAGTTGTAATTCGTAGAATGATTTATGGCATGTCATCAGTCTTGCAAAATGTGTGCATTGTCTAGAAATTATAGTATTAGAAGGTAATTTTAGAAGTGATTCCTATAGTGTAATAGATTTGTATTATAGTTGTTTGTTAAGGAGTATAGCTAGTTAAATGTTGGATGGTAGATTATGTTAATAGGAAATATGTACATATAATAGTGTTTTGTTGGAATTGTAATTAATAAATGTTAGTTGGTAAGTTATACTTAAAAGAAATCATAGTTATAGATGTTGGTTTTAAGAATTGGTCGTTTTTGAATTAAAATACTATAAGGATCATCGGGAAGTTAATATTCTTATTTGTAGTTGTTCAAAGTAGAAAGTGTAATTAGAGAATCTTAGATAGTAATTCTTGTTTAGTATATATACTTTGGTTTGTTCTTTTTTTTTAGACGAATATATTATATATTTATAGTTGTTTGACTGAATTTGTAGTTGGTTTAATGTTGATGAAATATTATGCTAATAATTACTTATAGATATTTTATTAGAGAATGGTAGTCAGGAAATTATTAGATAGGAAATTTTGTTGTTGTATAGGAACTATTAATTTTGTAAACTAGAATTCTCTTGAAAAAGAAGTTAAAATCTCATAGTTGTTTTCATGATTACACTAGGAGTACATTGAATATCTTATGCTCGGTTATCCTTCCGATCATATCTATATGCTTGTATTGGATCTTGTGTTTACTTTGCGTGGAATTTATGTCTCTGAGTTGGTCAATTGTAAAGTGGGAATCTTGAGAGATGTCATGACTTCTTGGTGTCAAGATGCGAAAGTGTTGTCCTTGTCAGAAATGGTTCTTTGACATTAGTGTTATGTTCAACCTTCCTACTCCAGAGGTGTAGCTTCTTGGTGTTCGGTTCAATAATGTGATGTGTCAATGTAATGGGTTAACTAATTTTTTTAGTCTTGTAATGAATGGGGGGCTAGTCTCTTGGCTATGTAACTTGATATCTTTTATGTATCATGATGGGTTGTGAGAAGTTAGATGCCTTATAGCCCTCGCTCATGCATGTCGGTTGTTTCATATGTTGTATAAGATTAGCTAGTGTAGAAGGAGAGTGGCTTCTATGGTGGGGCTAGCGCCCGAAGTGGCTACCTGGATAACCCCATGGAAGTTGTAATCAAGTGATAACTTTAAAATATATCTAGGTGGGATGGGTAGTCTTTCACATAACAAGATAAGTTTGTTGCCTCACCCATGCCTTGAGTGCTCTCAAAGGCTAAGGATGGGTTGAGAAGGCCTGGTTGCCAAGGTCGACCTCCTTGTCCACATGAGAGGATGTGTTAGCTCCGCATGTGTCACCCTATGGGGCCAGTGCCAAAGGGTCGCCAGGATAACCATAGATGGGGGGCGGCTTCTAGTGAGAGATAGCCTGGATAACCCATGATTAGGACCATACGATGACACTCTCCTTGCTATAGCTTAGCTACTTCCCTCGTATGTTTTCATTGTTGCCTCTGGAGTGATGTCTTGTCTTGTGTAGTTTTGTTGATATGGTCAATTGTGTCAAGTTTGTTGTCATTTGTTATTTTGGATGTTGATACTTTGGCTTAGTGGGATCCTCATTGTTATCTCCTAGCTCGAAGGGGTGGACCTCAGGGTTCCACATGGTTGGGTGGCAGAGCTATCCATTGGTCTTCTTCGAGATTTGGTTCGAGTCCTATGCAAAGGTGTTCCAGTTCCAGATTGCTTCCCACTTTCAATGATGTTGTATACTTTCCTATGTACTCATTTGTAAACTGACACGATCGGTCTTGTAATCTTGTATTATAACTTGTATATAAACTATCTTGCAAATGTAAAAGTTGTTCATATCTGTAGTAATAGTATAATGTTTATCACTTGTGTGGTTTAACTTTCATTGCACTGATGCAATTATGTTTCCCTAGAGGAGTTAGAAGTGTACTTTTCTTAATGTTGTGTATTATGATATCTTTGGTTATTAATGTTGTAATTTCTTGCTTTAAAAAAATATATATATATTTCTGTAGTTTTGCACTTTTTAGTCTAGCACTCTAGGGTTGCATGATGGGGCATCACAAAATCACTTCATGAAAGCATAACTCACTTAGTCAGACACTTGTCCATATTTGCTTGCTAACATAGTGCATAATATCTATGACATTTTATTATTTCATCACTATGTGCAAATGCCATGCATGATGTCATCTCCTAACATTCTTCAACCATTGAGTAACATCACATATACTGCTAGCATGGATTTTTCAGTGCCACAAAAACATGAGTCAATACCTAGTGCATGGTAAGCTATTGGTTTCTAAATCAAAAAGGATTAGCCACTAGCTAGACATGGAAAGATAACCAATAGGAATACATTTGTTAGAATAGACCCACCACAGACATAATATGGACCAATGAGAACATCTTAATATAGGATATATAAGAACTAAATATTGCTTGCTATTTATGAGGATCTGTGGTAAAATTGTGCAGGAGAAGGCAATATGATATAGTCAATGAATAGTGGGAAAGTAAAGTTGCACATGAAGAAATTAGCCACTTGACCAAGACTATATACTACCAAATAAGATTATTCCACATTATGTAGAGCACAAACATTCATGGGGTGATGAGATTAAATGGTGAGCCGCAGTATGTGGGGTTAGTTAACAATGAGCTAAGAGACATAAAAACAAGTTAAGTGGTATTTTCACTAGAAAAAGCAAGTCAAAGAGATAAAACAAAAGACTAGGCCAAACATTCAAAATATTCACAAAGGTTTTAGTATGGTTTTAAGACCGCGACTTGGGTTTAATCTAAAAATGACCTCAACCAACAAAATAAAATTTTAACTACTTCTTGGAAAGATGTCAACACCTTCTTAGAAAGATTTCTCAACGATTAACTAGCAGCCATACCTTTAAAATAATGACACTTTAATTTACAAAGTTGGTAGAGGGAAGCCCCTAAATACCATCTTGGGGCTGGTCATTAGATGTTTGTATTGAACCAAGTCACTTGTGGATTTGGAGTCCCATAAGTTATCATCATAGATAATGCCTCATCTTTCAAAATCTATAAATACTAGAATTATGTGAACAATTTCATATCAACCATAATTTTGTCTCAGTGTATTAGCTTAAGGAAAATGGATAAGCAAAATCTAACAAAAAAACATTGAAATTTGTATTGGACAAAATTGTTAACGATTTGAAACAAGATTGGTCCCTACACCTATGCCTCACTCTTTGGGTCTACAAAACTATTGTATGAAACCCATCAAAGTAACCTTATTTCCAATCACATTTGGATCAAAGGTAGTTTTTTCATTTGGAAGGAGAAATACCTATCCCCTATGTAGAGGAGTATTGAGCTTCTAGGTTAGTGGAGCTTCATATGTTGGATGAAAAACAAATAAAAATGGTTGGAGACCCACCAAGGTTTTAGCATTAGGATTGTTGAACACTGACAAATATCTCCATGTAATATCTTGATAAAATGTTTTCTTGTAGGAAGTTGGAGCACTTTTTTATGTTTAACGAGACCTACTTTAAGCTTTCATGCCATAATTTGAGTAACACACCTAGTGTAATATTTTATGTTTGTCCCAAGAGGAGTTGTAGAAGGGTCACTACCTTTGGTCAGCAATAGCCTATTGCTTAAAGAATCAACTTAAATAGAGGACTAATTCCTAAGAAAGATAGTAAAGCATAGAGGAGATAGATTTGAATAGTGTGTTTTGGGCTGTAATGGGTATATACCCTACAAGCATCTATCCTCATTGTTGAGTTTTGTAATCACTTGTCATATCAAGGCATTTGATAATAATATGATCTATGCCATCTTAGATGTCTTCTAAACTTTCTTCTGTTGTGTACCCTTATTATTAATATTTTTGTTTCTATGTTTGGGTTGGATGAATAGATTGTATTTCATTAGACCTTATCCATGGCTACATTAGTTGCCTCTTCTTTAAGCTAGATAAGGCAAAACCCTCCATGACACTAAAGTTAAAAAGGGAGCTTCATAAGGCAAAAAATTTTCCTCTTCAAAGCAAAAGAAAGCAAAAGAGAGATGGAAGGCTACCTTCCTTAAACACTATCATGTTGTCACTTACACACAAATATATAAGCAGATTACAAGAAATTAAACATAGAATAAATTTGCAACCACCCAAAAATAGATCACTATCTCACGTACATGATGTTTTAGTTGTCGACGCTTAAAATCATTTTATATTATTTGGAATTGTCGTATACTTTTGTTATATCTAAACTAGCACTTGCACCCTTAGGAGGTTCAAGGAATATGTCGCTATGAACAACCAATGAGTTTTGAAAATTTTTTGGCTTAATTTCATGGCATGAGACAATTCTGAGCACTATAATGCTCACATATAAAAGCCTATCAGCTAACTACTCAAAAAGAACCAGTTTCATTCAGACGTATTGATAAAGCTACATGCTAAAGAGATTCCCTTCAGATAACTTGGAGAATGCCTTTGAATTCAAGGATTAGCCACTGGCTAGACATGGAAAGATAACTGATAGGTCATAGGAATACATTTCTAAAAATAGACCCATCATAGACATAATATGGACCAATGAGATCATTTTAATGTAGGATATATAAGCTCTAAATATTCCTTGCTATTTATGAGGATCCGTGGTGATCATGCGGGAAAAGGCAAGATGATAGTCAATGCCTAGTGGGAAAAGAAAGTTATACATTAAAAAATTAGCCAATTGACCAAGACTATCTAAGGGAGAGGGGCCAGTAGCTGCACACCCTAACTTCGCGCACATCAAGCACATAGGTAGACATACCAAATTTTGACGATTTTTTTTGGGTTTTTCCGTATGTGAGTGAAGAGCTTAAAGCTATTCTTTCAGCTTTTGGGAATTTATACATTTCCCTATAGGATGCGCTATGTGCACATGGGTCAAAAAATGGCCATTTCAACATGTCACCCCATACATGCGCACCGATGTGTTGGTAACCGCTCACCATGGCCCCCAAAAAAATTCATCCCTTCACTAAAAAGGCAACACACTTGATCACTTTTATAGTTAGAGTAGGCTAAAAATATGTTTATGAACACCCCACCATAAATCACATTGGTGGGGCCTTCAAACTTACCCACCCCCTTCCTAAACATCCCCACACCCATCGTAAGTCCCCTTACATACATTTATGGGACAACATGCATGGTAATGTGTTTGCTTAGGCACGGACAGGAAACAACATTAAATCCATTCAATGTTCATTCGGGTCCGAATACATATTCCACTTTCCACCGAAAAGTTAATCATTTTACCAAGTACTTTCCCTGTTCTCCATGGTGCGATGGAAAGGCGAGGGTTTCACCATGTCTACCAGCTGTCGCTCTCCATGAAGGTAACAAGTAAACATCAATTCTCCATGTGATTTCAGCTTTGCTTTCACTCCATTGTTTTGGTTTCATACGACGGTGTTTATACAATCATTATACAATCATTTATCTTCATTTTTCTCTCATGCTACCTGTGATTTGGGTACTGCTATGTAATTTACTTTCAATTTTTCATTATTTTGTCTGAGGCAACCCTTGTCTTGTGATAATTTCACCGTATAGAAGAATATATTGTTATATAATGATGGCTTTTTGTTATACATACAAATGGGGTCGTATATTTTTATGGGTATATACTTTTTAGTGTTCATTGTCAACTGTTAAGGGTTTCATTATTTTTTCTTGTGATAATTTCATTGTACAGAAGAATATATTGTTATATAATGAGGGTTTTTTGTTATACATACAAATGGGTTCTTATATTTTTATGGGTATATATTTTTTAGGGTTCATTGTCCACGGTTAAGGGTTTCATTATTTTGTCTTGTGATAATTTCATTGTACAGAAGAATATACTATTATATAATGAGGGTTTTTTTTATACATACAAATGGGTTCGTATATTTTAATGGGTATATATTTTTGAGGGTTCATTTTCAATGATTAAGGGTTTCATTATTTTGTTTGATGCAACCCTTGTCTTGTGATAATTTCACTTTACAGAATAATATACTATTATATAATGATGGGTTTTTTTAATACATACAAATGGGTTCATATATTTTTATGGATATACTTTATTTTTGAGGGTTCATTGTCAACAGTTAAGGGTTTCATCATATCATTATCAATCATTAAGGGTTTCATTATATCAAGGTTTCAAAAGTTTTGAATCCTACGGCTTTGTCTCCGCAATAATTTTACAGTCAAATTCTTGCCAGTTTTGACTGAATAGCCTCACCTTTCCATCGCACCGTTAAGAATAGGGAAAGTAGTTGGTAAAATGATTAACTTTTCAGTGGAAAGTGGAATATGTATTCAGATCCGAATGAACATTGAATGGATTTAATGTTGTTTCCCATTCATACCTAAGCAAACATGTTGCAATGCATGTTGTCTCGTAAATCATGTCTGTTAATGTAATATATATATATATATATATATATATATATATATATATATATATATATATATATTCTAAGGCTCATCGACAACAGTTAAGGGTTTCATTATATCAGGGTTTCAAATGTTTAGAATCCTACAGCTTTGTCTCATTAATAATTTTGCAGTCAGATTCTTCCTAGTTTTGTCCGAATAATATTTATTCATTATTGTTACATTAAATATTTACAATTGTTTTACTATGTTGTAATATAATACATTGAGGGTTTCATTTTATATAATCTATCTAGGGTTTATATAAAAAGCTTCTACATATATTTGGATTAGACTGTTAATGTAATGTCTATCTATATATACATGTCTATCTATATATACATGTCTATCTATATACATATTTATATCTATAGACATATGTTTATAGATAGACATATGTATATCTGTATACATATGTATACATTTCTCTATAAATATCTACATATCTGTATACATGTCTATATACATACCTGTATATCTATAGACACATGTAGATCTATAGACATATGTATATTGATATACATATGTATATGTATAGACATATACAGGGTAGACAATGGAAACATTTCAAGCTGGTACTTAACATTTCAACATTTTACAATTCTAGATATACATGTTTGAAAGATTAGTCCAATTTGTTAGCTGAGTTTTACATCTTTTCCAGTTGTTTGCTGCATGGGTAACTTCATTGAATGGATTAAATCGTGTATGTTACTGTAGTGATTATATATTGGAAACACATAATGCTAAAACCCTGAACCGTTGATAATGAGGGTTTTTTGTTATACATACAAATGGGTTCTTATATTTTTTAGGGTTCATTGTCCACGGTTAAGGGTTTCATTATTTTGTCTTGTGATAATTTCATTGTACAGAAGAATATACTATTATATAATGAGGGTTTTTTGTTTACATACAAATGGGTTCGTATATTTTAATGGGTATATATTTTTGAGGGTTCATTTTCAATGATTAAGGGTTTCATTATTTTGTTTGACGCAACCCTTGTCTTGTGATAATTTCACTTTACAGAATAATATACTGTTATATAATGATGGGTTTTTTTTAATACATACAAATGGGTTCATATATTTTTATGGATATACTTTATTTTTGAGGGTTCATTGTCAACGGTTAAGGGTTTCATCATATCATTATCAATCATTAAGGGTTTCATTATATCAAGGTTTCAAAAGTTTTGAATCCTACGGCTTTGTCTCCGCAATAATTTTACAGTCAAATTCTTGCCAGTTTTGACTGAATAGCCTCACCTTTCCATCGCACCGTTAAGAATAGGGAAAGTAGTTGGTAAAATGATTAACTTTTCAGTGGAAAGTGGAATATGTATTCAGATCTGAATGAACATTGAATGGATTTAATGTTGTTTCCCATTCATACCTAAGCAAACATGTTGTAATGCATGTTGTCTCGTAAATCATGTCTGTTAATGTAATATATATATATATATATATATATATATATATATATATATATATATATATATATATATATATATATATATATATATATATATATATATATATATATATATTCTAAGGCTCATCGACAACAGTTAAGGGTTTCATTATATCAGGGTTTCAAATGTTTAGAATCCTACAGCTTTGTCTCATTAATAATTTTGCAGTCAGATTCTTCCTAGTTTTGTCCGAATAATATTTATTCATTATTGTTACATTAAATATTTACAATTGTTTTACTATGTTGTAATATAATACATTGAGGGTTTCATTTTATATAATCTATCTAGGGTTTATATAAAAAGCTTCTACATATATTTGGATTAGACTGTTAATGTAATGTCTATCTATATATACATGTCTATCTATATACATATGTATATCTATAGACATATGTTTATAGATAGACATATGTATATCTGTATACATATGTATACATTTCTCTATAAATATCTACATATCTGTATACATGTCTATATACATACCTGTATATCTATAGACACATGTAGATCTATAGACATATGTATATTGATATACATATGTATATGTATAGACATATACAGGGTAGACAATGGAAACATTTCAAGCTGGTACTTAACATTTCAACATTTTACAATTCTAGATATACATGTTTGAAAGATTAGTCCAATTTGTTAGCTGAGTTTTACATCTTTTCCAGTTGTTTGTTGCATGGGTAACTTCATTGAATGGATTAAATCGTGTATGTTACTGTAGTGATTATATATTGGAAACACATAATGCTAAAACCCTGAACCGTTGATAACAAGTCTAAAATGGAACAACACAATGGAACATTACAAAATTGAACACGTTATGTTTGTCGTCCATGCCACTGCAATAATGATGCCTCGATTTGTTTTCATTCATTGCACTAAGGATGCCATTTTTTCTACAAATCACTTTGGGTACTGATTATACATATGTATACATATCTGTATACATATCTATATACATATTTGTATATCTATAGACATATGTATATTGATAGACATATTGATATACATTTGTATATCTATAGACAAACATATGTATATAGATAGACATATGTATATTGATAGACATATGTGTGTGTGTGTCTATGTGTATCTGTGTGTGTATACATGTATATCTATAGACATATGCAGCCTAGACAGTTTTAACATTTCAGTCTGGTACTTAAGATTTCAACATTCAAACTCAACAATCAAATTCAATTTTGTTTATCATATCATCGAATACAATAGATTTTACACATTTAATCAAATTCAAACTCAACAACCAATTTCAATGCATTCCTTTTTCAAAATTGGATTCATTATAAGAGGAACATTATGCAGCGTAGACATTGTTTTTAGCATAAATTTCCTGAAGGATCACTACAAACCCTATCTGGTACTTAACATTTAAGAATTTTACAATTGCAACACATCTATATGCTAGAAATTATTGAAACCCTCAAATGTTTATAATGCACCCTTGAAAATAAATTCATATGTCATAATATTTAATATATATATACAAATATATGAATACATGTATATATTATACATGTATTTCTATATGTGTGTGCATAAATTATATAATTTTGAACATGTTATGTTTGTAGTCCATATGTCCACAATATTCACCTTAACATGGATGAACAAAACCAAAGGTGTTGGCATAATTTGCAAATATGTTATTAAATGCATCAAAGGGGTGTCAACAGGTTTAGGAAATGGGTGGGTAAGTTCCAAGGCTCCACCAACTTGATTTATGGTGGGATGTTAATAAACATATTTTTAACCTACTCTAACTATAAAAGTGATCAAGTGTGTTACCTTTTTAGTGGAGGAGTGGATATAAATGATATATACATATATATGGATACATGTAAATTTTTATTATGTATACATATATGTATATGTAGCACTATATATGTCTGCAATATATAGTTGTATCATTGCACTGCTTGAATTTATTTGGATGATTTGATGTTTGTTTGTTACTACCCGAATGACTACCCGGCATATAACTTTTATGATTGTAGGCATGTGAGAGGTTTATAGAGCAACTTGCATTGCGAACACTCGATGAAGGTAAAGTCTTATAAGGCTTTACTTACATCACTGGTTGACGAATTGTACTATGCATTTGTGTTTGTTAACACACCACTACTCATGGAATATTTTTCCCTGATGGCTCTGATGGAATATTTTGCTCTTCTACAATATTATAATCTTCTTTTGCAATTGCATGTGATTATTTAAATAAATATGCCTGAATGCAGTTAATATTTGCTTTTGCAAATGCATGAGATTATTTGGATGATTTGATGTTTGTTCATTACTACCTGGATGACTACCCAACTTTTGATTTCTATGATTGTAGGCATGTGAGAGGTTTGTAGAGCACCTTGCAAGGCAAGCACTCAATGAAGGTAAAGTCTTATAAGACTTTACTTAAAACACTATTGACGAATTGTACTATGCAATTGTGTTTTTTAACACACCACTGCTCATGGAATATTTTTCTCTGATGGCTCCATTGAAATATTTTTCTCTCATGCCTTATTATATACAGTCTTCTTTTTCAATTATTGCATGTGATTATTTAATCTCCTCAGTTAAGTGAAAGTGAATGTATACATTTGTGAACAAGTAATATAAATTGCACATTGAATTTACTTTTTCCATTCAATCTAAAATAATATATCTATATGTATACATGTGTATATCTATATGTATACATGTATATGTATATATATGTATACATCTATATGTATATATAAATCTATACATGTATATGTCCATCTATATACATATATTTGTATATACATGTACATAACATATGTGTATATGTAATATATGTATATGTATTTCAATGTCTAATATAAATTGAACTTTGCTTTTTAGTTCATTCTGATTTAAAAGCGAAAGGATAATGATGGATAAATGAATATTATGGTCAGATTAATAAATGGAACAATGCAATATGTAACAATGGAAAAATACATTTACCTTTTTTTGTTTATTACATCTTATGGAACAATGTGTTTAGATAGATGTACTTGCAGTTCAATTTAATGATTTTGTTTATGATTTATGTTCATTACTGCCTCAATTATCATTTATATGTTTGCAGGCATACAACCATGGTCAATGCTTTCTAGAACACCTTTGATTGGGTTTAATCAATTCAGGTAAAGTCTTATAAGACTTTACTTGGGCAATGACCCACTAGGCTTTAGGTTTTTCTTCATAGTGGTTTTATGTTCTTTTCAATCATTTTCCTTTACTAAAATTTTAATCAATCAATCAATTTACTTTACTATAATTTTCCCTTACTTTAATTTTAGGTTCTTTTCAATCATTTTCCTTTACTTTACTTTTAATTAATCAATCAATTTACCTTACTTTAATTTTAAGTTCTTTTCAATCATTTTCCTTTGCTTTACTTTTAATCAATCAATCAATCAATTTACAATACTTTAATTTAGGTTCCTTTCAATAGTTTAAATTTCCTTATTGCTTAAATGGAACTACATTTATTTAGATGCTTTAATGATTTCAATTAAGGTAGAATTATGTGAACAAAATGCTAAAACAACATGCTACTACAAGAAAATTATGTAGACAACTTGTAGTACCATGCTGACAAACCATTCAAGTCTTTTTTTTTTTTTCAAAAATAGTTACAGTCATATAAACATACAAACATAGAAACATGAGATCAACACAAAGATATTTCAGAAATAACCATTTAAATCTTGCTTATTTTCCAAAACAGTTACAAACAAACATATAAACATGACATCGATCTGTTCTTTTTTCACAAAATATTACAAAAAGTTCAATAGATAGACATGACATCGATCTGTTGCTTTTTTCCAAAATAGTTACAAACATACAAACATATAAACATGACATCAATCTATTCCTTTTTCACAAAATATTACATAATGATATGACTAAATTAGATGTACGCATAGAAATTTCACTAATGTCAAGTATCTCCATCTAGAAAAAACATTCTTCTTCAATTCTCCATAAATCCAAGAAGAGGAATAGGTTGTTCAGGTTCTGTAGTAGCACATTCATTTGCAGTTCAAGTTAAACTGAGTGGCTCAGTTATAGTTTGTAGTGATGTAGCAATCTAGAAAAGCAAAGCCTAATTAGAATCTCGATTTACAAGCAACTCATTTGAGCTTCCTGGGCTAGACCCTGCCTGTAGATTGCTTAGAGCTACAAAGGCTGGGCTCAAGATGGAAAACATGTCCATTAGAATGGGATGTTGCCCAGGTAGAGGAGAATTTGGGGTACTCAATGGTCTCTCATTTGCTAATTTTTCCCTTTCTTTTTTGTTGTCTTCATCCCTTGAGCACTCTTTTCCTGCTCATACTAAATTTCGTTCTCCCCATTTTTCCTCTGCCGCTCTTTATTTTTTTAACACTTTTTTCAATGTTTTTCTCTCTTTCTCTTGTTGTTGGGCTTCTTTTTTAGCTTTCCTCTCCAACATCTATTCTTTTTTCCTCAGCTGCAACTCTTCCTAACGAGCTTTCTCCCTCTCCTGTTCATTGAGCATTTCAATGTATGCATTGTTAAGATCTGGGACGGCCTACTTAAACGTAGTACCCCAGTCTTCTTCTTACCACCCTTTGCCTGTACTCTTCAAATTGGGAGCTTGAGAAATTGACTAACTAGTTGTGGCTAAATCTCACTATCTTGGGTGCAAGGCACATAATCTTCTTTCAAATCACCTATGCATTCTTCTTCTTCTGCAATGTCATCATTTTGTGGCTCCCAATTTGATGCAGTAGTGAAGTAGTGTATGATGTCAGTTGGATCATGATCTGGTGATGAAGGCATTGAAAGGCCAACATCCACCTAACTAAAATTTGTTTGTATCCCAATATTTCTAGCAGCTTCAGCCATCCATTCTAGTTGGCTAACTTGATTTGGCAAACTAAGACCTTCCATATTACAAATTGTATCACCAACATTCACAAATCTATCAGTAGGATTAGACATTGTATTAGTAGCATTGGAAATAATATCACCAGCATTAGGAACTGTAACAGTAGTATTAGAAATAGTTTCAGTAGCATTAGGAAATTACTGTAGAATTTCTGCAACATTAGAAACTGTTTGACTTCCTGGCATTTCAGTACATTCTTCTTGTACTTCCATCAAGGATTCTATACACTTCCACTTTTATTGTATGTTCTAATGAATTCCTCAACTTGTGCATCTATATATCCAGTGAATTGCAAGAAGGTTTCAACTTCAATTATCTCCAGATCCTCATCCACTGTGAAGGCCTGATTCTCTAGTGTAGTGGCCATAGAATCTTGACCGTCTTCATTTGATACTTGGAATCCATCACTTGGCCTCATGCCTTCTTAAAGCGCAAACCTATTCAATGGCCAAATGCATGTCCTTCTGAACCCACTGATTATATTAGCAGGGATCAAGGCTTGCTTGAATGCCTTGCTAGCAAGAGTGGCCAACTCTTCTCTTCCAATTTCTATTTGCGGGTGGCTTGCCATCCATGCAGACCTTTGCTTTTTGAAACAGTTTTTGAATGGTGAAAAAATACTCACATCTAGTGGCTACAATCTATGGCTTGTATGTACTAGGAGGGTGATGAGGCCAACCCCTAAATGACATGCTTCCTCTATGTTCTTGAAGGCAACATGGCTGCCATGACCATCAAAAATTAGAAGAGCTCTATTGGTTGGTGAACTCCTCCGGGGATAGATGTAGTAAAATACTGCAGCCAATTTAGAAATAGTTCTCTCGTCATCCACGCATGTTCTTGAGCTACCATGCATGCACCCGGCTCATAGTTGGCTATGTAGTTTCTGATATGCCTTTTGGATTTAAATAGATAAAAATTAGGTATACTACAACCTAATGCACTAACACATGCCAAAACAGTAATCCACTCCCTGCTTTTCAAGATGAGGTGGGGCACATAGTGGGATCCCAATTTTGCTATTACCCACATTCCACAGTTCCTACCAGCTTGTACCCCAGTTTCGTCGCAGTTCCATATTCTGCTACACCCATACTTATGTGTCTTGTAAAGATTTTCTAGATTGTCGTAGATATGTATATAGATATGTAGATATGTATAGAGATATGTATACATATGTATATAGATATGTATAGATATACACATGTGTATACAGATATGTAGATATGTATACAGATATGTATACATTTGTCTATCTATATACATATGTGTATAGATATACATATGTATATATAGACATGTATATATATATGAGACATTAATAGACATGATTTAATCTATTGAATGATTTAATAGACAACATGCATGGTAACATGTTTGCTTAGGTGCAGATAGGAAACACCATTAAATACATTCAATGTTCATTCAGGTCTAAATACATATTCCACTTTCCATCAAAAAGTTAATCATTTTACCAAATGCTTTCCCTGTTCTCAACAGTGTGATGGAAAGTATTTCTAGAATTGTAAAATGATGATATGTTAAGTAAGTACCAGCTTGAAATATTTCCATTATCTACACTGCATATGTCTATACATATACATATGTATATCAATATACATATGTCTATAGATCTACATTTGTCTATAGATATACAGATATGTATATAGATATACTGATATGTATAGAGATATATAGATATATATTTAGTCAAAATTGGGAAGAATCTGACTGTAAAATTATTATAGAGACAAAGCTGTAGGATTCAAAGCATTCGAAACCCTGATATAATGAAACCCTTAACCATTGACAATGATATGATGAAACTCTTAACCATTGACAATGAACCTTCAAAAATATATACCCTTATATATAGTACATTAACAGACATGATTTAATCTATTGAATGAAGCTACCCATTATATGCTAAGTGCCAACCTGAAATGGTTGTCTTAGACATAATAGGTAAGAATGCTACTGCAAAATATATACCCTTAAAAATATACGAACCCATCTATATGTGTAAAATAAAACCCTCATTATATAATAGTTTATTATTCTATACAGTGAAATAATCACAGCACAAGGGTTGTCTAAGACAAAACAGGTTGTATATTATGCTGCTCAAAAATGAAGGTAAACGACTGTATAATGATTGTATAAACAACATCGTATGAAACCAATAGAATGGAATGAAAGCAGTATTAAAATCACAAGGAGATACATACTATCTATTAATGTAAGAGATACATAATGTAAATAGATAAATGTTTGCATATAATGTAGCAACATTTACATAAAATAAGAGCCTTTATATAGTTTTTTTATCATCTTATAGCACTACTTGTCAAATAATACAAAAAAGCAATGCTAAAGATTTACCACCATAGACTTTCACTATGGCTTCCAGTGGATCAATACCCAAAGGCCTTGAGCCACTTCACTTGCTCTCTAAATGTGTTTAGGAGAGAGCAAGTCACCATAATTACTCAGATAAAATTGAAATATTTCCAGATTGTTTCTGAGTATTCCTTCCTGAAATAGTTGCAGAGCTATTGTTGTCACATTTTGTTTTTTGACAGCCTCAACTTCAAACACACCTCCAATCATACCTTCTTCTGGAAACTCATCAAAATAGGAGATGACATTGGTCATAGTGTCTTTGTGTTCCTACTTCACAAACTTGCTGGCCAGGTTGTTTCCATGACTTTTATTGCCTAGAATCTGGATTGATGTGGAGAAGAATTTTTCATAGATCACATAGTCGCATATATGCCCTCCCTGGAAGTGCTGCATTCCAACAACTTACTGGATTGTAGTGACCAATTGGTCTGAACCAGCATTGAACAACCACTTGATTTGGGTCTTGTGATGTTCTTGCAGGCAAGCACATCCACTGGCCACCTCCATTGTGTTGTGTGTTTGGAGAGTTCATCCTGTCCAAGTGATTTTATAGGATTGAAAGGCAATTGATTCACAGGCTCCAATTCTCCAATATCAAAGAAGACTGAAATGTCAAGTCCATATTTTGAAGGCTGGTAGAAATGTCAAGTCCATAGGCTCCAATTATCCAATATCAAAGATCTCTAATATCAAATAAGACTAAAATGTCAAGTCCATATTTTGGAGGCTATGAGAATATATTTTCTGTAAACCAAATCCTTCTCTTGGACAATGTGGTCTTTCATATATGCTTAGTACACTAAACGTAAGTAGACATCTACAGTAAAGTTTAAACCTATGTATGGATCTACACTAAAGTTGAAACCTATGTATGCATCTATAGATATACAAATGTATATCAATATACATATGTCTATAGATCTACATATGTCTATAGATATATAGATATGTATGTAGATATGTATATAGATATGTAGATATGTATACAGAAATGTATACATATGTACACAGATATACATATATATATCTATATACATATGTCTATAGATATACATATCTATATAGATAGACATGTATATATATACAGTACATTAACAGTCTAATCTGAATATATGTAGAAGCTTTTTATATAAACCCTGGATAGATTATATAAAATGAAACTCTCAATATATTATATTACAATAGAGGAAAACAATTGTAAATATGTAATGTAACAATAATTAATAAATACTATTCGGACAAAACTAGAAATATATATAGTACATTAATAGTGTAATCTGAATTATATGTAAAAGATTTTTATATAAACCCTAGATAGATTATATAAAATGAAACCCTCAATATATTATATTACAACGTAGGAAAACAATTGTAAATATTTAATGTAAAAATAAGTAATAAATACTATTCAGACAAAACTAGGAAGAATCTAACTATAAAATTATTAATGAGACAAAGTTGTAGGAAACCCTCAATATACTATATTACAACATAGGAAAATAATTGTAAATATTTAATGTAACAATAATTAATAAATAGTATTAAGACAAAACTAGGAAGAATCTAAATGTAAAAGTATTAATGAGACAAATTTGTAGGATTCAAAACATTCAAAACCCTCATATAATGAAGCATTATTAACATATACATTTACTTCATATTAACATATAGTAATAGATACATTTACTTCATATTAACATATTTACTAATGGCATATGAACAAATATTACATTTGCTTCATATGAACAAATGTAACATTGATATAACATTAATATGGATGATACATGTGTAAAGAGGAAGTAAAAGACAAAAAATAAATCATACCCATTCACATTACTTAATATAGATTTAACATATGCATAAAGAGGAAGTAAAAGACACAAAAAATAAATCATACCCATTCAAATTACCTAATATAGATTTAACATATGCATAAAGAGGAAGTAAAAATACACAAAAAAGTAAAGGAAACATAGCATAAAAATGAAGTAATTCAGACAAAAAAACAAAAGGAAACATAGCATAAGAATGAAGGAATATAAGAAGGTGAAGTACCAACCTGAACCTTAATGTGGAAGTTTGCAAAATTCCTCTTGGCAGCAGACAAGGTTTACAGCACTCCTTTATGAAATTTATGCTTAAAACAATCTCTACGCTGCATAATGTTCATCTTATAATGGATTGATATTAGAAAAAAGAATGCATTGAATTTGGTTGGTGAGTTTGAATTTGAATAAGTGCGTAGAAGCTATTGTATTCGATGTCATGATACGCAGAATTGAACTCGGTTATTGGGATTTGAATTTGATTAAATGTGTATAAGCTATTGTATTCAATTGATGTGATTTGCAAATCTCACATTTTTTTTATTTAAACTAGTTTAATTTTTTTTTATTAAATAATTATCTGGATAGGGAGCCTGATACCATTATGTGTTTGTGTAGGTGCAAGTGGATGTGATAGCAAGTATGGGAGAATGTGTGATTGATAGCCCTTTGGGATTAGGGTGTTGTGTGTTTATGGTAGCTTAGGTACCAATAGCTGTGCACAAAAGTATGTGAATGTGACCAGTTTGACTTTATTTAATGTCCAAATGGGTGGTTTTTTATAAACATGACCTATTGTAATAAAAATAATAAAGTGTATATTTAAATTGGAAGTTCTCATAATTGCATCAAGTTGGCTTGAAAATGGAAGTGGAAGAGCATGTGTGTTAGTTTTTGCAATGGTAAACTACACATGGAGTTGTGAACATGTATTGGTGCATATGTGGTAATTTACTAGGTATTCTTTTTACATGTAATGGTTCTTTTTAAAAAAATTATTGGGGGGTAGGGTGCACAAAAACATAGTAGTTATTGGGGCGTGGGTGGCTATTGGCCCCTCTCCCTTACTACCAAATAAGAGTATTCCACATTATGTAGAGCACAAACTTTCATGGGGTGATGATATAAAATAGTGAGCTGTAGTATGTGGGGTTAGTTAACAACGAGGTAAGGGACATAAAAACAAGTTAAGTAGTATTTTCACTAGCAAAATCAAGTCAAAGAGATAAACCAAAGGATTAGGCTAAATATTCAAAACATTCACGAAGGTTTTAGTATGGTTTTAGGTATGACTTGGGTTTAATCTAAAAAAGATCTCAACCAACCAAAAAAAAATTGACTAATTCTCAGAAGGATGCCAACACCTTCTTAGAAAGATTCCCCAATGATTAACTAGCAAGCATACCTTTATCATAATGACAAGTAATTTACAAAGTGGGTAGAGGGAAGCCCCTAACTACCATCTTGGTGATGGTCATCAGATGTTTGTACTGAACCAAATCAAATCACTTGTAGGTTTGGAGTCCCATAAGTCATTATTATAGATAATGCTTCATTTTTCAAATCTATAAATATAAGAATTATGTGAACAATTTCATATCAACCATAATTTTATTTTAGCATATTAGCTTAAGGAAAATGGATAAGAAAAATCCAATAGAAAAGCATTGAAATTTGTATTGGACAAAATTGTTAAAGATTTGAAACAAGATTGGCACCTACTCCTATGCCTCATTCTTTGGGTCTATAGAACTATTGTATGAACACCCATCAAAGCAACCCTATTTGCAATCACATTTGGATCAAAGGTAGTTTTTCATTTGGAAGTAGAAATACCTACCCGCCATGTCTCATTCCAAGGCCTTCTTGATCATGAGGAGTATTGAGCTTCCAAGTTAGTGTAACTTGATATATTGGATGAAAAACAAAAAAAATGGTTGGAGACCCACCAAGGTTTTAACATTAGGATTGTTGAACACTACAACATATCTCCATGTAATATCTTGATTAAATGTTTTCTTATGGGAAGTTGGATGAATAGATTGTATTTCATTAGACCCTATCCATGGCTACATTAGTTGCCTCCTCCTTAAACCAGATAAGGTAAAAACCTCCATAAAATTAAAGGGATCTTCATAAGGCAGAAGATTGTCCTCTTCAAACTAGAAGAGAGATGAAAAGTGACCCTCTTAGACACACAATCATGTTGTCACTTACACACACAAATATATAAGCAGATTTTAAAAAATAAACGTACAATAAATTTACAACCACCCAAAAAGCAAATCACTATCTCATGTACATGATTTTTTAAGTTGTTGATGCTTAAAATCATTTTATATTATTTGGAACCACCCTATTGATTTTGTTATATCCAAACTACTCTTTAATTATGCCAAAGGCATTCCCTTTGTGAAAGGATGGGCTAACTTCATAGATCAATGGTTCACATTCTTCCATAGCTTGCAAGACGATTGAAATGTTTTGGGCCGTTCGATTTTGCCACCTCATCCATAATTTTTTTCCTATTTTTTCTTAAGGTTTTTCTTTTGACTTCTTATTTCCATAGTCATTTATTTCTTTATGTTATTTTTGTGTCAGCTATTATTTGTGATAGTTGCACCCACCAGTGGTTTCACCATCCTACACGGCTCCTATTCACATTTATTACTTTTTCTCGTAAAACCAAATTTACGTTCACATTTACAAAGCGGTAATAATTTGTTTTTAGCTCGCCAGTAGTGAGAGTGTTTAATTTAGACTGGTTTTATATATTTTTTTTTAAATTGCCCTTCCTTTTTCTTGGTTTTAAATAGCCATGTGGATGAATTTGTTAGTTTTTCTATATGGCCATGTTGCAAAGGAGGATAAGTTTTATCAATAACCATACAATACAAGTTAATTGTTTTAGATAATATTTTGACCATAATTTATATATTTTAAAATGTCGATTTTTTTATTTTTTCTTTGTAATGAAATAGATTTATATATTGTTTTAAGAAAAATAATTATAGTTTATTAAAAGAAGTTTGATATAATGGAATTATGTTTTAGGTTTCATAATTTGATAATGTTTAGTTATTAAAACATTAAATTTATGTGGTTTTAGAAAAGAAATAATAGGAAATTATATCATATGGTTTCAAAAAAGAAACAACTAATTAAAATATTATACAATAAAATTAAACTAAGCAACTAAGGGAGGGTCCTAATCAAGCCACTCTTCTCAAAATAAACACTAAACTAAATAAGAAATACCATAGATATGCAAATTTCACCATACAATAATATTAAAAAATTCATAGAAATGAAATTAACAAAAGAATTTATCAACTTGAATATGTTTGTAATTTCTTTAAATTAAAAAATATTAATAATCTTTTAAATATGACTCACTTTAAAAACAATATTTACTTGTTGTTAGCAAATTTCTTATACTTTTCTAATTTCTAAAACTTACATATTTCTTAATTATTAACTATTAAAATAAAAATAAAAATCATCCTTATTAAACACAAAACCCTAGAAAACAACAAGGACTTAATTTTATAACATGATGTTGAAAAAATTCATTTCATTTCCTATGACTTCCAACGCTAGGTTCTTTTTATGGTAGACTTTATATCTATCTAAATTTTAAGAATTTTTTAATATTTGTTTTCCTAATTAATCATATTTCATTTAATCAAAAAAATATAAATAGATTTCTAATATATTATTATATTAAAATGGATATAAATATTAAAAAAGTATATACATTATAAATATTT